>CM044431.1:106547032-106577509 GCA_024363595.1 Xenopus borealis | reverse complement strand
AAACCTGCAAAAGAATAAGAAATCAGGAAGGGGGCAAATAGTTTTTCACACCACTGTAGAGTAAAATAAATATATATTTTATGGCCATGGTAGAAAATTGTTAAATAATTATTTAATATAAATTGTAACAGAAGTTAGAAATAAAAGCTTGAAAGCTCAATATTAGTCCTGAGATTATGAAATCAGTGCCTTACCAAGTCTAAAGGTTACCAGAATCAAGTGCCTACCAAATTTGGACAGCATTTCATGTTGCTCCTCTCGGCTGGAAAAAAGGATCTTGGGATTTAATCCCTTTGTGTTCAGATTCTCCCATGGAGGGCTGCTGTTTGCTGGTCTATCACGAGGAGAAACCTCAACATCAAGGTTTACTTGGAAAAGATCGGGATATTTTTCTTGGATGTCACAGGCATCTAGATCATACCTGTAATTAGGTTTTAGTATGAAATTTTATTTTTAACTCAATATTCAAAAAGCTAGTTCTCCATTCTTGTAGCAACTCCAGAAGTGAGAAATTAACAATAAACCTAGATTTGGTTGATTAGCTGCAAGTTATTAAAATACAGACATACCCCTATCAATGACAGAAATGCTGGCACCGATGTCCTGCTTGACACCTTGGTCCAAAACAAATATCCACAGTACAAATATCCACAGTACATAGCTGAAATCAGGATCTCTTATGCATTTACAAATTTCACTGTGATGATCATTGATATGGGTATGGCCAAAATGGCTTTTTAAACAGGCATGTGATCTCTTATCTGGAATCCCACTTTCCAAAAAGCTTCAAATTATAGATAGCACATCTCCCATAGGGTCCATTTTAAACAAATAATTCAAACATTTTTAAATGATTTCCTTTTACACTGTATTAATAAAACAATACTATGGCTTTAGTAGACCTAAGCTATGGAGACCCAAATTAGGGAAAGAACCAGGGTCAGTGGATCCCACGCCTGTTTAGAGAAAAATATAAACACTTTATACAGCATTCAGGCAGTCATTCCATCTATGCACAAAACACATACTTTGCAAACTTTACTGTTGTAGCATTTCGTGGCACAAATCCTGTATGGAACTGAATCTGGAACATCTTCATTGAGGTCATCTAAAAGCATGAAACAAAACAAAATAAATGTGTGCGTGGCTTTTGGGGGCACAAATATAACCCACAGCAACCAAAAGCCAATTGGCTCAGAATGGTCAGTGTAACCTCAGTAAAAATTGCATGTTCGCATTGTTCTATTGCACTCACTTACAAATCATAATATACAGAATAAAACAAGAGAAATGTATGTTTACAAGAGGAAGGGGGAAAACATACATTAACTGCAAATACTACTCCGTTACTAAAAAAAAAAAAACTACATTTACAATTCATGTTGAAAGGATTAGTTTTGTTCAATTGAAAAGTACTGTGATTGGCTGGCATTGGTTAGAGGGACTACTAACGGGTTTTCCTGTGAGCCTTCCAAAGATTAGCTCTCCCACGCATAGAATGGGAGTCCCTTGTAGCAGCATAAGAGCAGGAGCACACAAAGATACTGGGGGAGATAAGTTGCCCAGTGACAAATTGCTTCTTCTTCAGGCAACTAATCTTCCCAAAGAGCCTCCTGAGTGCCATCTCGCTGGCAATTTACATTCTAGCTGGCAAGAAGGCACATAGGGAAGATTATTCGCCTGAAGAAGAGGAGATTTGTCTATGAGCGGCTAATCTTCCCCAGTAGCTTTGTGTGACCCTGACCTAATGCTGAGCAGGGGCAGGAGGAAAAATATATATGATGCAACAGCTTCTCTGCATTTAAACATGTTATTTGGTATTGGTATCACAATTACAAAGTTACTCAGCAGCTGGAGTTGAATAAAAACTGCAGCCTAAAATAACGTTCCCAGCTACCAGTCCATCTAATGCAGCAAGATCTGTCTATATAGTTGGGGGGAGGGGGTGTTGTGCATTTTTAATAGAGGTCTTCTCTGTAGTAGTCTATAATCCTGCACCAGTGCCAGCAAGTAGATCTGCTCATGGCTCTTTGGCTTTCACTTACTCTGAGAATATATACTTTTGTATAATTAGCAGAAAAGGAGCAGAATAAGCACCCATGTTTTTGTTGGCAAAATTGGTAATCATCAACCAAAACTATACGTTACTGGTTTCTAGGACAGATAACTAAAATGTTATTGTCAGTGCTCACATTGAGCAAATATCAAAACTGTTCAAATAAAGAGCAACAGAAAAATACCTTTGCTTGCAATCTACCACCAAGTGTAGACCTGGCATGATAGATAATAATCAGGACATCCCCTTGCACAGTAACATTCAAAGGGATTTCAGCTTTGCCATCTTCATTTTTAAATTCTCTGAAAACAAAGAAAAAGCACATTCATTCATGCCAATCCTTTAAAGTTTAGTGATGTGTATGTTGTGAGCTTAAACAGATAATTTATGCCCTACTAAGTGAACTTATCTAAGAATGGCATATGCAGATCAGTAAATATTGGCATTTTACATAGAGATGCACCAAATCCACTATTTTTTATTTGGCTGAACCCTCGAATCCTCCCTGAAAGATTCAGCCGAATCTGAACACTGGGAAGGGGAAAACATTTTTTGACGTCCTTGTTTTGTGCCAAAAGTCACGTGATTTCCCTCCCTGGCCCTAATTTGCATATTCAGTTCTGCCAGGCAGAAGGATTCGGCCGAATCCTGGATTCGGTGCATCCCTACTTTTACATCTTCTGTCTTCAGCCACCCTTTTTGATGCTGTGCATGCTCCATCATGGTTAGGAAATAATTCAGGTTCAAACTGGTAACAGGAGGAAGTATGGGAGTGAAAAACAGAGCTCTGTTTGGCACATACAGGTACGGGATCTGTTATCAAGAAACCCTTTATCCAGAACTACAGAATTGCTGTCTCCCATAAACTGCATTTTATCCAAATCTAAATTTTTTTAAAACTATTTCCTTTTTTTCTGTAATAATAACTAAGCTATAATAATCCTTATTGGAGGCAAAACCAGCCTATTGGGTTTATTTAATGTTTATATGATTTTCTAATAGACTCAAGGTATGAAGATCCAAATTACGGAAAGATCAGTTATCCGGAACCCCAGGTCCAGAGCATTCTGGATAACACAGCAGTTCTCAACCTGGGGGTCGCGACCCATTTGGGGGTCGAACTACCCTTTCACAGGGGTCACTTAAGGGGTTCCAGGAGCAGGTTCATCTCTCTCCCCACTAGCCCTGGGCCAAGGTTGTAGCTCTCTGGGTGTTGATGCTGGGAGTTGTAGTTCAGTAACCTGTGTAGGGAAGCCAGTTTCACTACAACTTCCTATTTTTATGCAGCCACGCTGTCTCCTGTACTTTCCTAACAATCAGCTCTTGGCTGGCAACGAAAATATTTTTATATTTTATGGTTGTGAGTCACCACAACATGAGGAACTGTATTAAAGGATCGCAGCATTAGGAAGGTTGAGAACCACTGGGATAACATGAAAAGGCTTAATTTGTATGAATCAGTTTTCTACATATGACCTGTTTCAACTGATATGTATTAGAAAGACCTGCAGTGTTCAAGAGTATAGCTTCCCTTTAAAGCTGTTTCAAGTTTAAACATGGGCCCCATAATGGTTTTTCAAAATTTACATTTCTGGGCTACGTAAAGCCAAGCTTGCCAATGCATTTACTCATTGAAGGAGCACTGGTTCTCCTGTATTAACTAGTATTAAACACAGAGAAAGTAAATCATACAGACATCAGTTAACCAATCAATATAATTTTGGACTGAAGGAGGTAATTGGGGCAACCAGAAAAAAACTACAAACACTAAGGGAAGCATAACAACTCCATTAAAGGCAATGCCCTTATTCTTCAAGGAACTTAAGACCAAACATTTTAGTGAACAAGAAAACAGGGCTTATACTTTTAGATACTATAGATATAACTTTTGTTTTATGATTATCATTTGTAAAAATATGTTCTTTTGTGTACAGTTTAAAAATATGTGCATAACAGGTGTGCAGCCTTGGAAAACATTCTAAAGCTGTCAGATGAAAAACAGAAAACTGCATACAACTTCAACACATAGAAGTTTTGTAAAGTTAGGTTACAATTTCTGCTCACCTCATTTTATCATATTCTTGCGATGTTGTTGCTACTCTTTCATCTCCCACATAAACTTCACAAAAGGGTTTGCAACCATTGCGTTGTTTGCTGAACAGAGGTACTGGTGTCATGGTTATTGCCCTAATAATGATAGGCTTACTATGGGGAATGATTGGCTCTTCTGCCATCATGTCACACATGTACTCTATATACCTGGAACAACAAACAAGCAAGTACAACAGACTGGATTACATCAAAGAAATTTCTATAAATTAACACAATGATTCAGTGTATGGGTGTATTGGTTGCAGCCAGGGAATAAAACATTAGATTAAGGAACTCAAAAACAATTGATAAATAAATTATGAGCAATAACAGATTTTTTTCCAGCAAGCCATCTGAAGCATGTTTTTACAACATTTTCTATGAATTATGCTTTAATGTGAGCCTGTACTGCAACATTACCAATGAAAAGGGCAAATGAAAAGTAATGAAGATAAAACATGATATTCTCAAATACCTTTTGTGAGAAGGCCATATACCAGGGGGGCAGCGTTTCATGCTGAACATATAAACTGCAGCTTCAGCGGTGGTAAACAGGCGGCAAAAACAAAGAAAGGAACACAACACAACTGCTGATGCAGCCCTTCCATCCTTTAAAAGAAAAAAATGTAACACACATTAAAATAAAGCATATATTCACTGCAGTAGGTTGTGTATTCATTCCAATGATAGGCTAAATTGTCCTTCCCCAAGCTCCCTCGCAAACCATATCCTTTCTTTTGGCAACTGATGCAATCCAAACATCCGAACACGGATGCTCAAAGGAGCTCATAGCACCTGGAGTTACAGATGTACAGAAACAAGGATTATGCAGGCTGGCACAAGAGGTATGTAGCACCCCTAACCATTGGGCTCAAGGAACGTGCCCTTTTCTGCCTAGCACTAGACACGATCCCATTTGTTCTCTTTAAATCAGATTGTTGCTTGGCCATGTTGAAAATTTTAAATTGCCGAGGAGGTAAATTTACGTGGAAGTAAAAAGCAGCCACAGCTCCTCTTCACTTCTTGCAGTTTGATTGTATTTTTGTTTGTATTTCCAGCCTGAAAAATGCATATGGCCACTCAAAATACCTGTCTATATATCCCGCAAGCTTATCGTTTGAATGCCAAACAGTAGCAGCCAGTGTATGGCCACTTCTAATTTGGAATGCAGATAATACCTTCTGTAGCATGCTACTACACTAGGTTAATTGGGGAATTTAGAATATCTATAACTTAAAAAAGACATGATGAAGATATAAGAGAAATAGATAACATACTAAGAGAAGCATATTTCCCCTCTGAGAAGTTAAAGACGTCTCACAACGATTAAACAAGCTGGGTTGGTTTGACTTTAAAAAGGACTATAGTGACTTGAACATTTCTAGGCCAAAGTCAAGAAAGTGTAAGAAAATATGCTTGCTAGTTAACTTACTATGCAGTGCACAATGCAGACATTCTTCGGATCTTGTTTCAACCATAAATGCATATTTTTGCAAATGCTGTAAAGGTTTACCAGATTTGGAGCACGTCTTCCAGCCCAGCCACATTCCGAAACCTAGGTATTTTCATCAATATATAGATATTATCCTTTCTCATATTACAAAAATGCATGACAATACTTATTTTTAAGTATTCATACGAAACTAACATATTATTTTCAAATCAATCAGTGCAAAATATGGTTCCCTTGGATCACAACAGTAACTTATCCAAAGGAACATTGAACACTTAGGGGCAGATTTACTAAATTCACATGAAGGATTCGAAGTTTGATCGAATTTTCAAAAAGATTCAAATTCTAAATTTTCGATTGTTTTTGAAGACCACTTCGACCAGTGAATTTTAAAAATTCGAACGAATCGAATGATTCGAATAAAATTTCATTAGAATATTCGACTGTCAAAGTATTTCCCCTTTAAATTTTTATTCGACCACCTAATTCGCCAGAATTGGGTTTCATTATTTTTGATCGAATAAAAAAATATTTATTCGTGTGTGACGTCACTTGCATGCGCATAGTGAAAAGGGGCCACTATTTGGGGCCGCTTTTCTTAATGCGCATGCTCCACTGTCATGGCAGCTCACACCGGGAGCTCCCTCCCGGTGTAAGTTTGCCTGCGCTGGCGGGGGGCATTTTGGGGGTAACTTTTTTTAGCAATAGGTGCCCTTTAATGAAACTCATGGATTCTGCTCAGCAAGGACATAGATAAGATATGTATCAATTTTTTGATATTAATAAATGACTCAAATTGTGGTAAAAAAATTGTGGTAGTTCTGCTGTATATCTATGGCACATATACCTAGAGGTTAACATAAGCCACACAAAAAAAAAAGGTACTGTTATCCCCAACCGGAATGCGGGCTCTATCACCCCGCAAAATTTACAAAAACTCACACATAGAAAGTAATTGGAAAAGTCTTTAATTCTGGTAATCTATCTGAAACCAACTGAACTGAAAAAAGTGGTGGAAGGTGAACAACCCATTAAAAAGCAAATAACCAAAAAGTCAGAAAGTAATCTGCAATCTATGAAAGCAAATCAATCAAGGGAGAGGTGGAGCCAATCAGCATAGCAAATAATGGCTATTTTTAGCAAGGCCAGGGTGATCCATCTCTGTTATTCTGATAAGAGCTGAAAAAAACCTTTAATATTTTGAATTTTTACTATTTCCATTTTTTGATATTAATAAATTACTCAAATTGTGGTAAAAAAAAATTGTGGTAGTTCTACTGTATATCTATGGCACATATACCTAGAGGTTAACATAAGCCACACACAAAGCATATCAATTATATGAAATACAGGAACCATTGATACAACAGGAAATATACAAAGCTAAAAGTAGGTTAAATTTTAAGTTTACATTGTTTATTCAAAAAAACATGTAATTCAGTTCACTAGTAATGCAGTACATTACTAACCCTGTTATGAAATTTTGAAGGTCTATATTTCCTCAAACACAGGTTATAGACTGCATAATGTCCTGGATGTTTTGAGTCCAGAAATAGCCGAACATCCTCAATATTATTTTTTATTGCAGATTCCACACCTTCTGCTGGAAATGACATAACTAGTAAAAAAAACAACAAAAAAAGATCAGGAAAATTACCACACGGATATTTAAACTGAATGTATTAATTAAAACTACACATACCAGCAATCCTTGATGTTATATATGCTAAATCCAAATCTCCTTTTGCATAACTAAAAAATAAAGGGAAAGTAAATATTAACGGGAAGCAATGAAAATCAGGTTTTTTTTTTGGACAGTGTCAGTATCACTTCTACGTTAGCAAATGTTAATATTTTGATTTATTAAAAAGCAGTTACCTTTGATTAAACAAAACTGTACTCGAGTTCTGCAAGTTAACAACAACTACAGAGTGTAGGTCAGACATACTTTTTTGGAAGAAGTCATTTTGTTATTTAGAGAATTGGGTTTTGTTATTTTGAAAGCATTCTAAAAAATGTTACTGAGAACAGATTACGATTTTTGCTTTTCCTTCTATCTCGTTACAGTATTTTTCAATTTGCTATAAAGCACCATAATAAATTGTGCAACTGTATTGATGCAAAAGTAGGCCATTATCAAAGGCCCGTTTATATGATCAGTGTCAACCTATGCTTTAATTTTCAAGAGTAATCACACAGATAAAAATTTTATTTGCAATTTGGTTCACAATTGTCCAATGTCATACTTGGTCACAGACTGGATAACTTTTGATGATGTATCTTTAATGTTACTTAAGAACCGTTCAGTTCCTCCTTTTAGGATGTCAAAGAAACCCCCAGATGTCTGATCATCATCAGTAAGTGTCAGGCCTAAGTGAACAAAAGAAAAAGATCATAACATCCCTACATACTGAAAGAACAACCCCCAACCAATATGAGTTCAATTAAGAATACTTGTGCTACACATACTTTTTGCCAATTATTTAAATAAAAAATAAAGCAATGATCTTAGTTATTTCTTGAGATAAAGGAGAGCTTAACCCTAAAAATTAATATGGCTAGACACGTACTTGCTCAGTGGGCTCTGAGCAGCTGTTGAGAAGCTGAGTTTAGGGGTTGTCACAAATCATCAGGCAGGAAATAAGGTCATTTAAGCTGATGCTACAGGGCTGATTATTACATTTTGATGCTAATTGTGCTGGTGTTTGAGCTGTCATATACCAAGCTGAATTATTTACTAATCAGCTTTATACTGTGACATTTATATTGCATATAATCCATATCTTAAGGTACGGTACTCTAAGCTTAGTAACGGACAGCAGCACAGAGCATGTGCAGAGAATCAGCAGAAAAGAAGATGGGGAATAACAGGAGAATCTCTGGAGGCACATAGCTTGACTGATAAAGGCTATGGTTGCCTTGGGCTGGTAAAATCCAAAACAGAATATAAAATATTTCTGTTCTAATTATTTAGGTAAGCTTTAGCTCCCCTTTAAATTGGAAAAAAAAAGAAATTTCTACAAGTTTCAGTTTCCATCTCCCGGATTCTGGGTTGTTTACCAAATTACCAGTGCACAGATAAATGCTTTGTAGAATGGATTTCTGTTTTTCCCAACAAGCAGTGGAAGGGTTTGTTTATTTATCCTGAGCTCATGATTTCATTTAACATACAACACATACAGTATGACATGCGCACAAACTGAAACACCAGAGCAATCTGGTGTACCAGAACAAGATATAGCAGGTAAAAAGGGGATATTAGACCATGTATTAAAAGCTGAATGTCTGTTTCAGAATGGTAGACTTGCTTGTTCCAATGAAGCATTTAGCTTCTGCTTTCAATACATTGATAAAATACCCCCTATCTCTGTAAATGACTAGTCAAACAAATTCAGTGCTGCACTCTAGTATGTCAGAAGTGCTTTCTTTCTTGTGTTGTAACCAGTATAAGAACAAGTCAAATTTGGACAACAGATTTTCATATGTAATTCATTATTATGGAACAGTATTATTTTATCACAATGAGTAGGAGCTGCTAGTATCACAGTGTTAGTTTAAAAGACATTTATTTGACATTCAAATACATACCAGAAGGTGTTAGCGGTTTGGAGTTTTGTGGAGCACCAGAAGATGAACTTTGTACCACGGTATTCCCATAACCACCATTTTGCTCCAACAGCTAAGACAAAAACATTGTAATGATTATCATTTAGCCAAGTCATTATATACAGTATGCAGTAGTATTAAGTCTAAAGAATCAGTGCAGTAAGTCTTAGCAAATAATCAGTTAATCTCCTGAAGGAACAATTATGAGAGCAAACCAATGAATGGTTGCTCTTGCTTACCAATAACACATATTTGCCCGGTTATTTAATGATCCCAGAATTTTACAGTTATTGGAGAAATAGAATAGTGATGTGCAGATCACGACCCAACCCTAACCCAAAATGGTTGGCCACATTTCTACCAAAACCAACCCACTTAAATATAAACCTTTTCAGCTCATTCAGTTGGGATTTTGTAGAAAACAAAAGCAGAAGTCTCAGGATTCATAAATGTTCAATAGAACAAGATGGAGGGTTGCATTACACTTTGAGAAAAAGGGGGTGGGGAGCAAAAAAACTATTTTACAGTAAATATGCATGAACCCAGAGCTTGTGTTAAAATGTATATTTTCATTTTTCACATTAATGGTAAAAGCATAGAGAAAGGAAACGTAACAAGCGTTGTTGCATCCATGCTCGCAACATTCCGATTTCATTATATTTAGATAGATTACAAGTTATGTCCATTAAGGTTTAATAATTCACAAGGTGTATGATAAATACTTAATGATTTCTGAAAATCAGAGAAATGAACAAAAGTTTAGATAAATTAATAAAATCAAATAAAAAATGAAAGATAAAATCAAATCAAACGTTTATTAAACTAAATGAAAAATAATGCATTATTAGCAAAAAAAAAATAATGATATTATAGCCTTCAAGTGTTGTTGCGCTACAACACCAGGAAAGGGTGGCTTAAATTAAAAATAAACAAGTTTTACCTCAGTAATAGGAGATTTAGGGTTGACATTCTTAGCTGCAGCAATTTCTTGAAGCTGGCTGACAACTTCTGTAATAGACAGCCTTTCCTCTGGATTGACCTTTATCATGGAATCTAACGGCAAACAAAAGCAAAAAAAAAAATATTTATTTATTTTGATACTTGGGTTTTGTCAAGTTACTGTCTGCATATCACTGAATATAATTTTGACAATTTATGTATTAAATATGGATTTGGGGCTACATAAGTTTATCCATTGAGACGGACTGAAATAAGGTTTCACCCTAAGAATAAGAGTTTCTTTATTGTTTATTTTGCAATATATATCTTCCCCATTAACTCATGACTACCGATTTGAAGGTATAAATCCACCCCCCTTCCCAATGTTTAATGCAGACTATAGGAGTAGAACCTCAAGACAGATAGTAAAGTAAGCAGACGTATGTTTTCTGTGCAGGAGGGACCACATTACAAGGGTACAGCATAGGCCACCATTCAAAATCAATTATAATGATAATAGTAAATGCGCATAGGAATAAACAAACAACTAGAACAGGATCTTCTAGTTTTCAGGAATTACTAGAATGACTGCATAACTTTGGAACTTCCTTTCATTGCAGCCCTCAGTTTAGTTCTATGGCTTATTTAGTATAGTGTGTCTAACCTGAAAGTCCTGCCAGAGAGGATTTAAATTTAAAACATGGCTTTCCAGTGTTTTCTTCAATGAAAAGAATAGGAGGAGCAGCCAGCAAAAAAAAAAAAAAAAAAAAAAAAAAAAAAACAATTACCTGGTCCCCCTATTGCTCCAGGTGAAAAATAAGGGCCAATAGTCTGCCCATCACCAAATACGATGTGCAGTTCCACAGGCTTCTATTAGCATTGGTCTATTCATTTTATTTAAGTATGGGCCTGATGGGCAAATACTGCCTGGGGAGAACACTGCTCTCCCAATGACCAGTACGTCTTATTTTGCAACACCATTTTCAGTAAATGAACAAGAATTTGGTAATAGCCCAGGCAGATAGGCTTATTTATATGTTGTAAATCATATAAAAATCCGAGTCATTAAATGACATTGCCTTGTGCCCAAGCACCACAAAGGAAAATCAGTGGCAGCATTTTAACTCTCCCATATAACAGCAGATTGCCTAGTGTTTATGGCTTCAATACTGTTATTATATAGTCTGCCACATGGAAGGTCTCCAAGTAACACTTCAATTAATAAACCATGTTTGCATTTTTCATTAAGTCATAATCTCCTGAGAGCTCTCCATCTATAGTCAAGCTTTTTAATGTTCTATAACCGTATCACCTGGTTGGTTAATTATGTTTGGGCTGGAGTGCATCATAATTCATATAGATTACACGCATATTTTACAGCCCTGGTCCCATGTCCAACCCACTGCTGCACCTTATTAACAGCATTCCAGATTATCATCCTCATCTACCAACTGTAAAAGCTCTCATTGGCAGTAGCCTTATAAAGCATCTCCAATGCCATAGTCTAAGATCTTGCCATTACAGTTCCTTAGAGGGAGATGACAAGATTGTTGACGAAATGGTCAACCCTGTAATCACTCTGTTGCCTTCACTAGTTTGTCAGAGGTAATGCTCTGTTGCAATCAATAGCCAGAAGGAAGGGATGACCGAGAACACACCACAGAACCCAACAACTGGTGCCACTCTCACAGTTATTAGACAAAGATAATGCCATATAGTATTTTTACATAGGCCTATGGTAGAATCCAACCGTGCTACTAAATTCAATTTGGCAATGAATAGCATGTTATATCACATATCAGCTTTAGATAGTGGGCACCCTAATAATGCAGACTCAAAAGCTAGCATTTTGATCAGAACTCAGTGTGCATTTATTAGTCCTCTCGTCATTAACAAGTATGACTAGCAGAAGGAAGTGGTGAGAATTGGGATGGGGGGGGGGGCATTTGCCTGTTGCCATTGTTCGTCTGAGGGCAGTGATAGACATAGATCCCTACTAGGCTCTTCAGCTTGCAGCTGAATTCTTAAAAGGGAATGTATAACCTCCTTTTTAACATGAGCTCATTCAGTTGGGATTTTTTTACAAAAGGTGCATAACCACTATTTAAATGTGTTTTTTTTGTACACAGAACGATTCCATAGAAAACCATGACAACTCTTACAAGAAACAACCCTAAAGGTGGCCATAGACTTTATAATTACGATATTCACTAGAAAAGATCTTTCCAAGTCTTCTACCAATATCAGTTGGCTCGTCTGCCACCATATGCCACTGATTATCATACAAACATTTTTTTAGTACGATATCTGTGCGTTTATGGCCACTGTTATGGACATATTTATTATACTATGTAAAAATTGGTGGAAAACATATCTGGTGATGTAGCAACAGTCACCTATAAATTAGAAAACAAAAGTAAAGGTCTCATTGGTTGCCATGGGAAACACCACCAGTGGTATTTTCTTCCAGTTACTACAGAGAATGAGAAATAGATCTACTGAAAATGAAAGGGACCTAGACCCTAGACTAGAACATCACTTAAAAATAGAACAAGATATGGCTGGGGTGGCATTACTGTGTAAGCTTGGTGGATGGAGAACTGTTACCTGCATACAGAGACAGGCTATTATGGGGTACTTTCTGTTTGTGCAGTCAGGTATGTTTGTGTGCAAAAAAAACCAAACAAAATACAATTATATTTATTTATGGTAGTTCAGATAGGGTCTATGCAGTTTATTAAAGGTCATGTCATACATTTTACTTTAAAGGAATTGTTCAGTATAAGAATAAAAACCGGATAAATAGAAAATAAAAAATGTTTTTAATATAGTTAACCAAAAATGTAATGTATAAAGGCTGGAGTAACTGGATGTGTAACATAATAGCCAGAACACTGCTTTCTGCTTTACGGCTCTCTTGTTTTCCACTGACTGGTTACCCTGGTGACCAGGTAGTAACCAATCAGTGACTTGAGGGAGGACCACACAGACCATAACTGTTGTTTTTGAATCTGAGCTGCATGCTGAGGACCAATTACAAATTCACTGAACAGTTATGTCCCATGTGGCCCCCCTTCAAGTCGCTGACTAACTCAAAGTTAAAGAGCTGAAAGGCAGGAAGTTGGATTCTGACTGTAATATTAGACATCCAGTCACTCTAGCCTTTATAGTTTGCATTTTCCCTGATTAACTATATTGGAAATATTTTTTTTTATTTTGCACAGCCTATCTATTTATCCAGTTTTTATTTTTATTACTGAACTGTTCCTTTAAATATAGTTAGTTAGCCAAAAATGTAATGTATAAAGGCTTGAGTGACTGGATGTCTGTGAGTTTGACATTGATCCTCAGTATTCAGCTCAGATTCAAAAGCAACAGTTATGACCAATGTGGCCCTCTCTCAAGTCACTGATTGGATACTGCCTGGTAACCAGGGTAATCAGTCAGTGTAAACCAAGAGAGCTGAACAGCAGGATGGATTCAGTGTTGTGTTCTGTTGTAGACTTACAGTCACTCCAGAATGTATACATTACATTTTTGCCTAACTATATTGAACACATTTTTTATTTTGCACAGCCTATATACTTACCCAGTTTTTTCTTTTGTACTGAACAATTTCTTTAAGTATGTGTATGATGTACTACTGTTTAGAAGACAGAAATGGTGGTGTAACATTGGGCACCAGACTACCTGGCAAAATATTAACAATCTGGGTCCAACTCCCCTATGGGACTAATAAAGTGCAGACTGTAATTAACTCATTAACTTACTGATAAGTCCATGAAATACAATGTATTTTGTGTCATTTTGTGGAATTGAAAATTTTCCATTCACTATGCGAAGTTTAGCACCATCTTCGAAGGGATGTTGTTTAAAGCACAGTAAGTACAATATACAGCCAAGTGCCTGCAAATAGAAAAGTAAATATTTTTCTTGCTTAATTTCTTATTAAAATAATGCCCAGTGGCAAATAATGAATGAACAAAGATATGAGCTGGAACTTATGAATTGCAACATTACTGTACTGTAATTCAAGTTCAAAATGGCTCTAAGAAGAGGGGACATGATTATTTACAGATACGGCAGTTATAACATATGTATCTGAGTGTGCAGTATATAAAATGGTCTTTACTTCAATAATATCTGGGGGGGAAAAATAGACAATGCCCAGAGCAGCAGCAGGGGATCCCTGGGACAAGAGACTAAATGGCAGCAAAACACTTATGGCTAGGTCCAGACCAGGCAGATTTTGGCCTGCAGAGAAACATGGGCTGTGAACGCACTCCTCTGCTGTAGCTCTGCTGATCAATGTGCCGGCACCTGGAAACATTGCCTCAGCTGGGGTGCAGACAGTGCATTTTGGTACAGATAAAGCAAGATTCTGTCTTTCATGCTAAAATCCGCCGTGTCTGCCTACTAAACTTCATTTAGCAGAGCAGAAAATTCCCAGCCTGGCGTTTCTCTGCAGGCTGAGACCCACCTCATCTGGCCCTAGCTTTTTAGAAAAGTATCCCGGGCTGGTGTGTTTTTCAGTAAAGCGGAGCACTAGCCTGTGGTCCAAGTTAAGTGATTAAATTATAGGGGGAAAAGAAAGAATAGGAACAGGTGAATGCAAATACTCTATTACTGATAAAACCCAAACCGGGGGGGGAAGCATCTTGGGAAGCATGTTTTAGGGCTGGTGCAGACAGGGAGATTCGGGGAGATTCTGTCGCCTGGCGATTAATCGCTAGCGACAATCTCCCCGAACTGCCTTCTCCTTGTCCGCCAGCGCTAATACACACGCAGCGTGGCAATTTCCGGAATCGCCCGAAGAAGCAACTTCAGGCGATACCGGAAATTGCTGCGCTGCATGTGTATTAGCGCTGGCGCTTTTTGATTTTAACAGGCGGCGGACTGGGAAAAGGCAGTTCGGGGAGATTGTCACCAGCGATTAAACGCCAGGCGACAGAATCTCCCCGTCTTCCCCAGCCCTTAGAACACAAAAATTACAAGTTTAAGGTGCTGGATCCAGAGAAGATTAAACTCCCTCCAATGTAGAGGTGAAAATAATGTTCATCCATATTGTTTCACAGTGAAAAATTGATTAACTGAATACATTGAAACCACTGGGCCAAACAAGTTTAAAATGTTGTGTTTATTTGGTAACTTTACTTTTAATACAGGTAAAAGGTTTTTTTTATTGATCCTATGATATGAAATATGCTGCACACTGATAATAAGCATGATCATTTGATGGTAAAGTAAAGTTTGTTCCTGATTTGTAATGTTTATCATGCTTGACAGGAAGCAGAATTATAACTTCTACCATACTACACAGAAAAAAAAAATCATCCTCCACTCACCCATATATCTTGCTTCTCTCCAATGGGAAAGTTGGAATATAAGTCTATTATTTCTGGAGTTCTATACATTGGAGTTGTATTTCTTGTAACCTATAAAACAATAAAAAACAGAAAAACAAGGAAGAAGAGGTTTATGCCATTCAACGAAAGAAAATATTATGAAAAAAAAATTATAAATATATACACACACACACACACAATGTAGAAAGTAATGACACTTGCAGGATCTGAGCAATAGTGGACAAAAAGTTGTCAAAAAAGGAAAAAGGTTTATTCAACCAACATTTCAGTCCTACATAGCCGTTTCATTTTCTTGTTCTACCAGCATTACAGACTTATTTTATTATCATCAGGAAAACAAGTTATTGAAGTCAGCAACACAGGTCTCTCATTGAATAGGAGAAAGCGAACAAACAATTAAGCAGCATTTGAAATCAACACCTCTAGAAGAAACAGCCAAAAAAATTTAAATAAATAAAACTTACTTCATCTTCAACTGTTGCTCTCTGTTGGGCTGTCCAATTATAATCAGGATAATGAGCAATAGTAGTTGAACTGCCAAAATCGCATAATTTAACAGTGCCTTGATTACTAACAAGTAAGTTTTCTACCTAAGAAAAAAAATGCATTCACAAATCATCAATGCAACAACAGTTCAAGGACTAGCTGACAAAACTGTCATGTGTTCATTAAGCAGTTATTTATACAAATCAGGAAACATTAAATGGACATGCAGAAAATAAAACCACTCTTCAAAAGAAATGTATAGATGCAACTTCATTATAGATGTAATTTCATTTTTTTCTTATTTACATAGACATGCTGGAATTGTAATCTGCTGTGTTCCACTGTATCTTTACAATACTATATGTAAATACATAAGCAAAAGGTGGTGATGAACTTCAATCAGATACAGTGGGTTGCTGCAAAATTTGTGGTTTATTAAACACTAAAACAACGTGTTTAATAAACAGCACAATTTTGCTGCAACCCACTGTATCTGATTGAAGTTCATCACCACCTTTTGTTTGGTTATTCGCGAAATGTAATTAAGTCAGGAGGGTAAAAGCATGGCTGCCAAATGTAGGGTTATTGAAAGGGCTTTTTAAAAAAAGAAAAAAACAAAACAGGAAAAAGGAAACTACTGTAATGACATTTTTGCAGATGTAAAGATAATGTCCGATTCAACTTTCAAATTAAAATGTCAAATTATGTGACATTGTGTAAAAGAGTAACGCCTAGGAATTTAACAACATAGAGTTTCAAACAAGAGCAGCATGTACTTTAGCTACAGTTTGCTACCAAATATTTCAGCAAAAGTAAAGTAATAACCACATGTTGGTATATATGCAGATTATGAATCAGTCCTGCAGCTCAGAAACTTGCTAAAGGGATGAGTGGGAAAAATGCTAACGTCTATTAATATCAGCCATATACAGCAGGGTAGCAATGATATAAATGCATTCTCATATCATAGTTTCTGTGCCCCCTGGAGATTTGTCATATAAGATCCCCAGGGATGAAAAAAAAAATAAAAATCAGTATTGACGTATGTAGTGTGGAGGCAAAAATTAAAAACAGTCCTGTATGCAACATGTATCTGTACATAGGGTATCCAAACAACAGATGGATTTTAAAAGGATGAAGTTGCAAATGTTATGCTGCTTGCAGTGTCCGTATCACTTTAATATTTGATCATCAATTAATCTCAAACAGATTGAAATACTTTGGTTAGCTATAGTGCTAAAAAGAAAACCTGGTCTGTTGGTGGATCATTGGACTGAACTTGGGTACCTCATTACGTTGTAAACAATTTCAGTAGACAAAAATACAATTATTGTTTTACCTTGAGGTCTCTATGGATTATTGGTGGTTTTTGTTTATGCATATGCTGAACTGCCCGACATGTTTGGTAAAAAATCTTTAGAACTGTATCGCAGGACAGTGGACCTTTACATTCGGCCTTATTTAGGAATTCCACAAGCTGACCTAAAGGAACAAATTGTACTTAGAAATTAGAAGTTACAGTTAAAATGTGCCTAGGTTTTTTTCAGAAAAAATATGATCCCCAAAAAATAAGTTTAAATTGATTTTTAACATTACAGCGTTGTATACATGGTACCCCAGTCTGATTGTTTATGAGGCACAGAATTAGTTAAAAAGGTTTATACAATGCAGTCATCTGTATTATTGTTTTTGAAATATCATATGAGCCATAGCCGCTGCAGCAATGACTGGTGCATTGTTAGTACAGGTATGGGATCCATTATCTGGAAACCCATTATCAAAAAGGCTCAGAATTAGCAAAAGGCCATCTCCCATAGACTCCATTTTATCAAAATAATCCAAATTTATAAAAATGATTTGCTTTTTCTCTGTAATAATAAAACAGTAGCTTTTATGTGATCCCAAATAAGATGTAATTAGTCCTTTTTGTAAACAAAACAAGCTTATTTGGTTTATTTTATGTTTACATGATTTTCTAGTAGACTTAAGGTATGAAGATCCAAATTATGGAAAGATCCATTATCCAGAAAGTCCCAGATCTCCATGTGTCCCCAAGACAGGCATTTTAAATTCATATCTACTTTTAATTTGCTGTCAAAACATAAAAGCTGTATGTGTTGTGGAACAAAAAGGCTGTATAAGTTGTGGAACAAAGAGAAACAGAGATTCTTACCTCGACAAAGTTCAGTAAGGAGAAGAAATTCTCCTTGGCCTGTGTCCGATTCTTCTTTTCCAATAGATGCCGCAGAACAGAACTGGACTATGTTGGGATGGCCAGATAATTTTTTCTGCACATAATTAATCAAGGAAACTGTACATACATTTCAGTTTGCATTTTTATTTAGGTCCACCCTCAGAATACATAAACCGTGCATACTTTCAAGATATCCTTACAGTAGCCTACGGGAATCTGTCAGTAAAAGACAGTGTCATTAGGCAGGCCCTATTGAAACTTGCATGGCAATCACTGGAAAAAGCAAGAATGAGCACACCAGAACAAATTTTTTTTTATACTTCTGCACTAAAAAATTAACTATATTAATACTAAAGCTTTTAAAGTACATGTTTAGTCCTTAAAGGATACCATAAAACAGATTTCTTGAATAATGGACTTATTCTTCTCTTCTTCGTTCGATAGCAATCGCTGCAATAAAAAACAAGTTAAACAGTAGATCTTGCAGTTACTTAAATTAACAAATGTAACATTTCAAACTAGAAACAGCAACTGAAAACTCCACAAAAGGACTTTTTTTAGGATGAATTTATAAAAACTGTATTTTTGAAAAGCTACCACAGTAAGCTTTTTTGAATGGTTACATAACAGTTGAGTGTGGAAAAAAAATACTAATTAATATGTTTTGGAAGTGTTCACTTAAACAAAACAAAACAAAGATCAATTGGAGTTTTATAACAACTAAACTGTAAGTAAACGATTACTCAGTTGTAAGAATAAAATTCTCATGAGTAGGTTGAACTAATATTATGTTTAGTTAAATGTAAGATTAGACAGATATAGCCTGTTTTTAAAGAACCTCATTTTTTGCCCTTTTTTTTTTTTTACCAGGGAACATGAACAGGGTTTCTGGACAAAGATAGGGTCAAAAAAGCATTGATCAGAGGAATCGCTGGGCTTTCAAATTAAGACAATGCATTGAATGGAAAGGCATGGTGGTATTTTCAAACGCAGCAGTTCTGGCAGGAAGAGCTATAAAAATTAAAACAGTCTTTTCAATAGGCAGCTGCTACTCTTTCTACCAATTAATAAAAGTAAGCCAAGGCTAGAAACACTAATGCTTAATTTTTGACAAATACTCCCATACTAAAAGGCAGGCTTTAGAACGTTAATAAAGAATGAATTTAGTATAGGACCTTAAAATAAAAATGGCTATAATTTAAGCAAATAGGTAGAATCAATCATCTGAAAGTGACAGCATCACTGCTGTCATAATAGGCCGTTTTCCTAGCTTGTATTCATAAAAACAGAAAACACTAAATACATGGAGTCAAGAAGCTGAATGCATCAGATTACCTTGAGTGCAAAGTCTTTCCCGCTTCCTAAATCTGTGGCTTCATACACAAATGCAAAACCACCTGGAAAGAATGTGAACATTATTAAACAACCAATATCATGCAATGTCCCAATTTCAACATTTTGACACTGACAATCTCATTCTCATCTGTTTTTACAAAAAATTAAATATCTGTACAGTGATAGATTGTGTATATATATATATATATATATATATATATATATATAGTGTTACTTTTCAAGTAGCCTTTATTTGTTTTTTTTAAATAGTTTTTAGATTTCTTAAAATTTTTTTACAATCGATTTTTTAAAATAGTTTTTAGTCTTCTTCTAGGAATCATGGACCACAGCAGCCGTAAAAAACGACTGCTTTATATAGGAGGGTCCCAATGAAACTGCTTCCTTGTTGCTAAGATAATTTGGACCCTAGCAACCAGATAACTGCTGAAATGTCAGAATGGAGAGCTGCTGAACAAAACAAAATAATTTAAAAAGCACAAATAATAAATAATGAAGACCAAATGCAAACTGTCTCAGGATAACACTAACTGCATCATACTAATTCAATGAAAAGAAGAAAACTTTTTATACACAGAACTTTATATGTAATTGGCAGACAAAATATCAGACCCTTCCTACGTGATCAAATGAATTCCATATCGCAGGTTCCTAGCTGGAAAAATATAATGCAGCATTGGTATCCCCCCCCACATCAGTGACATTTGCTTTTCTTGTTTTTTAAAGGAGAGAATTACCACAAAGGCCATTTACACTGTAATAGAAATAAAATGGTTTATCAGATCACTGTGATGAAAAGAAATCCCAGCCTTGAGTTGGCTTACATAAGGCTATGGACACAAAGGCTGTTGTCAGTGGCTGTTTTCAGCCTGCCTAATTGGGCAGACCTCAGCCTGTATGTGAGGGCACACACAGATTCAATTCAATGGAGCAGGGGCACTGAGCAGATCTGCTTCTCTCAGCCTGCAAAATTGCTCAGGCTGACAACAGCTTGTGTGTCCATTGCCTTAATTCAAGCAACAATGGAAGAAATTCACTACTACAAGAAGGCCTCAATCAATAAGGAAAATGAATGGTATCAGCTACATGGAAAAACATATGATGATGGAAGAGGATGCCAAATTGGCCCCAGGATTACTGCCAAAAAAGGTCAAAGTAATTGATGTGATTCCAATGGAAACATTCTAAGCACTGAAGAATGAACATCCACAAACTGTAAAAGGAGACAGAGTAAATATGCACAATACCAGATAATATCCCTTGTATCACATGAAAGTAAAATTCAGTGCAGAATAGAGGCTTAACGCTCAAAGAGAACTGCAAGAACAACCTGGATTCAGAAAAGCAAAGCAACAAAAGATATATTTAGATATGAAAAATTGATGACTAAAATGAAGGCTAGAAATAAAGGTGGCCATAGACGTACAGATTTACCTGCAATATCGGCCAAATGATCGGACGTCCCCATCTCCCGATCTGCCACTAACCTTCAGTTTAAATAAAGTAGTAAAAGAACAGATCAGATGATGTTCTGCTCCTAACAGCAATCGTACGAAAGTTTATATCAGACAAAAGCTCCTACTGAAAATCGTCAGATGGGCAATACATGCAGAGATATTATCGTCAGCCGACAGAAATCTTCTAACCGACTGATCGTCATGGCACAAAGAATTTGGGACACTCCACACACAGTCCGAAAAGCGTACGAATCGAGGATTTGTAGGATTATATATCTGTACTGCTATGGCCAGCTTTAGTCATCTGTTTCATTGAATACAGCAAAGATTTGATCATGTCCAGCATATAAAACTGTGGCACATTCTCAGAAAAACAGGTAGGGTATACATCTGTATTTCATTGTTTTCACAAGCAACTTCCAAACTGGTACGATACCATAATCTCCTTTTTGCAATTTCAGCAACCTGGTTGCTAGGGTCCAAAATACCCGAGCAACGATGCATTGATATGAATAAGAGAAAGATTAGTAATAAAAACAAGTTAAGAAACTGCCTCAGGCGGCAGTACCAAGCAGGTTACAAGGGGCAGTAAAAAGCTGCTACTGATACCTAAGTGGGGGTCAGTGACCCCCATTTGAAAGCTGGAAAGGATTAGAAAAAGACAGCAAATACTTTAAAAAACTATAAAAAAAATAATGAAGACCAGTTGGCTTTTTTTTAGCAGTTCTAGAACATACTTAAGTTAACCTAAAGGTGAACAGCCCCTTTAACAACCTTCTATACATTACTAAAACTACATTCATAAGTGAAACGTGAATAAAACCGGAGCAGAAAGGGGCAAAACATAAAGGTGGTGTTTGTCATAGCAGTAAATACGGTTAACTTTAGAAGCAATGGTGGAATCAAGAGTGATAGGTAAGTTTACACGAGTTTTGCAGCAAAAACGACCATACTGAAGTTGTGCTGTTTTCGGATACATTGTAACTATATTATATACCAAGACCTATCATAAGTTTAAATTTGCCACTAAAACGCGACACTAAATTCGACAAGATGATTATGTGGAGCTAGGATTATTTCCAGATCATTCGTGAGGGCAAGCAGAGGGCACACTATGATGGCAAAAGCTCCATTCATCTTTCACCATTGCTGTTTACCAAAACACCTGTACGTGAGCAGGTTGCGTCACTTGTCCTGTGTGAGTTGATGCAGAGCCACGGATGGTTCCCAGCCAGCGGATAACTGGGCTGAGGAGATTCTTTTCTTGTTTTTTTTTCTATTTTACTTACCCTCAGCGATAACTCGCTTGACCCGCATCTTCATATCTCCCAGCTCCACCGTCTGCCCCACGAAGTCATGTTGGTCTCGTCCTGCACCTCCGAGAGACCCCGGACCTGATAGAAAATCCAATGCAGACTGCAGCAGCGACATGTCCCGGAGAGAGAAGAGGGCCTGTACCCCTCCGGTGTTTTACAGGCTGGAACTCACAGCTGGTGACAGGACCCGGCTCTTGCTCCTACGTTCCCCGCTGCGGCTTCCGGCCTTGCTTCTTCTTCCGCGTACGTGACGTCATGTGCCGGTGACGTACCTATGCAATCCTCTCCGATTTCACGGCCCCACCAATCCCTGGTGTGTTTACAGCGCACCTTCAGGCGAGCGAGTGTACTGCTGCTGAATGTATGGGGCTATGAATGGTTCCTAAACGAGGCGGAGATTGATTGGGTGAGTTTTAATCTTACCACAAACACAGACTACTGGTGAATGCCGGACCAGAAGTGACCTGAGATTCATGCGTACAAGGTTGCGTCTAGTTCCAAGTTGATAATGGAACAGAGCATCTTAAGAGATAAGGAAATAGAGCTTTCACTATGAAAGGGCTAAATCCTAGTGTGACAGTAGTAGGAACTAGACGATTCAGTCAGAAATATCTAGTTCCAAGTTGATAATGATAATGGAACAGAGCATCTTTAAAGATTAGGAAATAGATATTTCACTGTGGTTGGGCTATCCTAGTGGGGTTGGTATTTGCAATGGGGTAATGGCGGAGCTCATCAGATCTTGCCGATCCTACCCTCTGATAGGGTTGCCACCTTTTCTGGAAAAAAATACCGGCTTTCCTATATATTTATCCTTTTTTCCTATTAATAACATTGGGATCAACCATCAAAAATACCGGCCAGGTGGCAACCCTACCCTCTGACCGTAGCTCCCCCCATACACCGGTTCCTCCCTGCCGGCCAATACACAAGTCCACTGCTATACAACTAAGCACTGATCAATAATTCAGGAGTCAGGCTCTTTAACATCAAATTCTCCGCTTTGTTCATATAGGAGTTACATGGAGGGATGTGCAATTCTAAAGCTTAGGCGAAATGTGAATTTTGACGCCCATGACTATGTTTGATGCCTGCAACAATTTTTTCCAAATGCAATGGGCTTCACAGGCATCAAAATAGTCATGAGTGCCAATTTGTTTGTTTGAAGCAACACATTTTTGCTGCAGTTTCCGAGTTGCTAGATACATCTTTGCTTTACAGGGATATTACCAACCTATAGGATCTAGTGTATTTTGTATAAAGAATCTATTTCCTAGTTGCCTACTTACTGTACATCTTTGCTTACCAGGTATACTATTATCCACTAGGATCTAGTGTTTTCAGTATGAAGCAGGACTGGACTGAGAATTAAAATAGGCCCTGGCATTTCAGGTACACAAGAGGCCCATCAGCCCACATAGAGGCCCAAACAGCCCCCACCAGCCCACTAAACACTGACTTTCTATGGGACCTTATAGCAGCCCCTCTGGCATTTGCCCTAACCCACAAATGGCCAGTCCGGGCCTGGTATGAAGCGTCTATTTCCTAGTTGCCAACCTACATCTTTGATTTACAGGTATACGTTTATCCACTAGGATCTAGTGTTTTCAGTGTGAAGCATCAATTTTCTTGTTGCCAATCTACATCTTTGATTTACAGGTTTACTATTATCAACTAGGATCTAGTGTTTTTAGTATGAAGCGTCTATTTCCTAAGTGCCTACCTACATCTTTGCTTTATAGGGATACGATTATCCACTAGGCAGGATCTAGTGTTTTTTTTTTAAATGAAGCGTCTATTCCCTGGTTGCCTACATACATCTTTGCTTTACAAGGATATTACCAACCAGTAGGATCTACTGTATTTTGTACAAAGAGTCTATTTCCTAGTTGCCTATATACATATTTGCTTGCCAGGGATACTATTATGCTCTACTAGAATGCTAAAATCCACTAGGACCTAGTCTATTTTATTGAATAAGTCCCAATGGGCCAGACACTATGGAATATTGCTAAGGGCTACCTGATCTTCTCTACTGTATACTATAAACCAGTTCTGTCCATCTTCTGTGGAACTGAGGGCCAATGTTTTTGAAGCCAGTGTTGACTACTCCCTTTTTTTAAAACCATGCCCATGGTATCACAATAATGTATATCCATATATAAATTAATGGTGGTAGCAAAACACTAAATGGTTGGTGTTCATCAGGCCCAGATCAACAATCTGTGAGTTTGGGCAAATGCTTGAGGGGCTGTTATAAGATGCCATAGAAAGCCACTATTTATTGGGCTGGTGGTGGGGGGGGCACTGTGGAATTGGAATGCCAGGGCCTAATTTGTATCTCAGTCCAGACCTGGGCAGATTGCCTTCTTCTTCTGACTCTTTCCAACTTTCAAATTGGGGTCACCGACCCCATCTACAAAACAAATGCTGTATAAAGGACCCCATACACGACCAAGTCGGCATCTTATCGGCCCGTGTGTGGGGTCATTAGATGGGTCCCAATCGATATCTGGCCGAAAGTTGGGCAGATCTTGATCGGGCACATTAAAAAATACAGTCAGATCACGCCCCCGCATCTGTACGTTGGTGCGGCCCCACGATCCGACCGGCTATATCTCCTAAATCTGATCTGATCGTTGGGCCCTAGGGTCCATGACCGGATCAGCCCAATATCACCCAACTCAATATTGGCATATCTTCAAGAGATCCGCTTGTTTGGCAATCTAACCTGTGTATGGCCAGGAACAGTAACACCAAAAAATGAAAGTGTTTTAAAGTAAAGAAAATATTGGGAAGTGTTTCCCTGCACTGTTAAAATTGATCGGTTTGCTTCAGAAACACTACTATAGTTCATATAAACAAGCTGCTAAGTAGCAATGGCGGAAATTGAAAAACAGCTACATGGCACAAGATAAGTAATGGATAACAGATAATATTATGTTCTACAGAGCTTATCTGCTGTGTATCTTGAACCTTTTATCCTTTGACTAGTTGCCCCCATGGCTACACAGCAGCTTATTTATATAAACAATAGTAGTGTTTCTGAAGCAAACACTGCAGTTTTACCAGTGCACTGAAACACTGCATTATATTTTTATTACTTTAAAACAATTAAATTTTTTGATGTTACTGGTCCTTTAAGGCTACAAATGTATTGTTATTGATACTTTTTGTTACTCGTCTTTCTATTCAGTACCTCTCATATTCAAGACCCTTATTCAAATAAATGCATGGTTGCTAGGGTAATTTGGACCCTAGCAACCAGACAGCTAAAATGCCGAGCTGCTGAATGAAAAGCTAAATAAGTAAAAAATCACAGATGATAAAAAAATGAAAACCAATTGCAAATTGTCTCTGGATATCACTCTCCAAATCATAATAAACGTTAACTCAAAAGGTGAACAAACCCTTTAAAGGAAAACTATACCCCCCCCCCCCGAACAATCTAGGTCTCTATAAAAACCTTCATGTAAATAAACCATTTTCATAATAATATACTCTTTTAGTAGCATGTTCCATTGGGTAATCATAAATAGAAAATAGCCATTTTAAAAAATAAGGACAGCCTCCTGGGATCCTTGGATCCAACTGTGCACACAAACATACCAAACAAACTATAAAGTTAGGTCACATGAGCCAATAAACAGACAGAGTTCTGTCTTTTGCTTCAACACTTCTTCCTGTTACATTTAGAGTTGTAATAATTCTGGTCAGGTGATCTCTGAGACAGCACACAGACTATCACAGAATGGTGGTTCAAGGCAAGAGATGTAAAAGGGAAATATTTACTTAAATATATATACCAGGTAGGTAAGATTCTATGTAAACTATCTGTTGCTCAAGTATTCATTTTCAGGGTATAGTTTTCCTTTAAGCAAGACTTTATCTGGATTAAAAATACATGCTAAAAATATAGCTATCCCATTACAGGCTTCTTAATATACAAAACCAATTAAAATTGAAAACGGGACCGCATCAATGAGCAGATGCGGCCCCGATCCGATGGGACTTTTGGCCAGGTATCGATCGGGGAAGCCTGTTGGAGGGCTCCATACATGGGCCAATAAGCTGCCGTGGTGGAGCTCCCCCTGCTGTTCATAAGTATGATTGTTTCCCTGAGAGACCGTCTGACAATTCCTCTCTACAGAAGTAAATGAAGGTAGAATTTCACTGCATACAGTCAGGTTTATTATAAAAAATGTATGCATGTTTTAATTAAAGTATATTGGAGATAGGTTTCTTTTTCATTAAAGAAAGAAAAAATGGGGTTTATTTTTTTTGCCTTTCCTTGTCCTTTAAAGGGGTGGTTCATGTGGTGTTTATACCAGTTCATCTTTAAATTAACTTTTAGTATATTATACAACTTTTCAAGTGGTCATCATTATTTATTTTTCATAATTTTTTAATTATGTGCCTTCTTCTCCTGATGCTGTCCAGCTTTCAAATTGAGGTCACTGACCCTCATCTAACAACAAATGCTCTGTAAGGCTGTAAATGTATTGTTACTGCAACTTTTTATTATTCAGCTTTCTATTCAGGCCCTCTCCTATTAATATTCCAGTCTTTATCAAATCAGTGTCTGTTTGCTAGGGTTAGTTGGACCCTAGCAACCAGATTGATGAATTGCCAAAATGGAGAGCTGCTGAATGAAAATCTAAATAAGTCAAAAACCACAGATAATAAAAAATCAAAAAACAATTGCAAATTGTATCAGAATATCACTCTCGACTCTACCTCATACTAAAGGTGAACTACCCCTTTAAGCAAGACTTTATCTGAATTAAAAACACATTCTACAAATATAGCTATCAAAATATACAAAAACGATTGAAAAAATTGAAAAAGGTTACTTTAACAAAACATGGATGAATGAGAAATATAAGACAAATGTCATCCTTTACTGTTCCATAGATATTTAATCTTATTACAATCTAGCCCGTAAATATTTAATATATCCTACACAAGAAACTTTTATTTGTTCAGTCATATTCCAGTTTTATTCTTCTATACCATGGCACATATACCGTCTATCAGAAGGGGTGGTTCACCTTTAAATTAACTTTTAGTATAACATAGAATTACTATTTCTAAGCAACTTTTCAGTTGGTCTTCATTATTTAATTTAAATTTTTGAATTATTTTCCTTCTCCTGATGCTTTGCGGCTTTCAAATTGGGGTCACTGACCCCCAGCTAACAACAAATGCTCTGTAAGGGTAGAGGCACACGATGCTATTTGGGGGAGATTAGTTGCCTGGTGAAAAACCTCTTCCTCAGGACTAATCTCCCCGAACTGCCTCCCCGATGGCTAGAATGTAAATTGCGGTCAGGATGGCAATCGGAGAGCTTCGTTTTCCAAAGTTGCCGAAATTGTCTCACAAGGAAACTTTGGGCAACTCCTGACAGGGATTTACATTCTAGCCGGCGGGGAGGCAGTTCGGGAAGATTATTAGCCAGAGGAAGAGGCGATTTATCGCCAGGTGACTAATTTCCCCCAAATCGCATCGTGTGCCTCTACCCTAAGGCTGTAAATTTATTGTTATTGCTACTTTTTATTATTCATCTTCCTATTCAGTCACTCTCCTTTTCATGTTCCAGTCTCTTAATCAAATCAATGCCTGGTTGCCAGGGTAAATTGAACCCTAGCAACCAGATTGCTGAAATGCCAAACTGGAGAGCTACTGAATGAACAAAGCTGAATAACTCAAAAACCACAAATAAAAAAAAAAAAAAGAAAACCAATTGCAAATTGTCTCAGACTATCACTCTCTGCCTCATACTAAACGTTAAATCAAGGGTGAACAACCCCTTTAATCTACAATTAATGTTCCGCAGATATTTATATTTTTCACTTCTGATCATTGTACAGTGCGAGTGTTATTCGTGTGTATTTATGTATTAGGGTACAGGTTGGTACAAAGCGCCAGCTGGTTTATTCGCGTCCAACATGTCTAATAAAACTCTTCAGTCATTTGGAGCATATCTTGCCTGTAGCAGCAGAGCCAGTCAGCTACAAATCAGGCTAATGTAAGTGTGAGGGGCCGGGTGTACGGGTGGCTTCTGCTTATTCTGCGGCCCTTCAAGAATTTCCTCACAACAACTGCATTATGTGTAAACAGCCTCTAATATTACAGACTGCAATCTTCTTCAGGCAATCCCCAGATTGAGCACCATTTCACAAAAGCGCTGAATGTGCGCCGAATGTCACGTGATTGAGACATTCGTGTCATCGCGACGTCACCAACTGGGATGTAGCAGCTATCATGCGTACACCTACTCGGCTTGGCTGGGTAACATTTTCAGCTCAGTTTCTGTGGAAGCTGTCACGGCACTGGGAAAATTGTGCTTCTTTAGCGAGTGCATCAGGTTCCTGTTTGTGATGGAATTTGCTTTTCTGCTAGTGGTGGCACTTCAGGTGTCACAGATAGTACATTTATCCACTATTTTATTCCCAAATCTAACAGTAAATAAATATTTCAAGTGTAACTGTTGCCTTTTTATATGCAATACAATCCCTCCCACAGTCAAACACAACAATCATCAATTTTAGTAAAAGGTAATTAAACTATCTATTTTTTAAGCTCTGTGAAGAAACAAACTGTCAAGGGCGGCCAGCTGGGTTGCTTAGCCCTGCTAAAAAGTTTATACAAATAGGGTGATTTGGTTGTTGTAAGTGGAATTGCTTATATACATATACTATTATCTCCAGCCCCTGGTTGCTACAGCGAGTGACCCTAGCAACAGAGCATTTTCAAGATTGATTGCCACCTAGCCGTTTTTTTTACCAGCCTGACCGGTATTTTTGATGACTGAGCCCAATGTTATTAATAATAAAAAAAGGTAAATATAGAGGAAAGACCGGGCGTGGCCTGCATGGCAAGTGAGTAGGAAGCACCTCAGGGAGCTCCATGTGGAGGGCAGATAATCCTGCATAATCCTAAAATTTGCGTACCCCAAAAATAATACCTGAAGTGGAGAACATCCCAGGGACCGCTGCCTCTATCTGATGGTGCGAAAAGGCGGATACAAGCGTACTGCTAAGGTCAGCTCTCAGCAACATCGGGCTATGCAGTCTCAAAATGGCGCGGGTTCCAATGCTGCGCAGCAAGCAACGCCGGAGACAGAAAGGAGAAGTGAAGGCGTGGTACACAAACTGGCGCAGTTTGCACGGTCCCCTTTACCACAGTGCAAGGTACAAGGGGCATTGCTCGCAGCACAAGGCAAAACGCTCTCAGCAGACGAAGGGGTGGGTGATTTATCTGCAACTTCATTAACCCACGAGACTCCCACTGAGCCAACGCTGGCAGAGGTTCTCCAGGCCATTACAGCCAACCATACAACGCTAGTTGGAAAAATTGATGATCTAAAAACTGATTTTGCTATTCTAAAGCATGGTGTCCAAAAAATCAGAGAAAGAACAGGCGAGGCAGAAAGAAGGATTGGAGAGCTAGAGAACTTCACTGCACCCCTCCCTGTGCGAGTTACCATGTCTGAAAAAGTGATAACACAACTGGAGCAAAAAGCGGACGACCTAGAGAACCGCCTCAGGCGCAACAACATTCGCATTTTGGGCCTGCCAGAAAGAACAGAGGGTAGCCAAACAGAAACATTTGTTGAACATTGGCTGACCGATAAATTTGGACAAGCGGCCTTCTCAAAGGCTTTTATAATGCACAGGATCCCAGGGAAACCACCACCACCGGGTGCCCCTCCAAGACCACTAATAGCACGCTTCCTTAATTATCGAGATAGGGATGCAGCGCTATCGGAGGCGAGGAAGGCAGGAGAGCTTATACACGAGAATCACAGAATATCAATATATCCAGACTTCTCCACCGAAGTAAGGAAACAGCATGCCAAGTTCACAGAAATAAAGGCAACTCTCCGGCAGCGTCACATTCCATATGCTATGATTTTCCCGGCTCGGCTGAGAATCACCGACAACGGCAAAACCCATTTTTTTTTTTCTTCCCCTGACGAAGCCTTTAGCTGGCTGGAGGCACAGATACACTAAAACACTGGACAATTTTGGAAATACTGAGTTCACCCTGCCCTACCTCAGATTGTAAAGAAGCTAAAATCTGGTCCCGTGAAATCTACTAGACCAAGCTATGGGTCAGGTAAAGAGACACTAATGAACAAAAATACACTCTTGATAA
>CM044431.1:106457777-106468869 GCA_024363595.1 Xenopus borealis | reverse complement strand
GCTTTATTAGCTGGTCATGCAGCCATTACATAACAACAGTACGTCTTACTTTCACTTTCAAGCTGTACAGAAAGTCCTATGTATGCACACTGTCACCTGCAGGCCATTTGTATAAACACCACAAATAACCTATATGTAATATTTATGAATGAATGTCTAAATTTATACATTTATGAAAAATATAAATACTTGAAATGCAGTATATGCAGTCTTTAACTAGCTTAGTGACATCATCTAATTTTTATGATTACAAAGGATTTTATTCTTCTCTCTTTCACATTAGGAGGCCAGCAGTTACTGTACTTAAAAGATACTTTGTTTATAACCCTGTAGTTACCTGCTATGTTTTAGGATTCCCCAATATGAATCTGCAATACCTTTCAGACAAGCTTTCAAATTGTGTCCTATTAGTCAATACATATGATGCCATGCCCCAATAAAACAAAGAATAAGTAACAAAAGAGTACCTTGTACTTCATACCAATTAGGACATATAGAATAATTCCATATTGGTGGCAAAACAATCGTATTGGGTTTATTTAATGTTTAAATCATTATTAAGTAGGGATGAACCGAATCCAGGATTCAGTTCGGTATTCGGCCAGGATTCGGCCATTTTCAGCAGGATTCGGATTCGGCCGAATCCTTGTGCCTGGCTGAACCGAATCCGTCGGATTCGGTTGGGTATTCGGACGAATCTTTCACAATGGATTCGGGGGTTCTGCCCAATCCAAAATAGTGGATTCGGTGCATCCTTATTATTAAGTAGACAAAGTATGGTGACCCACGTTACAAAAAGTCTGCTCATTATTAAGTAAACAAACTATAGTGAACAAAAAAAAATAATGTATGCTTAATGTATGCAGAATGTTTCTTCACAGAAGGATAGCAAATGAGATTCAAACAGAAATTAATTTGCTGTTTCTGGTACTTCAGCCCCAAGATGAATGGAACTAAGAGACTTAACTATACAAATGCCTATAACAAAAAATACCTTACCGATTCAGCACACTATATAGTGAACTTTTACTCCCGGAAAGAGTAAAGAGTATGGAGTAAGCTTTCCTTCTCCTTTAATAAGTTGTGTCTTATATTTCATGGCACCTTTATATTATAAATGCAAGTTCCCTATCTCTTTGGGTGGTGGTTGACATCTGAGTGGGGTTAGCAAAATGTAAGAACCACCTGCTTCTTTGGATGCATTTACATCTTTTGATGATAATGACAACTATTGTGGCAAGCTCGATAATGCTTCAGCCTGGGCAGCTTCACCTGAATCAGAGGAGCTCTTTGCTGAGAACCTTGCTGAATTACAGGAAATGCTGGTTGTCCATTAATTACCCCTTTTTCTGCGTAGAATGTTACATACAATTCAAGTAAGATTTGAGTAGCACACACGTGGTTCACCTTTCTTATTTGTTCGGGTGCAACTCCCCCCAGTGTCCTTCTCCACTGGAACATACTGGTCACGAATACAAATGGGCAGCACTCCAAAATAAACTTAAAATTGCCTTTATTTCTCACTTGCAGGGCAGCCTATATAGCAATGTTTCGAGCCTAGTACAGCTCTTTATCAAGCTGATATCATCAAGATTGATAAAGAGCCGTGACAGGCTCTAAACATTGCTATATATGCTGCCCTGCAACTGCAAGTGAGAAATAAAGGCAATTTTAGGTTTATTTTAGAATGTTACAAACCCCAATGCTATAAGTATAATATGTTTCAGTCAGGGCCAGGCCAAAGTGTTTTGACACCCAAAGCAAGCACTTTGTCATGACGTCAGCGTGCAGTGGCGCGAAATTCAAATAATTAAAGGGATATTTAAAGGGGTTGTTGGAATTGCTTTTTGCCCGTGATAGGTTTATTCCTGGTGCCTGTATCTGTGCTTTAAGCTTCTGTTTGTTCCTGATTCCTGTTTTTGACCCTGCCTGGCTTTGACTATTCTGAACATCTGTATCCTGACCCGTGCCTGTTATTGACTACTGATTCTGCCTCATCCTTCTGATTGATTACCCGGTTTTGACCCTTGCCTGCCTGACGATCCTAGTTATCTGCCTGCCTCGACCCAGCCTGTTTGACCACGAACTTGCCTACTCCTATCTGAACCGTGACCATCGGCCTTAAAGACTTATCTACAGTCGTGTCCCATTGCTAGCCAGAACTCCTGCTCTGCACCTCTCGTATAAGTCAGAGAACCCCCCCCTCTCAGTCCCACCTTACTATGAAACCATAAAGATTCAGATAACCACCCCTCCAGAAATAATCTGCACCTGCAGTACATTTCTGCCCACGGCCACGCTGACTTCACTAAAATCACTCCAGTCCTGCCATTTTTTGCTGCCTATTCTAGTTTCCACCGATCCTACTTGTTGGCTGAGATAAATGACCTCAAAAGGAGTTGACAGTTAAAGATTTCCAAGAGGAAATTCAGGGATAAAATTAAAGCTGTGAGTGGTTTGAGGGCAATGCCCACTTTCTGCTGTTTCTTATTGCATCCATTAAATGTAACATTTCTTTAAATAAAAATAAAGCCCTGCATCATATATATACCAAGCTGTACACAAATATAACTGTTTTGCAGAAAGTTTCACATTTTAACTGCATACAGCAGTACTTATCCCACAATTGCCTCTGTAAGACAGAGATATTAGCCCCTATATAGATACTAGACTAGTGCCTGCCACAAGAAGCAGATAATTCACCCTTGTGCAGAACAAATCTGTGCATTTCCACATCTGGTAGATAGAAATAATAGTTCTACAGGGCACATCTATTTTAAATTAAGCTTAGCTAGGTCGGGTCTCAGTTCAGGACTTTTCCCCTAGCCTGTCACATACTGTATACTGCAGTATACCACAAATAACACTGGAACTGACACTAGGGGGCAAATTCACTAAAGAGTGCAAATTCGCCAGTGATGGCTTTGCAGCCATCGCAAACAATTCGCCAGGTGACTATGTGCTCAGACAATGCTAATTCACTTAAGTGCGAAGTTGCATCCAGGGTGACAAACGTCGAATTTTCTCTAGCATTACTTCGGCAGAGCGAGCAAATCAAAGCAAAGCTGCACTAGTGTTCAATTCTGCCTAGCGCAACTTTACTAGGGTTCTTGCGTTCAGGCTAATTTACATACGGTGGCCAAATGAAAGTGTAATGGAGCTATTTATATTACATGGTGCATCTAATAGATTACATTTACACTGATAACTAGACATGCCAAGGGAATCTTAATAAAGTCTATAGAGTTGTTTTATTGCCCTACACATAAGTCCACGGTTAAATAATGTGCTATATGGTAGAAAATGTATGGGGGAAACCGGGTGCCGAAAAATTTTTTTGGTCTTTTGCAGCCGAACACCCTGAAAAAATGAAAAGACGGAAGTATTTTTTGGACTTAGATCAGACTGACTTAGGTCAGAGCTGGCGAAGGCTAGTCTGGGAAAAGAGGTAATGTTCAGTAAAATGCACATCTTAGTGAATTTGCGGAGTTAGGTCCATTAGCCAGAGCGAAAATTCACCTGGCTCTAGAGTGCACAGCAACTCTAGCGTACATCTCCTACGCTAGCGTTGGTAAATCAGTGAAGTAATGAAATGACTTCATGCTAGCGTTAGTCACTTTGCCCTTTAGTGAATTTGCCCCTAGGAGTGCAGAACTTTCTCCTTAGATCCCCTGGGATTGTGCTGCACCACAGTTCAGATGGCAGGTTGTCATGATCCTTCCTTGACCTCCCCCCCCCCACCTCCAGTACCTGTTATTGTATGCTGAAAGACACGAAGATTGCAGGGTCCAGGTCTCCTCCTGCAGGTACCCCAGGTCTCCTCCCCAGCCTGTCATGTTAAAGTACAGATAAGGTAAACATTTTTGGTAAAAACAGAGACTGAACAATCACCTGCCCCTTTACTTGTACATAGCCAATACAGCTATGAAATAACCAGTAGTCTATATTCCTAAAGGACATTTTTCTCACTCAACACCAGAAAATAAATTATCTACCCTGGGACTTTTTAAAGTTAATAACAGTGCAGGTGGACATTCCCTGGAGTTCTACGGAGATCAGGGACCTCAATCAGGGTGCAAACCAATGACCCCCCAGAACAACTTGGGACAGACAATTAAATGGAATTAACATTTTCTTTTATTAAAGACTAAATCACAGGATATTCTAAGCACAAGTTTCTTTTCTGCATCCTAGGCACATGCTTTTTCTGTCTACCCCTAGTTCCGGCTCTGGAGTCAGTGATATTTTTTAAAAAACAACAAAAAAGGACAGTTTCCCTTTAAAGGACAAATGGGGTGTGTAATGCATGACCCACCTACTATGGGGAGGGTCTAGTGCTTATATTCCCTTCTGTCCGTTGTTGCTCAGAGCCAGGGGATTTGTAACGCCTTCGCCTTATAAACTGTGACAGCAGCTGTGTTTCTACAGCAAGAGAGGGGACCTTCAGGGGCTGCTGGGAAATGTGAGCACAGGAATGGCAATTGTGTGCTAATATGTAACTGACTGAGAGAAGTAGGAAGCACATTATTGCAGACATTCCTCGTCTTGCAAGGAAGATGGCTCAGAGCAGATGTGTCACTCAGCGCTGAGCCCCTCACACTGTGCATGTGTCATATTTACTTAAAGGGAAAACCACTCTCAATGGTTCTCGGAATCATAATGCACCTTAGAAAAATAACCAATTTCAGCTTGGACTTGAGCCCCCGTATTCATGGGGTGTACAGTGCTGGGGAACTGGTGGAAGGCAAAGTGGTCTTGGAGCTGTGTAAGGAACTACGGGTGTCTGCCCTAGAGGTGTGTGGCAGGGGGCAGGCAACAGTTCACTGGCTGGAGAGTCGTAGCGTTAGCATGAACACTGTCTACAGCGATTTCACCTCATATGAGACCTATCTACGGAGGCGTGAGCGTCTAATCAGAGGTATTTATTGTATACTGTTAAACATCTATCATTTGGAATTCCCATTTTCTAATTGCAAATAACTTTTCGGCCTGCACAAAAGTAAGAAACCTTGTGAATAATAGTATTTGGCTTTGCATGGGCAAACATATTGGATATTATAGAACCAGTCCTCTGAACCAGTCCTTTTTTTATATTCAGAGAGATACATGCACAGGCGAGATGATCATCACCTTATAGCCAGGCAAATTAGTATTGTACTACAATCAGGGACAGGACACACAACTTTTGCCATCAGCTGTGACGCATTGAGTTTTGCACACACTGTGCATCTGATGTTCCTACTGAGCCCCCAATCCAAATAATTTTTGTAACCATTTAAGAGTGCACAAGCAGTGTCGATCATGCACGTAGTGCTGCAATAAGATGGCCTAGCCCCTACACATACATTATTATTGGCAGAGTAGAGCCGCATTAAAAGATGGAATTTCTTAGGGGGTGATTTAGCAAAGATCGAGTTGATTTTTAGCTGAAAGATTCAAGGGTATTTTTCAGTCAAAACTTTGTATTATACCCTGAAGGTGGAAATAGCTTGAATCTGAAAATACTCCAGCTAAAATCTGTAGAAGTCAATGGCAGAGGTCCCTTGAACCATTTGTGATGTTTGAGTTTTTTTGGTGGGTTTTACACGTAAACAAGATTAATTCAAGCAAATTGAATTTTGTTTCTGCTGAAAACTCAATCAATTTGAGTATTTCACCATTACTACAATGATTCATGTTTTTTTACATTTGAGTTTTCTCATAAATCAGAAACCATTCGCTTTATGAGTGGGTTTTACAAATAAACACGATTAATTCAAGCAAATTCAAACCATTCAAATTGTGAGTTCAAGGTATAAAAAAAAATCACATAACTCTAAAACTCTTTACCTTTAATAAATAACCCCCTTAAAGTTACCTGGGTGGCTTTTTGGTGTCCCTGGTAATTCAGGAGGAGATTTGCCACCTGAAGTAAGTTTCTAAATTTCCTCATGGCAACAGCACACCTGTGCACAAATAGCTTATTAGCAATTATTACAAGTAATTTATAATATTGTTATCATTATTCTTCATAATAGTCTGGCTCAATGTATTGTATCCCTGCTTTGTGACTCTTGGGTCTTGAGTTTGATTCCAACTTGGGCAATATCTGCAAGGATTATAGAAATACATTTTCTTCATGTCTGCATTGACTTCCTCCAGGTACTCCCGGTTTCCTTTCACACTCCAAAAGCATACATGCAAGTTAACTGGCTCCTGATAAAACAGTCCATACTGTGTGTGAATGTGATCAGGACCTTAGATTGTAAGCACCACTGGGGCAGGGACCGATGTGAAAGTGTGTAATCTCTGTAAAGGGTTGCGGAAATTTGTCACTACATATATAATAAATAAAATAAGTAATACATAGTGATGGGCGAATTTATTCACCAGGGGCGAATTCGCGGTCGAATTCCCGCGATTCGCCGCTGGCGAATAAATTCGCGAATCGCCAGCGAAATTTCGCTTTGAGAAAATTCGCCAGAAAAATGAGTCGCGCGTCGTTTTTTGACGCGACACGCCAAAGTTGACGCGACACGCGTCAAAAGCGTCCCGCAACTCGTTTTGCGAATTTATCGCCAATTCGCGAATTTCTCTAGAAATTCGCAAATTTTTCAGCGAAGCAAATCTCGGGAGATTCGCCCATCACTAGTAATACAGCCTTCAGATGGAGTCAATTAGATTGACCATATGTCCCACATAGGAATGATGGCGCAAATCACAACTAACAGATCTATTTGTAAACGTTATATATTTGCTCACATGTTGTGTTACTGACATTGTCTTGAATTAAATATAGGTTTGTTTTTTTAAAAGGTACTGCAGCAAGTTAGAAAGTAAGGATTGTAAAAATAGCAGATAGCAATAATGCACAATAGCTCAATAATGCACAAATTAATTGTAAAGTGGCTATAGAAGAAACTGACCTCTGCTCTATAGCCACTGTTAACTGACCTACATTAGTTACTGAATGAGAAACTTTGCACATGCACAGTGCTCCAAATGAGGGCAGTTTAACTTGACATATCCCCAAGCCCATTGTGGCCCTCAAAAATATTTTTACGGCCCCTTGGATGATGAGTATCATTTTATTATTAACATTTATTTATATAGCGCCAACATATGGGCAGGATTTCTCTAAATAGTAGTTCCAGAGCCACATCATTAAGAGCCATGTAAAATTTTGTAAAGATGTACATGTTCTGTACTTCTTAGGTTTCTTTCCTAGAATCATAATCTGAGTTGGTCTATGTGTAAATGGTATCCTGTGCAAAAGTTTACAATGAATGCCCCAAAGCAAGTAAGGCATCAGCAAACATCATTTAAAAGTATAATATCTTTCCTTCAGGTTCATACCATTTTGTTCATACTTGAGGATTGGGTTTTTTTAATTAATCTTAGACTCAAGATGGTCAGTCAGGAATTTCCATTCCATTTTGTTCCCTGACACACGTGAAACAAATGGATGATGTCAATACTCACTCCACCTCCCCCTGCACTTTGTGTTTGATGATCAGCAAATATATAGTATCAGAAGTCTGAAAAAAGGGTAGGGGTAATGGTGACTAGGGAGATCAACCTGTGACTACATTTATGGTGTACAAGGATTAGAATCAAGGATTCATAATCAGGGAAATAACTATAGAGAAAAAAACCCTGCAACATCTAGGGGAGGGCCTAGGATATGCAGGGGGTCAAAAGCAGCATTGATTGATAAGCAGCTTCATAAAAAATGTCTTATTTTATATTTTTAATAATTTTGACACAGCATTATGAGTCTGAGCTTATTTGTACTTGAGCCAGGAATATGAGGGGTGTTATTTATTAAAATGTTATTTGCTTCTGGCCTGGCTTTTTGGGGGCAGAAACACACAAAAAAAAAAACCTCAAATTTTTCGAGATGTATTATAGCCCAATGCTGCAAAAAGTCAGAATCCAAAAATCCACCATCTCAAACCTGTTGAGGTCATGTATAAGTCAATGGGAGACGTCCCTATCCCAATTTGAAGATATTGTGGTCTGTGCTGGGTTTAGCCCTATAATCTGAAAAATGTTAAGTTGTTGGGCAAAAAATCAAGTGATTCAGAAGAAACGTCAGAAAAAATCAGTTAGTCATAATCAGAAAATGTTTACACATGCTTGGGAAATTTCAGAGTTTAATAAAAGCTGTAATATATCAGTACAGAATAAAATCATAAATCTAGTCATGAATGGCTTTTACAAGGGCAATAGATGTCACTTAAATATGCATGTTAAGGGTTATTCACTGGTATGATTCAGCATAAACAGAACCATTGGTTGAACGGTTAAGTTTAACCAAAAAGCCTATAACATGCAGGCAACTTTTAAAGTTCCAAGGCACCCCCAAGTGATTATATCTACTTACCTGACACGCTGGGCCAGTGCTCCTATCAGGAGAAAACCGCACCTGCCCAGGGTTGTTCCAGTGAGCCTCTTCCTGATTCCTCTGTCTTCTCACGGCTGCACATGTGCAATAGCGCAAAAAGCAAAACTTTAACGAAAAAGCCAGTTATATCATTCTACTGCGCATGCGTCTAACCTGGGAAATTTTAAAACAAAAGAAGCAAGAGGATCGCTTTGTTGTGCTCGCTGGTAGAACCCTGGGCCCTGGGTGTCAGGTAATTAATATAATCACTTGGGGGTGCCCCAATTTGAATTGCCTTTCCTTCTCCTTTAAAAAGCTACATTATAATACTAAATGATTACAGGCATCCGGGTCACTTAAAGGAACAGTTCAGTGTAAAAAATTAAAACTGGATAAATAGGCTGTGCAAAATAGAAAATATTTCTAATATAGTTAGCCAAAAATGTAATGTATAAAGGCTGGAGTGACTGGATGTCTAATATAACAGAACACTACTTTTCAGCTCTCTAACACTAAGTTAGTCAGCGACTTTAAGGGGGCCACATGGGACATAACTGTTCAGTGAGTTTGCAATTGATCCGCAGCATTCAGCTCAGATTCAAAAGCAAACACAAGCAATTATGACTCATATGGCCGCTCCTCAAATCTCTGATCGGTTACTGCCTGGTAACCAATCAGTGGTAACCAAGGGGTAAATTAGCCAGCGACAGCTTCGCACCCATCACAACACTTCGCCAGGCAAAATTTAGCTGGGACAATGCTAATGTACGCAGATTTTCGTGAGCAAATCAAATTCTGCCTAGCACAAATTGGTTAGGGGTCTTGTGCTCAGGCTAATTTGCATAAAGCGGGAAACTTAAAGTTGAGTGGACGTCTTTATGCTACTTGTTGCATCAAATACATTACATGTAGTCAGTAGAGTTGTTTTAATGCCCTACACATAAGCCCACTGTAAAATAATGTTCCATATGTTAGAAAATGTATGGGGGAAACCGGTTACACTTTTACAGCCTAACTAACTATGATGTAAGTAACTGAAGATTGAGGAAGATCAATGCAATCCGATACACTTTGCTTGGTCTGAGCTTGTGACTGCAAGTCTGGCGAAAGAGGTAACTTTCAGTAAAATTTGCATCTTAGTGAATTTGTGGAGTTACGTCCATTCGCCAGAGTGAAAAGTCGCCTGGTGATAGAGTGTGAATCACCGCTAGCATCTATCTCTTTCACTAGCTAAGTGACACCTGCACCATTAGTAAATCAGCAAAGCCCCTGAGAGCGGCCGATAACACTGGTGAATCGTTGCCAGCGTTAGTCACTTCGCACATTAGTAAATCTGCCCCCAAGAGAACTGCAAAGAAGGAAGTAGTGTTCTGGCTATTATGTTAGACATCCAGTCTCTCCAGTCTTTATACATCTATATTAGAAACATTGTTTATTTTGCACAGCCTATCGATTTATGTAGTTTTTATTGTTACACTGGATAATTTCTTTAACATGGGTAAAAGCCAGGGCATTTTTCAAATGAGACTGGAAGCAGTCTATCATTAAACCTAATGTGAAATTATATGCTTTCCATTTACTTAGGAGGGAGAAACATTTGTCATTGCTTTGACATCATACTGTTGATTTACGATGTGCAGTGCCAGGCCACCCCGGGCAGGCGCCCTAAGCAGCCTGCCCGGTAGTAGCGCCCAGCAGTTGCACGTGCAAAGCCGCGATTTTACATGAGCGAAAAGCCGCAATTATGCATGCACATAAAGCCTCGTGCGCGGAAAACCACGGGCGCGCATGCGCGAAAAGCCATGAGAGCGCATGCACAAAGATGCAGAACGAAAGGTACACCTCACAAACGAAAGCCAGAGCAGGTACGGACTAGGGGGTAGGAGAGCTGGTGCATGCCTGGAGCCCCCCCAGCTTTGCGCCCTAGACACATGCCTACTCTGCCTACCCCTAGTTCCAGCCCTGACGATGTGGAAGACAGATTGCAAAATGCAAACAACTGGCACAGTGGTGTTAATTTATCAACACTGGGCAAATTTGCGCCTGGACAGTAACCCATAGCAACCACTCAGCAATAGATTTGCCACACGGCTGGTATTTTACTGGCCTAGGGGTCGGCATGGTGTTGTGTTTGACACCACACGTTGCAAATTTACCTGCAATATAGTTGCCAGTAAATTTGTAATACCCTTTAAAAAAAGCCCTTGGCCCGCCCCAGTTCGCTCAAAACATACCTTTTCTCTGCCTTCTGGCCATTGTGCAGCCTGGCCCCTCCCCCTTCTACATCACAACACTCCCTATTATGTCACAACCCGCTCCTTTTGTTCCTGCCCCCACTACAGGCCTGTGGAAATTTTAAGAAAAGTTAGCAAACCTACTCAGAAATCAGCATTTTTTTAACCATCTGTAAGTTGGACACTGAAAGCAATAAACTAATTGGTTGCTATGGGTTACTGTCCATGTGCAAATTTGCCCAGTGTTTATAAATGACCCCCAGTGTACCATGTTTTTGCTTGTTGCACCCTGTCTTCCACACTAAATGAATGGCTCCAGTATCTCCACTCTGTTTCAGAGCAGAGAAACAATGTGACCACCACCATGTGGGTAGGGTTGCCACCCAGCCGGTATTTTACTGGCCTAGCATGTAAAACACACGCCATGGCTGGGGCCGGTATTACAAATTTACCGGCAATGTAGTTGCCAGTAATTTGTAATACCCTAACAAAA
>CM044431.1:106445540-106457573 GCA_024363595.1 Xenopus borealis | reverse complement strand
GGGGGGGGGGCATCAGAGCCCCCTCCATCCCCTTAAATATTACATTATGCAAAGGTCACAAGAGTGGGGGCAGACTTAGTTAGTTCCTTGTACTTATTGCTTGCCCTATGGTGGTAAGGACAGTTCAGGTCTGCACTTGTAACCAGATTTTCGAATGCCTTTTTTTCATTTCTTTATTTGCTTCGATTTTATAGACAAGGCAGAAATTGGTATGCACCACACATTATTTGGGACTTGCCCCTGACAATCTTAAAGAATGATTGCCAATTAGGTATTTATACTGCATATGTACTAAGACAAAAATAAAGCTAAACTACATTCTTGGTTTTTTTTTTAGAAATGCATGTAAACTTCTGCCCTCTCATGGCAGAAATTTAGAATTGCACATGCCATACTTTCTGCAGAATCATATAGATAAACTGTATGACTTGAACTGGACAACTGGATAACAAACAAACATACACTACAAACATACACTCATAATGAGTGTATGTTTGTTTGTTATCCAGTTGTCCAGTTCAAGGAAGAAATACATGTACACCTGTATATTACATGCTGAGAAAGGGAATATAAATATCGAACATGTCTAGGTAGAACATAAATAAACAGGCCATGCATAGTGAAGACAAAAGTCTTTATTTTGTTTTCTGTTTTTAACGCAACAGTTAATAGTGCTACTCCAGCAGACTTCTGCACTTAAAGATGTTGTTCACCTTTGAGTTAACTTTTAGTATAATGTAGAGAGTGATATTCTGAGACAATTTGCAATTGGTTTTCATTTTTTATTGTTTGTAGTTTTATAGTCATTTAGCTTTTTATTCAGCAGCTCTCTAGTTTGCAGTGTCAGCAATTTGTTTTCTAGGGGACAAATTACCCTAGCAACCATGCATTGATTTGAATAATAGACTGGAATATGAATAGGAGAGGGACTGAATAGAATGATGAGTAATAAAAAGTGGCAATAACAATACATTTGTAGTCTTACAGAGCATTTGTTTCTAGATGGTGTCAGTGACCCATTTGAAAGCTGCAAAGAAACAGAAGAAAAATGCAAATCATTAAAAAACTATCAAAAATAAATAATGAAGACCAATTGAAAAGTTTCTTAGAATTGGCCCTTCTACAATATACTAAAAGTTAACTTGAATGTGAACCACCCCTTTAAATCCATTTCTCAAAAGAGCAAACAGATTTTTTTTTTTATATTCAATTTTGAAATCTGACATGGGGTTAGATATTTTGTCAATTTCCAAGCTGGCCCCAGTCATGTGACTTGTGCCACACTTTCTGGAAGGCTATTTCTCCTACTTAATGTAACTGAATGTGTCTCTGTGGGACTTTTACTATTGAGTGTTTTTCTTATATCTACCAGGGATCTGTTATTTTGTGTTAAGGAGTTGCTATCTATTTACCTTCCCATTATTCTGTTGTTAGGCTGCTGGGGGAGATTGGTGATATCACTCCAACTTGCAGTACAGTTTATCAGAGCACAGGTCACATGACTTGGGACAGCTGGGAAACTGACAATATAGTTACATAGTTACATAGTTAAAGTGGGTTGAAAAAAGACCGAGTCCATCAAGTTCAACCCCTCCAAATTAAAAACCCAGCATACATACACACACACACACACATCTCCACTCTTTCAAACACAAACCATATATGTCCATAGCTATACTAACTGTAGAGTTTAGTATCAAAATAGCCTTTGATATTATGTCTGTCCAAAAAATCATCCAAGCCCCTCTTAAAAGCATCAACAGAATGAGCCATCACAACATCACCCGGCAGTGCATTCCACAACCTCACCGTCCTGACTGTGAAGAACCACCTACGCTGCTTCAAATGAAAGTCCTTTTCTTCTAGTCTGAAGGGGTGGCCTCTGGTGCGGTGATATGTCTAGCCCCATGTCAGATTTCAAAATTAAATATAAAAAAAAATCTGTTTTTCTCTTTTGAGAAATGGATTTCAGTGCAGAATTCTGCTGGAGCAGCACTATTAGCAGATTCTTACCATGGATCCAGATCTTGGCACCTGTTGTGTCCTTCCAGAAATAAATATTAAATTTTTTGACAGAAAATTCACACAATATATTATACATTATAAACCTAAATATAAATGTACATGTAAATTGTATCTGATATTGAACATAGATTCTTATGATAAGTATATAAATATGTAATATATTTATGAAAAGGCTGACATAGATCAGGCTATGTTTACATTTCAGTTAAAAAACGACAGCAAAAAATATGTTCTTTACATTAAACGGCAACTAAAGTCTAAAACAGAATAATGTTAGAAATGCTGTATTTTGTATACTAAATATAAATATGAACATACTGCACCAAAAGCCTAATAAGACAAATGAGTTATGCTTTCAAAGCTGGAACAGGGGGCTGTCATTGTAACTTTGTTGGACATCTCTGCAATACCAAGACTATGCACATGCTCAGTGTGGTCTGGGCTTCAGTTGGGTGATTAAGCTTAGGGATCGCCGTAAATGATCAAATCAGCACAAGTCAAATAATATCTGTCATAGAAGCCAATATAGCAAGGTTGATTACTAATCAGAATATATAGACTGCATTAGGTCTTTGGATCCAAATATCTACACGTTTGTAAGGAGGTAAAATATAAGTTAATGGATAATCAGTTTGGCCACTAGGTGGCAGTTAGTACTAAATTATACTGTGAAATATAGCATTGCTGGTTGTGAAAATAAGGATAAAGGAAACAGGAAGAGGAAAGGCAGTGGCCATTCTGGCAGTAATAGAGAAAGGGACAGTAGTCTGATCAGGGAAAGGTGAGGAAAAAGCACTGCGCTGTAATCTGTGTGAAGTCATTGCAATAAAGTTAAACTGTTTATGACAAAGTCTTCCATACTTCGTGTCTCAAGATTACACGGTTACTGTATGTTTTACAGGGAAACAGACAAAGCTACTCGAGTTCTGTTAAGTAATGTTGGGGGGCTCCCCCCTGCTGTTTGAAAGTATGACTGTTTCCCTGCAGAGCAGTTAGGGACCGTCTGACAATTCCTATCCCCAGCATTAAATGAAGGGAGAATTTCACTACATACAGTCAGGTTTCTTATAAAAAAATTAATTGAATTATATTGGAGATAGATTTCTTTTTCATTAAAGAAAGTAAAAATGGGATTTAATTTTTTTTGCCTTTACAGTCCCTTTAAACTACCAGATTATGCATATCACATTTTCTTTCATGAATATCAGTATAATTTATATTTCTTCAAATGCATTTTAAAGCTGAGATTAGCCTTAAAATACAGGTTTACATAGGGGAATAATCTTTAGCCTTTGGGACCAGTGTTGATGTATACATCCCTGCACAAAGCAGCTACTATACTCTGTATAAAGACACTTGCTGTACCTCTGCATATGATTATGCCTCTTTCAAGGCCTCACAAAGTAAACATATTTTGCTGAGCTGCCTGCTCATACTTTCATACACCCAAGAGGCCAATAAAGGAAAAACTGACTGCAGGAAAAACATTCCTCTGATATCATTCCCCAGTCCATAAACAGTTAGGGCTTTCCCCGAATCCTGATCAACACTCTCTGCAGTTGTGTGGCAAACACTTCTTCAAACAGGCTCAAATTCACATTTCTTGTCAAGTTGGCATTATATATATATATATATATATATATATATATATATATATATATATATATATATATATATATATATAAACTTCCCTCTAATAAACATAAGTGAGGTATGCCATTGAGTCTCAGTGAAAGTAGTTGGTTACTACCGAATCCACTATTAAGAAATCGTCCGAGTCCTTTGTGAAAAATTTGGCCAAATATAGAACTGAATCCAAACTGTCATTTGCATATGTAAATTAGGGAAAGGAGAGGGAAAGAGAACCTTGTTCTATGGGCACAGTTAAAATATATTTTTCTTCCTTGTATTTGTTATGAAAAGTCACATGATTTTTTGGATTGGATTTGATTAAGCCGAATCCTGCTGAAATACTGGGTGAATATTCAGAATATTGGGTGAAACCCAAACGGAATCCTTGGATTCAGTGCATTCCTAGTTACTATTTATCACATACAAAAAGTGTTTCATGGTTTGCGCTAAGGCTCCAGCAACAGTAGGTCCTGGCCTTATTTTAGCTGAGCAATTAAAAACTGGTTTTATTGGGGGATTAGGATTCTGTCCAATTTTCTATCTGGGGGAAGGCTTAAAGGGGAATTCAACCCAAATGTTAAAAATCCCTGAATTGGATGCAGTGCATCCCTAGTTACTACTTACCACATATTAAAGGTGTTTCATGGTTTGGGTAAGGCTGCAACAGTAGGTCCTGGCCTTATTTTGTATATCTTATATTTAATGTATAAAGGCTGGAGTGAACATACGTTACGAATGTATAATGTCAGAACACTACTTCTTGCTTTGCAGCTCTCTAACCTGTTAGCAACTAGAAGAGTGGCCACATGGGACAAATTGTTTGCTTTAAGTTAGTTTGCTTTTGGTCTACTCTAGTCTTTAGTTTTTACTCCAGTCTTTACAGATCACATCTTTGGCTAACTAACTGTACTGAAAACATTTTTTGCACAGCCTATTGACCCAGTTTTATTTTTACACTGAACAGTTGCTTTAAAGGAAAATAGTAACTCTTACCAGAAGAGCAGAGTCTACAGGCTCCAATATGTTTTGGATCCTTCTGCCCAATTTCTCTGTGTCATGTTCAAAAAGTTGCAATACGTTATTTACTGATGTTGATAGCTGGATTCCCTTTCTTTCCGATGCAGTTGACTTTGAAAAATCTTATCAGGAGCTCCTGTCCTTAATGTATCCAGATAAGCATATCTTAGTTTTTTATGTATTTAGCTTAGTATTGGTAACTTCTGTTGCCTGGTGGAGACTGATAATATGCTACGTGCAATGTAGTAAGCGATTCCAGGGTTTATTCTGTGTCAGCAGCAAAATAATGGTATATATGTTATGTGTAACACTAGGGTATGTGTAAAGCATTACCCAGATTTGGCCAATTATTATGTGTTTTTTCATTGAGTTCAAACTTTTTGTTCAAACTAAAAGCTGCCTAACTTGCTAGTTGATCCAGAGGAAGGCCAAAAAAATCTGAATCCTCTTCAATTTAACAGAGGGGCAAACAATTTATATTCCTGACTCCAAGAGGGCAAATCCAGTTCAGTTCAGTAAAATAATTCAGAAACCATAAAAAGCAAATACAAAACTCACTACAGTTTTCACATTTGGTTAGGACACTATATTTATGTTCCTCTCTGCAGTGAACATTATGAAAAGAAGAAATACTTTTATCTATCATTCCCCACACAATGGGTGCCAACTATTACTGAGTTTAATAGTACAAATACTAAAATAAATGTAAAGTTAGTGAGTTAAAAATTTTTTTACTAGGCTTGAAAAACTTATCCAAAGTGGTCTCTGATTTTTCTGAACCTCGGGAGCACATTAACTATGGTACAATTTGAACTGCTCCAAATAATGCATCCATTCAGATTAGAAAAAACTATACTTCACTTTAAGTTCAAAAATGGTAGACATAGCTATAGAGTTGTGGAATTTGTTTGTCTGCTATACTATACTGACAAATAATTAAATAGTTTAAATAAAGGATTGAATGTGGTTTTAGGGATTCATTTATTACAGTATTGATCCAGTGATACTTCAGATGGATGTTCTTTTGATCTTGTCTTGGAACAGCTACTGGTTAAAGGACAAAACATTCACTTAAACAAAATGTAGCAATGTTCAACGCTGCCAACTCACTTACCTTTCCCATGTGTCCCTTGCACAGACTTAGACTTGCACATGTGCAAATATATAACAACTGGGAAGCGGTTTGGGTGGACTATATTCTGCAGTAGTTAGGTTAGATATTTTAGTCTGTCCTTGTACTTTAAAGTAGGGGTCCCCAACCGCCAACCAGGATAGTCCTGAGCTGGGCCGCAGAGCCTAGGCCCCAATTAACAAGGACGCCGGAATGCCCGTATTGGATGCTGGGACGCCCAAATTGGATGCAAACCCCCGCCAACCCACTGCTGAGCCCCCTAGTACTTGAAAAAAATTTTGCCTTGACACCGGTCCCCAAACCAAAAAAGGTTGGGGACCACTGCTTTAAAGGAATAGTTGCTAATATTCCCACAGATGCGGCTGAGAAATGTATCAACTAATGTAGCAAATTGTAACAGTTCAGAATCTGCACCTGGGTCACTGAGCTGCCTGACTGAATCACCAGTGACAGCAACACTAATCTTTAATTAAATAGTTTAAATAAAAGATTGCATTTCAATTTTGGACAAATTAAAATAAATAAATAATGGAAAGCAATTGAAAAATAATGGAAAGCAACTTTATTTCTGGAGAACAATATGAAAACAACTAAACTGAAAAAAGTGTTTGGCAAGTGAACAATCCCTTTAAAGGGGAACGAAACCCCCAGGCGCTAAGTCAAACCCGATCAGCGAACTCCATGAACTTTTGGCGCATGCGGAGTAGTACCAGCGTCCTACTGCGCATGAGCAGCCCATCGGCGTCAGCTCCAGGAAGAATCCGTTACAAGAAAAGAAGGCCCATTAGAACATCGCTGGAAGGGACCTGCTTGAAGGGGTAGGTATGGACTTAGGGGCAATAGCCTGGGGGGAGAGGTAGGCAGGGGGGTGGAGGAGGGAGGGGGACATACAGGGGGTGGGGGTTTGAGTTAGCACCAGGGGGGGGTTTCATTCCCTTTTAATCAGCTTCATTAGCAAAGCTATAACAACACATAAAAAACACAGAAATATGTTCAAACTTTCATAACCTGCCAAATTTTGTTAAATGAACATAGTTATTAGGAGGTGTGGCCACAAAAATGGGTTTGGTCAAAAAATTCTCAGCCCTTTTTGTCCCTCTTTCTATTTACAAAATGTTGGGAGGTATGGGTATGTTCAAGATCCTCATAGACATATTTGGATGACATGTTTGTTTTTATAATAAGCTGGCCCCCATATATAGGAAATAGTGGGTCACTGGCCCAAGGCATGAAAAAAAAAAATATATATATATATATATAAATAATATAATGAATACATGATTTTAGCTGAATGAATGAATTGTGATCCAAATTACATAAATATACCTGATCTGGAAAACCTGAAAACCATTTAAAGGAACAGGGCTGTGAGATAAACTCTGCTTGGGCACACATCTATACTTCCTCTTTAAAGTCACCTTCTGAATACATAGCACACATTTAGCATTCCATACTTTCCTACTTTTGGACTTTTGGATTTTCAAGTCCTCTGTTGCCTGAAGCTATCTGGGCTTGCTAAACCATAACCTAAAAACTCAAATCCAAAAACTCCCGCTAGATTTCTGCAGTAAATACCCATTGTTACCTTCCAGAAATGCAGGTAAAGGATTAATGTTTCAGAGCAACTGATTTAGTGGATAAAGCTGTTGCACATAAAATGTGCAGATTTAACCTAAGGGCCCTTACACACAGGTGTTTTTACCTGCGCTCCCCTGCGAACGCATGTAGGTGCCGAACGCTGGAAAAATGCAGCATGTTGCGTCTGAACCTGCGTTCGACAACTACACACGTTCGTGTGAGTACAGCCCCATTGAAAATAATTGAGTGCGTCTATACCTGCGCTCCCCTGCTGCTGAACACAGCAAAACGGAACACAGGGGAGTGCAGGTAAAAACGTTTGTGTGTAAGAGCCCTTATAGACCTGTGCACAACTAGACTTTATCCCCCTGATGTGTAGAAATTAAGATAAGCCAAATGGTACAAGAGACATTTTGACTGCCACTGTCTGACAATCACGAAAAACCACAAAGCTACAGTACCTGTCTGATACACTTACACTACACAGCAGTGACAGATGGACATCACCACAAATATGCCTAAGCATGTGACTCGCACATTTCATTGTTTAACATTATGAGTAGTAACAGGTTGACAGGGGGCAATGGGTGTTCTCTGTGTGCCATTAGCTTAATAATTATGTATTTCATACTAACTGGTAATATGGGAGAGCTGTTGTTTATAAAGCTCACTATATCTGCTGCTTGGATGCAGGCAAATGTATTTGAAAAGTCACCCTGTGGTCACATGCAGACACATGGCTGGGTTGGTTAAAAGTAGGACCTGTACTATGGGATCAGCTTCCGATAGCCAGAAAATTTGCATACCCACTACCTATGAAAGCAGAGGCACATGTGCTCCAGCAGGTGGATTAGGTGGAAATGGAGGCCAGAGTCAGGTACAGAAGCAGGGATGGTGGCTGTAGCTAGGCTTGCCACCTTTTTTTGAAAAAAAATACCTGCCTTCCTATATATATTTTTCCTATTAATAACATTGGGATCAACCATCAAAATACTGTAGCTGTAGCCAGTCATTTTCCATTGGTGAATATTTTTTGCAGGGGCCCTGCCAGATATTGTTACACCACTGCATGACCAGCTTGTCAATTCAAGTGATTAAAAAATTGCTTGTTGTGCACTGATCTATTTGGTATATAGTTACTGGTAAGCTAAGGCTGGTTTAATAAGACATAAATGAGTGAGCAGGTACAGGAGATATAAGCCAATAGTTATTTGTCAGACAAAAGTGCATGTATAAATGCATATAACATTGATAATTGATGGGCTGACCATCAACATTATTATCATTGGTAAAATGCATTTATAAAGCTCCAACATATTTTGCAGCACTGTGCAATAAATGGGTGTATACATTGAACATATAGATTGCATACAAAAAACATTAACCAGTAACAAATACAGCTGGTAAAGAGGGCTCTGCCCAAAAGAGCGTACATTCACATGGAAAAAAGTGTAAAAAGTAGACGCAAGCAATTCATTTGTGAAAATAATGAGGCTTATAAAACATTTTCCATTTTCCGTTAGTGAGTTGTATATCATATTTCATTGTGTGTCTATAACTGGTCACAAATACATGGTAGAAAAGGCTGAAAAAAAGAACCACATCCATCAGGTTCAACCTTTTACTTGGAAAGGGTCTGTGGTTTCTCTGTATGTGAATGCAATTGCTGGTTTGAAATCAATGCCACTGATGCCACTGTGAATTTTATTAACACAATGAATATGTCATAATGTACATAAGCCATTTCTGTAGTAATGAGCGAATCAGTCCCGTTTCGCTTGACTAAAAAAATTGCAAAACACATTGAAGTAATTGGGCATGCAAAATACATTAAAGGAGAACTAAAGCTTAACGAAAGAAGTAGGCTAGAAATGTTGTACACTATATTTTGTGCTTCTGTACCAGCCCAAGGCAACCACAGCTCTTTAAAGGGAAACTGTCATGGGAAAACAAGTTTTTTTTAAAATGCATGAGTTAATAGTGCTGCTCCAGTAGACTTCTGCACTGAAATCCATTTCTCAATAGAGCAAACAGATTTTTTTATGTTTCATTTTTGAAATCTGACATGGGACTAGACATATTGTCAATTTCCCAGCTGCCCCAGTCATGTGACTTGTGCCAGCACTTTATGAGGGAACTGATTTCTGGCAGGCTGTTGTTTTTCCTTCTCAATGTAACTGAATAGTATGCAGTGGGACATGGGTTTTACTATCGAGTGCTGTTCTTAGATCTACCAGGCAGCTGTTATCTTGTGTTAGGCAGCTGTTATCTGGTTACCTGGCAGCTGGGAAATTAACAATATGTCTAGCCCCATGTCAGATTTCAAAATGAATTATAAAAAAATCTGTTTGCTCTTTTGAGAAATGGATTTCAATGCAGAATTCTTCTGAAACAGCACTATTAACTGATGCATTTTGAAAAGGAACAGGAGCATGTGAGTGTTGCAGACAATTTACAAGATGGTGACCCCTTTTGACAAGTTTGAAGTCATGGATCATTGCTGCTATTGAGAAGCTGACAGCAGGGCTGTGCTTGTGTATAAACTATATAAATTTTTAGCCACATTTATTTTGTTTAGTTCAAAGGGCAGCAGGCCCTGCAATGCCCCAGGCTGACATATGGCATACTGAGAGAATCAGAAAACTACCTGCATGGATCAAGGACTATGTAAATAATGCATAATATTGCTTACTATTTGCATACCATTTTTTGTTGCTGTTTATTACGTTTGTCCAAATGCTTTCCTACTATAGGAGGAATATATGGTGTTTATACAAATGACCTGTAGGTGTCACTGTGCACAGAGTTAAACTGTTCATACAGAGTACTTTCGTTACAGGTTAAAAGCATGAGAGTTGAACTGTAATGGCTGCATGAACCTGCTAATAAAGTACTGTTATATTCTGCTCATCTTTGGCTATTAAAACACAACAGGCAATTTATTAGCAATAGATTAACCATAATAGTGGACTGAGCATGCTTACGCCCAGGGCAAAGAGGTCTAAGCTGAAGGAAGTGTGATACAGAAGCCCATGTGTAAACAAAAGAAGGAGCAAAATGCAGTGTTTCTTTTGATAGAGGGCTCAGAGCAGCATTAATTTGAGGGTTTATAGGTGTATTTATATATGCCTTTCTGATAAAGCTTACTTCATTTTAACCTTTCCGTCTCCTTTAATGGGTATTTGCTTTGGCCAATGGCAAAATGCAGCATTCCATCACAAATCCATGCCTGGAAAAAAAAGTCCATTAATCTATACATAATTCATGGTCAGACTGGACTGGTAAGACGCCGCAAAAAAACCCAGTGGGCCCCATCAACCCAGATCCATTCCCACCTGCCTGATGTTTTGCAAGGGGGGCCCTAAAGTGGGAGGAGCAGTGGCTCTGAAGTTAACGGAGGGGATCCAAGAGCGGGTGTGTGCAGGCCCCTGATGTGGCAGCTCCAGACCTCCCCTGTCTGACACTGACCCATTATATGTATGATTATTGGTCGTTCTTGCTGATGACTTCCATTTTTTGTTACAGCTAAGTTTTATCCACAAGTAACCATTGTTCCATTTGCCTAATTAAGTCCCATGATTGGCATAGGTAGTTGTACTTTTATGTGGTAATAGTAAAAACAATCAGAAAATGCTTATACATTGCATACAATGCCAAACAGATTAATGAAAAGTGAGCCCACTACAAACCCCTGCAACACAGCATTTAAAACCTTAGATCAGTAAGAGAATCTATTATTGATAACCACTCTGTGTACATGATTCTCCAATATTTGCCCATGGCAGCCCGTTCATGTCCCCTGGAAGTCACTAGATGTTTATTGGTTTGTCTGGTGTTTAGTCTGGCTTGCTGAGTTCACATTTGTCATTGTGAAGCAACTAGAGATATTACTGGACACTACTAATCAAAACACCAAAACACTAATCTGAAAACATTACTAAATGTTACTGGGCACCATTATTTTTATATATTTTTTTTTCTTCAAGTTTCCATATCCCTGTGCCCTGTTGTTTGTGTATGGATATTTTTCTGGCTTACTCGAACTGGAATGACCTATAAGCATTAAAATCAGAGGTCAGTTCTTTCCCACAATACAAAACTGATTTATGCATCAGGGAACTGACGATGACCAGCGGTAAGAGGATATCGCTGGGATTTTATTTGTGCCAAAATAAATGTCAGAACCATTTGTTTTTTAGTCTTAACAGGAAGTTACTTTACTTCCTTTATTTGGGCACTAGGTGGTGTGTTTGGTTTAGGCTGGGAAGCTGATTACTGACGAGGCTGTTTTGCTTATACAGGGAGGATAAATACTATTTCACGTCTAGTCTGAGATTGCCTGGGGGGACACTTGTAGAATTTTATAAAGTAAATGTTTGATGCTTTAACTGTTAAGCGGCACCCAACAAAGTATCTACAGCACCAGCATAAAAGTACCATTGTGTCAACACCATAGATTCTATGTATGTATTTATTTATATAGCACCACAAGTGTATGCTGTGCTTTACAAGGCATTAACACAAATAGGGGTACAGCTATAAATTATACAATAAACATGAATGTATGCTTAATTGCTTATGTGATACACAACTAGGATAAGGTACCAAGTTGTGTACCAAGTAGTGTAGGGGTGAAAGGTCAGCTTGAA
>CM044431.1:106401774-106433630 GCA_024363595.1 Xenopus borealis | reverse complement strand
CCAATTCTCAATCTTTTAGGTTTGTGTGGAAATTCCTGGCTCTTCAAATTTGGTTCTGGAGCTACCATTGGTGATTGGCACCATCCCATTGCACCCATTTGGAAGCAGAACTTCCAGTGTTGGAAGTCAGTATAGTGTTAATCTGGAATGGCTACGCATGACTGTACCTGAACAGCCTGAACGTAAGTGTGTGTATATATTAGTTTTCATGCATGATAACCTGAAACCTGCTTTGGAGTTGTGGAAATAAGTCTTGCTTATGTTGGAGTTTGATCTGTAACTGTATCAATGAAGTAACTTTTTTTTTTTTTTTTTTTTTTTTTTTTTTTTTTTTTTTTTTTTTTTTCTTTTTCTTTTTTTTTTTTATGAACTTTTAGCTCCTCCTGATTATTCTTCAGTGGTGTCTGAAGAGGAGACAGAACACAACCTTTCTCCTCCCCTTTCTCCTCATTCTAGCATGGACTGTATACTAGAAGGGCCATTCTATGCCTATATTCAAGAGTTCAGGAACAGGCCTCCTCCTCTCTACTCTGAGGTAAGCAATTGCTCTGTGGATTTATTGAGTTTAAAAAAACAAAAAAAACCTTCTGGAAGTTGTGTGGTAGAAATGTGTACAAAATATACAAAAAAAATAATTTATTTTTCCTTTTTTTTTTTTTTCCTTTAGATTGACCCTAATCCTCCCACTGCAGACATCCGACCTCGTTGCATGACCTGTTGAAGATGACTGCCAGCAAGCTGAATTACCTGTTTAAACGTAAAGCAGTTGAGCTTAGACTGGAAAATGTCCAGATCTCCATCTGAGGTTTCATCTGGGAGAATTGGCCCAGAGGTGGATGGAAATACACATGCCTGTTTTCCCATGGAGAAATAACGCTTTCCGTGCAAGAGATGGGTCGGATGTTCCAGTACATCACCAGTATCTTCCAGAAAGCAGTCTGAAGGGAAGAGGAAGCAAGGAATGAAAGTTCTAACCACTATTAAAACATTTGAATTGCCTTTTAGAACTTTTAGAGAATTGTACTTTCTACTTGCAGGCTTTGCTTGCCTGGAGCACAGAAACCAAACTGTTAAGGGCTGAGCATTTTATACAACCAAAATTAATGTTTACAGTACAGTCAATCTGGTCCATACTTTGCTAGCAGGTGCTGAGCATTGTAGAAATGTTTTTCACTGTAAAGGTTTGTAGTGCCTGCCTATAATCAATGATTGAACTGAACTGGGAAAAGAAATCTGTTTGACCTGTGGAATACTTATAAATATATCTGCCTTCATTTGTTCTTCCGCACCATGGAAGCAGTAGCCTTAATGTAAAAATCTTCAGGCTCCTCTTAATGGAGAAAAAGGATACATGTGCATTATATTTAGCTGTTATTTCATTTGTTACAATTGTAAAAGAGTAAGCTTTGTAACTTTATATTTGAAGCACACGGATAATGTATTCAATCTGTAAAATCACCTTAAATTGCTTCAGTATTGATGAGGGGGTAGTGCTTTGAAAGTCAGGGCTGTGACATTCAGGCCGTTGAGAACATTTCAATGGGAAATTTCCACAAATTCCCTTACCTTCAAAAAAAAAAAAACTGCAGATTTTTTTGCCTTAGGATGACTAACATTCAAAACAAAACAAAAAAAAAAGTGGAAAACAAAGTGAACATTCCAGTTGCTGCTTGTGTAAGGGCTGAACACGTGCTTTAAATCACAACAAAATCAGGAGACATGTGAACCTTACTGCTGCAACCTTATTGCTGGAGGTTTTTTTTCCCCCAAATGATCTATGCAGAAGATGTGTGGTATTTATGGTTATTGTTTTCATTTACACGGTCAGTTTTTACTGCATTTGTGATTGGTTGGCTGCATTGAATATGCAATTATGTATGTGTGTAAATATTTTTTCATAATAAATATCTTTGCATTTAGCAGACTGCATATTATTATTAATTTTTTTTTTTTTTTTTAATGAGCTCTTGTTACCAATTTTGGTATAACTAAGCATCTACACCCAATGTTTTAGTCTGATAGTATTTCCAGTACATTTAGATTAGTATACAAACTTTTACAGACCATAGCAATGATGACTAAAGGCAGTTGGCGCTTTTAATTTAAAGGGATAGTTCAACGTAAATTATTTATTGGTGTTCAACACTGCAGTATTCTAGGGCAATACTGTATATGAATACAGGCATGGGATTCTTTATGCAGAAAGCTTTGAATTGCATGAATCAATGATGGTGGAAAAACCATCCTATGATTTATTTAGGGACATTTTTATAAAGCTTTAGAGTTTTTATAAATATTAAAATATATTTATAAATATAGGTTTATAAAAAAAAAAAAAAGATTGATTTGAGATTTATTGTAGCTCAAATGTGAAAAGACAACACCTAAAACCTGAAGTCAACATCAGAGGTTCCTTGAACCATTAGAAGAGATTAACTGCTTTCTTGATTGAGTTTTCCAAATAGATTTAATTGGTGGTAAAAAAAAAAAAAAAAAAAAAAAAAAAAAAAAAAACACTTGACCTTTGATAAGCACCATAATTTTTAAAAGGGGATGTTCACCTTTAAGTTAACTTGTTTTTTTTTTTTAATTATAGTATTTGCTTACTTCTGACCCCATCTAAAAAGCAAATACTCTGTAAGAATACACATTTATTGTTGCTACTTTATAATTACTCATTGTTATATTTAGGCCTTCTTCTATTCATATTCCTGTCAATGCATGGTTGATAAGGTAACTTGGACCCAACCACAAAATTGCTGAAATGGCAGACTGGAGAGCTGTTGAATAAAAAGCTAAACTCAAAAACCACAAATGATAAATTAAACCAATTGCAAATTGTCTCAGAATATCACTCTCTACATCATCATAAAAGTTAATTTAAAGTAGTACAGACCCTATAAATGATTTGTAGTAGACTTTAGCAGAGATCCATGAATAGTTCTCTTAATCTGGAAAACCCCAGGACCCAAGCATTCTGGAGAATAGAGCCTATATATCTGCCAGAAAAAAAAAAAACAACTCTATATTAAAGAGGAACATTTAGGGACAGATTTACTAAATTCACATGAATGATTCGAAATTTGATCTAATTTTCAAAAAGATTAGAATTTGAATATTTTTTAAGACCGAATTCAATCGAATGATTCAAATAATTCAAATAAAATTCTATTCAAATATTCAACAGTCGAATTACTTGCCCTTTAAATTTTTATTCAACTGCCTAGTTAACCAGATTAAACCTACCGAATTGCTATTAAACCCAACGGGAAATGAATCCGATCAAATGAAAAAAATTCGATTCAATGGTTAAAATCGTTTGAATCAAATTTTTTTTATTTGATTGAATTGCCGAAGAAACGTTCAAATTCAATATTAGAATTTGAAGGTTTCAAATTAGACCACAATTCAGTCAATCGAATTCGAGGGTAAATAGTAAATCTGCACTTTAATGTATTGCTGGCCTTATGTTCCAACAAAGAGGGCTTTATATTTTTTTACTTTTACTAGAGATTTTCATCTAATATTCTTGCTCAAAAGTGACATTGTTCCGGCTCTACGTATTTATTGTGGAGAGAGGATTGGAGGAATTCTCACTACAGCTGACACACCAGAGTTAAACAGTTTCCCAGCTGTGTATTTACAACATTTGTTTATGTACTTTCTCTGTTCTGTTCCTGTGCGCCCCTCCTTTCCCACAACATGGGTACTGGTACTGGGAGCAGTGGAGTGTTGAAGTAAGCTACATTCTAAAAAAGGTTATTGAGGTCATCTTCTCAGACTGGCCTGAGCTGGGCAACAGATATGTTTAGATTCCAGTTATCTCATACCCCGTCACACTGGGTGGTGTAGGTTATGAATGACTGTGGTATTTTTCTGAGAATCTTGAAACTTCTTATAATTTGTACAGCTGGTCCAACACTTTATTATGGAATGCCATTAACTATTCTTGTTCGGTCACAAAGATTTCTAGCCTGCACTTTACAGCATAAAGTGTTTAATGCATTCTCCCGCTCTAAAGGAAATATATATATATATATATATATATATTAGGTAGAAAAATGTGAGATGAGCATGAATTGAAGGCTTAGTTTCCCACACAAATTGGCAAATACCTAATCGCAGAAATAAGAGGCATGAGGTGACAACCCTTTGTGCTACATAAATCTAGGCACAACCTCACATGGTACATTTTGAAGGAAAGTGTAAACTGCATACAGTGCAATATTTAAAGAGTGTTTGTAATTATTGCAATTATGGAGGAGTCCTGTCAATATCTAAGTTTAATGTCTCATGTCTTTTACTCTCAATATTGTTATGTATTCATAAAACACCAACATATTCTGCAGCATTATAAAATAAATGGGTGTATACATATAAAAACCAGTCAAAAACAACCAATAACCAATACAAGAGTTACAATACAAAAGGTGTGGGAATGGTTGGGTTGCCACCTCACTCCTTTAAAATGGAACACATATGGAATCCACAGCCTGCATAGCTTATTAGTAATTAATTTAGATGCATGATGCATGACTGCGTATAAATCATATAAGCTATCTTTTCAATCATTTTGGGGGTATGGTTTTCCTTTAGCTTGCTAAGGTTGCTAAGGTGGACTGTGTCACCTTCTCCACAAGCCTGCATTAACTACTAGTTTGCACCAGAACATGCGGTGATGGCTGCCAAATACCCTCAATTTTACAGTTTCATGTTCCATTCTACTCTGTGGAGGAAATGCATTCACATTCTTGATTTGTGTGCAGGTAAGTCCCTCTCACATCTCTTATCCTAAAAATGTATAGTGGTAAACAGCAGAGTAGTAGAGTGGACAAGTTAGACAACAATTTGAATTTCCCAGTCCTCTGCCTTGTTGTTTGTAGGTACAGTCTATTTATGTTTTAAAAATTTTGGAGAGGCAGCATACACCTACCAATTCATAAAACAATTTTGAATAAAGCAGAGGAAAAGGGGTGGAGGTGGGCAACTGAAGAAGAAAAACAGCAGATATGAGAGGCAGAAAAATAAGATGGTAGAACAACAAAGAGTAGAATTTCAAAAAAAAATCTGGTATGGAGTAATGATGAAAATGCTTGAAGTTTCACAGTTAATACTGGCCAAAGCCATTGGGGAAAATTTACTGAGGTATGAAAATTTGCTCGTGACGGCTTCTAACACATTGTAACACTTCGCCAGACGAAAATTCGTTCAGACAACGCAAATTCACTAAAGTGCAAAGTTTTGTCCAGGGTGTTAAGCAAAGCCTAATTTGCATACTGTGTGAATTTAAAGTTCAATGGACGTATATGTTGCAGCAAATACATCATATTACACTGGAAACCTTAATAAAATAAAATAGAGTTGTTATGTTGCCCTACACATGTGCCCACTGTACAGTTTATGTTTCATATGTTAGGAAATGTAGGGGGATAGGTGGGTACCCCAAAAAATGTTATGATCATTTGCAGCCTATCACTCGGTAAAAAGGTAATGACTCTAGTGGTTTTTGAGACTTAGAAAAAATTTCAATGATTTTTTGACAAACTCCTATCTACTCTATTGCACTTTGCCTGGTCTGAGGTGGCAAAGGCTAGTCTGGCGCAAGAGGTAACTTTCAGTAAAATCTGCATCTTAGTGAATTGGTGGAGTTACATTCATTCGCCAGAGCGAACATTCGCCTGGCTTTAGAGTGCACCTACCAATTCATAAAACAGCAACGCTAGTGTACCTCTCCTTCGCTAGTGAGGGAGTCTCTGCGTTTGTTAGTAAATCGTTGAAGTAATGTAATGATGTCACGCTGGTTAGTCACTTCGCCCTTTAGTAAATCTGCTCCATTGTGTCTGACCACAAGATCAGGTTGACCTTGCACCCCATCTTCTGGGTCTGAGTGCTCTCCCTGCCCGAATCCTTATAACTGCCAGCTTCCGACTTTTTATAGATGCGCGTCTGCTCTCCCTGCCCCTTTTGTGATGTCATCGATGGGGCGAGTCTATAAAAGGAACCTGGAAGTTGGGTTCGGGCAGGCGATGGTGGTGGGTGGGAAAATCCTTACCCCCACATCAGTAATCAGGGCCGGGCCTGCTCTGTAGCCTACCCCACGTCTCGGCCCCTCACTCCCCGTCATCTTCTGATGATGCTGGTGCTCACTGGTCCCATCTAAAAAACAAATGTTCTGTAAGGCTACAAATGTATTGTCATTGATACCTTTTATTATTCATATTTATATTAACACCATCTACTTTTCATATTCCAGATTGCTGAAACTGGAATCTGGATAGCTGCTGGATAAAAAGCTAAATAGCTCAAAAATACAAATAAGAAAGCATGAAAACCAGTCACAAATTGTCTCAGAATATTACTGTCTACATCATACTAAACAGCCCCTCAGTAACTCAGTGTAAAAATAAAACTGGGTAAATAGATGGGCTGTGAAAAATAAAAAAAATATTTCTAATATATTTACAGTTTACATACCCTGGCAGACTTTATGAATTCTTAACTGTGTTTACTCTTTTAAAATTTTAATCACTATATAAGCTAACCAAATGAACCTGATCAAAAGTTTACATACCCCAGTTCTTAATAGCGTGTATTGCCCCCTTTAACATCAATTACAGCTTGAAGTCTTTTGTGGTAGCTGTGGATGAGACTCTTTATCTTCTCAGACAAAGGTAAAGCTGCCCATTCTTCCTGGCAAAAAGCCTCCAGTTCTCGTAAATTCTTGTGCTGTCTTACATGAACTGCGCGTTTGAGGTCTCCCCAGAGTGGCTCAATAATATTGAGGTCAGGAGACTGAGATGGTCACTCCAGAACATTCACTTTATTTTGCTGTAGCCAATGACAGGTTGACTTGGCCTTGTGTTTTGGATCATTGTCATGTTGGAATGTCCAAGTACGTCCCATGCGCAGCTTCCGGGCTTATGAGTTCAAATTTTCCTCCAGTATTTTTTGATTACTTACTGCATTAATTTTGCCATCAATTCTGACCAAATTTCCTGTGCCTTTGACTCCTCTCCAAATGTAGTGTTTATGGTTGTGGCCCAAAATTGTTGTCTCATCACTCCAAATTACTTTGTGCCAGAAGGTTTGAGGCTTGTCTATGTGCTGTTTGGCATATTGTAAGCGGGATACTTTGTGGCACTTGCGTAGTAATGGCTTTCTTCTAGCAACTCGACCATGCATCCCATCTTTCTCCTCATTATTGTGCATCTACACCACACCACATTTTTTTCAGAGTCCTGTATGTCACCTGAAGTTGACATACTTTGTGGGTTTTTTCTTGCATCCCGAACTATTTTTCTGGCAGTTGTGGCTAAAATTTTAGTTTTATTTGGTTTGGTCTCAACCGAACCCCTCATTTCCTCCCTCATTTCCCACTTCTTTATTCTTTAGAGTTTGAAGACTGCGTTCTCAATTCCTTTGATATTTTCTTATATGGCTTTCCTGTTTTATAGAGTTCAACTACCTTTTCCTGCAAATCCTTTGACAATTCTTTTGCTTTCCCCATGACTTAGAATCCAAAAAAACATCCGTGCAGCACTGGATGAAAGATGCAAGGGTCTGTCAGGAGTCCAGAAAGTCAATGACCTTTTATAAACACCAACTAATTACAAGCAAACAGATCACAGGTGAAGATGATTACCTTTAATAGCCATTCTAACCCTTTTGTGACAAGTTGTATGTATGTTATCAGGCCAAATCACTAGGGTATGTAAACTTTTGATCAGGGTCATTTGCAGGCCTGGTCCTAGGGTGGCAGGATTTTATGGGGCAGCATGCTGCCCAGCCACACCCACATTGGTTCAAAAACACTGGGGACACACAGGAGATACCATAGTTTTTTAAATTTACCATGCCCAATCCCCATGGCTCCAGTCCTGATGATGAAAATTTGCAAATAATGGGCAGAGTATGGGGATGACAAACGGCATTGGGCCTAGGAGTGCCTGTTATGTAAATTTCGGCCCTGGTCTTTTGGGTAGTGATTATGATTTAAAAAGAGTAAACCACTAACCACGAGTGAAAGAAAAGTTTTTGTTTTATCATTCAGATTCTCTGAAAAATTGTTAATAAATCATAAATTCTGCCAGGGTATGTAAACTTATGAGCACAACTGTAGTTAACCAAAAATTTAATCTATAAAGGCTGGAGTTAACGGATGTGTAACATAATAGTCAAAACAAAGGTTCTTCCTTTCCATCTCTTTAACCTGCCAGTCAGTGACTAGAAGAGGGGCCCACATGGGACATAACTGTTAGTTTCAGTAGTGTAACTTGCAAATGCCGGCTCACCACGGCAAGCTGCATCTGCATCCGACAGTCATGTCGTGTCGGATACACGCTTTGCCACCATCCGATTGTATTACTTACCTTGTTTCCCATTGCATCCAACTAGACGCATGCATTTTGTCGCTGAGCATCGGATCTGCGGGAAACAAACAGAAATCATCTGTGGAGTTCAGCCCTAAATTGCAGGCATTTGCAACTCATCTAGGCAGTGAAGTGTAGGATCTTTGTGTAGAATAATACTGTTTTTCTGTCAGTTTCAGCTTCTTAAATTTATATTAAATTTTAAAAACTATTTTATGACTTTATATCAACAAATTATTAAGCCATGTTAAGGGACAAAAGTAGTTAGGCTTCTCTGCATAGTTTTCTAAATAGTTAACACAAGTTATTTGTGGGCTTTATTCTGAACATTTGTGATTACTGAATAAAGATATTGTCATTTTATCAGCAAACATTGGGGAGTGTATTTCCTAGTTCACATGTGACTTCATCTACTGCTTTTTTGGAAGCAAATGAAAAACAAACAAAAAAATGCTTTATGGAACTTATGTTCCATTTGAGGAGATCAGTGCAATAGAAGCAAATGGAAAGCTGTTAAAAAGATATATGGGCTACAACCTTGAACCAGTGGCAGCCATATTCCATTAGAGCAGTACCACATAGGGTGTGGGGTTTCTGTTTAGAAAATGCCATGTGTCATAAACCTATTAATATGATTTTTTTAAAAGTAGCAATGTTATCTGTTTGTCTGCACCCAAAAGTTTTCACTGTGTGTCCTGTTTTGTTTTAATTAATACTCTTGCTTCATCTACAATATAAAATCATCAGTGTTAAAGACTGCATATTATCCATATTTCTCTTGAAGTAAGGGCCATTACATCATATGAGTTAACGGAGATGGTAGATTTCCACTTGTATGTTGATCTGCCAATGGACAAACTTTTGTCTGAGAGAACGTTCTGTCTCTAGAAATACTGAGTCTCCAAAAAGGTTGTGTTACATTTTGGCTCCCAGGCAGCCTTAGGGAACTGCCTTAGGGAACATCCTGCATATCTGGTACCAAATATAAATAAAAAATATTATATTTATATAACTAATAAGCATGCACCATAATAAGTGAGCTGAAAAGTACAATACATATATACAAAATATAAAAAAAAATGTTTAAGAAAAAAGTAAAAACTGAAAAATTGTTAACTAGGGGACGTACAGTAGGGAGTATGCATTGCAGATAGAGGTGCATCCTGGACTAGATTTAGATACAGTAGCTGAACCATAGGAGAGTTTTTGAGTTTGATGGAAAATAGTATTTATTAACAAACAACATAGATTACTGTCTCTCTCCCTGCCTCTTAACAGGTGCTACCTATTCTGTTTTCTGTAGAATGTAAAACAACTTCATGTTTGGTCCTTATGAGGTAGTCAATTAGACTATTAGAGCAAAAATAATCCACCTGCATGAAGGACTCCAGCTATCAAAACAAACAACAAAGAGTGAATGGAATGGGTTGTATATGGGTAATCTAATTATCTACCTCCCAAAAACCAAACATGCAGTAACTTCAGTTTCCCCGTTTAACTCAACAAATAACAGAAACCATACACTTTCCATGATAAAAACAACAGGCAAAAATTTTGTTCAACCCAAGCCCTATTCATTGCACTCATAGCTAGCAAGGGTATATACTACCCTTTAAAATTTTGTTCAATGAACAAAACAGTCTGCTGTCAGATTATAAGATTATGTCCTTAATGGAACAATGAACTAATGGTAAAAACAGTGCTCAGAAAAGTGCCAGAAATCAAACCTTTTTTACATCTGTCATAACATTGACTTTGCATGCTATCTATAATTTTGCCCATATTCCTCTAAAAGTTGGCTGCCATATTTGTGAAGCAGTAGCCTGTTAGCATTAAAAACTCTAAGGGAAGGGACAGTCATGCTGGCAAAACACTCAGGTTTAGGAATTTCAAGTAACAATTACTTATAAAAGCAAACCTATCAGTGAAAAACAATCAACTTTTAATGTACATTAATATTAACAGTAATTTTTTTAGTGCCGGTATCACTTTAATGACTTGTCACTTCTTCAAAGAATGCAAAATCAGTCAAAACGTTTGTCATTATAAAAGCATGTTATGGAATGTTTTGTTTTGGAAATGACAGTAAGATTTGGAGAGGAGAGTAAGATATGTCTCATTGCCCAAATGTAACCTAAATGCTGAGATATGTTGCTTATTCTTTATCAGAAGACATGTGATTACAGTTTACAAAATATACCACATATTTTGAATTACAGTTAGAATGACTTTCATGCCATTCATTTCCTCAGAGACTATGTATAAATGACATCAGATATCTCTTTTTTCAAGTACCTGTATTTGATCTACTGCTTTTCAAAAACTATATGTCCCAGGTTTAATTCATTTCAGTGCACGTGCAAAGTCAATTGGGTAGTGTTGGTGTCTTGTAAATCTTATGTTGGGCACAGTTTACTGTATAGGAAAGTGCCCTGCATAATATGGTATTGTGTTGCCTTGTGTGACAGCGCAACATTTTAATGACCCAAGAACCAAGATATTGGAGACCAAAGTCTCTGACATAGAAGTCAGGGTAAGTGGATTAGCCTGGGCATCTGAAAAGGCCTCAGGTGGAGCAATCTGAGTAAACAACTGGGCCATGGGGGAGGAGCAACCTGATCCACTTACTGCACTACAGGAAGAGATGTCTCTTTAGGTGCCTTTATAAGAGACTAGAGGCCGAGCAGAACTACCTCTGCAGGTGCCTGGACAATGGACTGGGCTACTACTAGAGTCACTGCCATGGCTGCTTTGTAGTAGTGCAGTGGCACCCAGTGGATAGCTAGACAGCCATTAGACTAACATCACAAGCAGTGGTTTTCTCCACCAGCATCTTCCAATTGACATAGAAACCAATTTTTTCGGCCACCTGATGTAGCACACCAGCGATTCCTACTTAAGCGCTTAAATGGGCCAAACCACTTTTTGCAAATAGATTGTTTATCAAGATCGACTAGGGTTTTGCTTAACCCTTTTTTGTACTTTGATACACAGCTCTCCAGCCTCCCTCCACAGCTGTGTTCCTGTTCCTCGGCAAGAATACAGCTAGTGTGAGGTACTTGTGGATCTTGATTCCCCTGAGATCCAACCTGACACTATGGTAAATTGAACCCTAGCAACCAGATAGCTAATACAAATCTAGACTGAAGAGCACTGATCAAAAAGATAATTTAAAACCACAAAGAATTCAGACCAGTTGAATCAGAATATTACTGTCTACATTATACTAAAAGCTTACTCATTCACACTTCTAGTTTTCATTTTTTAAAAAGCTAAAGATGCTGCATAAATTACAATGATAAAAATGGACTGAAGAAGAATAGGAAAAACAGATTCTGGTGATTCTATAGGCACATTATTAACAGCTTCATAAAAGTACACTACAGACAAGGAATATGCTTCTTCTGTGTTGTCAGTTAATTTTTTGTTCTTTGAACAAAAACTAGGAACAATTACCAGGAAAAGTTTGACATGAAATATGGAGTTCTGGACCACTTTTATAATGATTCATGGTTATGCATTTGTCTGGGTCAATTTCCCCCTCTTGATTTTTCCAGCACAAACCCAGGTAAGCCCAATAACTGACTTTTGACTTTTGAAAATGTTACAAAATTTTGATCCATTAGTTGATCCATTGCTCATCAGTCACAGCATCTTCTGCTCCTACTAAGACTGCAGAGCAAATGTTACAACCAACACATTATATTTCCTGGCATTTATGTATCAAATTGTAACAGTTCTCCCCCATCAAGATCCATGGTGGTAATACCTGTAAAATAAATGGTTAATAAAAGTCACATACTATAAGTTGTCTATCTGGGGGTCATGCTATCTGTGGGTAACGCCTAGAAATATTGCTCTCTTCTAGAGGAGGAAACTGGTCCTCAAAAAAACCAAGTTCCACAGATGCTTCAGAGGACATGCTCTCCGTTTCTGTTGGACTTGCAGGGGTTGTTACCTCTGGTGATGCCACAGTCTGGGGCTCAAGAGGTACCTCTTTGGTATAGAGAAGTCCAACAATGCTTTGTGTCTGGTTTTGCTCAGTACTACGTAGCTGGTCAATATGACGATGCCAATAAAGATTGTCTGCCACTTTCACTGTGTAACTGCATGGACCTCTCTGAGCAATGGCAATTGTTGCAGGATGGTATGGATTTGAAGTAGTATGTTTAATGACATTGTGTTTCAAATTTCAAACAATTGAAATTCTTCAGAAATGAATTATCTGTTCAGGTATTCCAGTTCTTGCAAACAAGGTATACAAGGTGCAAGCAAGGTTCTCCAGAATAATTTATTTTATGATCTAGAACACAGATTTAGAAAGTGCAGTGTGTCCTGAACATGCCACTACCAAATATTGGGTGAATATATCTCTGTACGCTAAACTACCAAGTTGCAATTCTATCCTAAAGTTATCATTTTATATAGAAATTGGTGAATTTTTTGAAAAATGACCTCAGAGCTTCCAATCTACAGCATGGTATCTCTCACACATCATTAGGTACCAATGTATGACACCCTAAATATGATTGCCAGAGGTCCACTTAACATTTTGATGGTCAATATGTATTGGTGTACCTAAGTATGTGGCATATAGATAAATGTAGACACCCCATGTGAGCTATCAGTTATGTATTGCCAGGTACTGCAAAATCAACACATTTACCTAATTTTGGGGGGTGGAAAGTTAGAAAAAGTTAGTTCACCCCCAAAATCCATACATTTTCGGAAAGTACACATTCCCCTGAATCCAAAATGGGTATGCATGTCTTTCTACTCCAAAGCACCATGCCGCAAACCTTTCCTAAATTTGGCAGTTTGGTGGCATTTCCAAATATCACGTCAAAATTTCCAACCTGCAGCATTGTATTTCCACACATACTTTTAGGTATCAAGATAGATCACCCCAAATATGAAAGCCTGGGATCCTCTGAACATTTTGATGCCCAATATGTATAGGTGTACCTAAGCACGTGGCATATAGAAGTCCCAAATGAAGACCCCCATATGGTCTGTCATTATAGGTACTGCAAAATCAACAGATTTACATTATTTCGAGAGGGGCAAAGTTAGAAAAAAGTAAGTTCACCCCCAAAAACCATACATTTTCAGAACGTACACATTCCCCCGATTCCAAATGGGTATGCATGCCTTTCTACTGCAAAGCACCAAGCAGCAGGCTCATACAGGTCCTACATAACAACAGTAACTTCTTACTTTCACTTTCAAGCTGTACAGAAAGTCCTGTGTATGCACAGTACAAGTCCTATGCACAGTGACACCCACAGGCCATTTGTATAAACACCACATATCCCCCCTATAGTAGGAAAGCATTGGGCAAATGTAACAAACAACAACAATGCATCTTAAAGCAATAATATACATTATTCACATCACATAGTCCCGGGTCCATGCAGGTGGTTTCTGATTCTCTCAGTACACATTATAGCTTCATTTCCTCAGGCCTTTTGCAGTTGGCATCAAGAGTATGAAAATGTCCTTCATCAAATTGAGCTTCTCCAAAGTCATATCTAGCAGGAGCAAGACAACTTGCATTCTATATGCATCCATCAGACAATTCATATGTGTATGGTCCTTGCTGGCGTCTCACTTCAAGTAGTGTAGTAAATTTAGATTGTCCTTGTTTCAGTATTCCTGGTTTCTTAATTCTGACTAAAGATCCAGGCTGAAAGTGCACTTCTCTTGCACCATGTTTTCTATCTGTATAAGCCTTGCATTTGGCTTGGTGACATTTCACAATGACAGCAGTATATGATTTGGTAGGCACAATGTTTTGTGGAAGTTTCATGTCTGCAACATGTAACTTTGTGAGCATCTGTCTGCCATGTAATATTTTAGCTGGAGATGATTGGGTCGTTGCACAGCATTTTGCTCTGTAGTTATGAAAAGCTCTGTTGTAAATACTTTCCAAGATTTCCCAGTAAGATTTGCTGTCTGTAGTTCTTCTTTCAGACTTCTGTTGAACCGCTCGATTTCTCCATTTGCTTGTGGGTAATACACTGAAGATTCACAATATTCCTCTCTCTCAGAAATTATTCAAACTCATTCAAACTGTGGTCCATTTTCTGATATTAACTCATTTGGATTTCTCTGCTGAAGACTGTAGACATAAATGTTATTATTGTAGCTGATGTTACATGAGTAACAAATGCAATTTCAGGCCATTTACTGTAATAGGTTATCAAGGTTATAGCAAATCTACAGTCTATAGGAGCATCTGCAAAAGGACTGACAATATAAATAGCAAGTTTTTCCCATGCTAAATCAGGGAATGGTACTGGCTGAAGTGGTGGTGTATGTGTGGTAGCTGTTTTGTCATGATTCTGACAAGTAACACAAGAATGAATGGCAGTTACCACCTCAGCATCCATTGCTGGCCACCAGTATAGTTCTCGTAGTCTTTGTTTTGTACGTACAATTTCTTGATGACTCTCATGTGCAAGTTGTATGAGCTTTTCTTGCAAGGTCTCTGGTACCAATAAACAGTGAGCTTCACGGACAACACAGCCATCTACTAAGGACAGTTCATGTCTAATCCTGTAGTAAGGGTTTCTTCTCAGAATTTGGACATTTGCTTTGTAAGATATTCTGTAGTTTTACTTGAATTGGACATGTGAGGCAAGCTTGCTTAAAATCAGCAGCTGTAACTGTAGATGATAATATATCAGTCAGTGCTACAACTTCCTCATCCAGTGTATCAGAAGCTGCAGGTAAAGGTAAATTCTCTACCCCATAGGTACTGTAGGTTCTCCATTTTTTGGTTGCCCAAACACCTACTAGAGCTTCTTTTTCAACATTTGAATACTTACGCTCTGTCTCTGTAAGTGTTCTGGATGCAAATGCAACAGCTTTCTCTGAATGATCAGCATGGATCTGTGTGAGAACTGCACCAATGCCATAGTCGGAAGCATCTGTAGTAACCACAGTAGGTAGTGCAGGATCAAATAAAGCTAGTGCTAGACTGTTCACAATTAACTGCTTCACTATTTCTCTGAATGATCAGCATGGATCTGTGAGAGAACTGCACCAATGCCATAGTCTGAAGCATTTGTAGTAACCACAGTAGGTAGTGCAGGATCAAATAAAGCTAGTGCTGGACTGTTCACAATTAACTGTTTCACTATTTCAAAGCTATGTTGAGCAGTCTCTGACCAAACCAGACTTGAAGTTCCATGTAGTAGTGCTTAAAGTGGCTCCACAACTGAAGCATAGTTGGGAATAAACTTAGAATACAAAGAAGTAAGACCTAAGAAAGCTCGTAAGGTCTGGAAATCAGATGGAGTAGGTGCTTGTGTAACTGCGTTGACATGGTCAGGGTCAGGCAGTAATCTATCTTGTGAAATTGTGGCATTTTGTGGCATTTCGAAAGGTTCAGTTTGAGTCCTGCTGAATCAGTGCATTTCAGAAACTTTTCCAAGTACTTGTCATGAAAATCCATAGTTGGAGCTTAGACAATTATATCATCCAAGTAGCATTCTACACCAGGTGTGCAATGGAGTATAGAAGACATAAGACCACCATTTGTGATAAATGCAGTGAGGTCTCTGCTTTCCTCATGCAGTAATACTTGACTCGTTTTGGACGCACGCGTCCGTTTTTGGACGCCGGCACCCATTGCCAGCGTTGAAAAAAACGGATGCTGGCGTCAAAAAACGGACGATGGCATCCAAAAACGGAGAGTAGAGATCCAGAATAGAAAAGAATTTTGCTCTTCGGAGTTCACAAAATATTTCCTCTATGTGTGACAAGGGATGATTATCCATAACAACTGCTTTATTAGGTTCACGGATATCAACACACAATCGAATACCTCCAGTTTTCTTCTTTGTTATAACAATTGGTGACACCCATTCAGAGGATTCTGATTTTTCAATCACATTTTGCTCTACCAGTTTCCTTACTTCCTGTGAGACAGTCTCCCTTATAGAGTAGGGCAATCGCCTTAATTTCTGGCGTACTGGTTTTACATCTGGCCTCAACTTTACTTTGTGTAAAAAGTTCTTTGCACGACCCAGTGACGTGTTGCTTTGTGGTGAAATTTTAGACACTGGCTGTGTGGCAGGCAGTGGTGTAGCAATGAGATCATCAATTAATTGTAGGTTTAATGCAGCAAAGAGATCCCTTCCAAGTATAGCAGAACCTTTATTCACAATGTAAAAGTCACATTTTGCAGTATATGATTCAAATTGTACAGTCATTGCCAAGTAACCAAGCACAGGGATTGGATCCTTTAAGTAACTGATCAGTTTCAGGGCAGGTGCAACAAGCGGACCTTTCGCAAAGTATTTCAAGAAAATATGCTTTGGTAGTATAGAAACAGCTGAACCTGTATCAAGCATCAGGTTAATGGAATGCCCCTTGCCAGCAGAAGCAGTACTGACACTGACAGTGCATATAAACTTGTCTGGAATAAATGTACCAGCTTTATCCACACTTGATACTGTCACATGTGCAGTAGTGACTTCATGAACATCTTTAGCAGAACTACGTCTGAGCTTTGCAAAATGTCCTACTTTTGTGAAGTTGCGGCACTGTAAAGCTTTTGCAGGACATGTAACATGATTTGCAGTGTGTTGTGTTGAACCACAGCGAAAGCAGTATTTTCTATTTGTATTTGCTGCATGGTTTTGCAGTGTAGATGAATCCCTTTCCTTAGCACTGTATTTTGCCTGTGACTGTGCATTATTAAGCCCCAGTGCTGAATTCATAAGCTGTACATTTCCAGCAGTTCCTTGACTTAGAGTTTTAGCATCAGCCTTCCAAAGGTTTCCATCTGCAGGCTAGAGGTGACTAATGCAAAGTTATCATTTGCCTGCCAAATACACCATTGTGAATAATTGTTAGGCCCCTGTAGACAACCCCACAGTATGGTATCATTTAAATACCACATTTTCCTTTTAGATTGTAAGTTCTATTAATATATTTCATTTTTAAAAAGAGACATTGTTATCTGTTTTGTCTGCACCCAAAGTTTCTTACCATTTGGCCTGTCATTGTTTTATTTGGGGAAATACACTTGCTTCATCTACATTATATAATCATCTGTTTAAAAAGATTGTATGTTATCCACATTTCCCTTGGTGTGTAGTAAGGGTGATTACATCAAATGAGTTAGCAGAGAAGGGTGTTTTCCATTTGATTGTTGATCTGCCAGGTGAGAAACTTTTGTCAGATGGGAACATTCTGTTTCTTGTTATACTGACTCTTTAAAAAGGTTGTTTTGCACTTTGGACCCCATAAAACCTTAGGGAACTTCCATCAGCCTTCCTGGTACCAAATATAAACACAAAATATATCCTGTTCTTATAACTAATAGACATGCACAGTAATACTGATTGGTGACCTGCAAAGGACAAAACCTGACCTAAGAAAAAGTGAACATTTGCAGTTACAACACATACATTGTAGTGAGTGCTACCTGGAGGTCTGATGTTAGTTTTATCAAAAGTGTTAAAGGGGTACTATAATTAGAATAAAAAGAGCAAACACTTGAGCAAACAAACAAAAAAGTAACATAAAAAATGATCACTATACCTTCAACAAGTATACATATATAAATTCTGGGACTCAACAAGTGATATCTACTATCTCTCTATTTAACAATAAACAGTCCTCTTTTTTGTTTTTTTTTGCAAGAACTCAATATATAGTATGCATAAAACCACTACAAGTGTCCCTTGGCAATAAGCTGCAAACCAGTGAAACCTTTGAATTATGGATCAGTGTGAAACCTTTAACTGTGGCAAAACATAGCATTGTTTCAGCTAGTATAAAAAATTTTTAAAAAAGGGTTAATTATGGAAATACAATTGCAAATCCGGAGGAAAATAAATTATTAGCACATGTGCTAACTGAGCTCATTCGGATTCTCAGAAACATTACAACACAGAAATTATTCTTAAGACATATTTGTGCATTCAGAAAAGCTAAAATGGTTACTGCAAGTAGTGGGAAATAATAGACTGACTTCATTGTTACATAGGGAAATGATAATATAATTAGTAGTCATTTCAGAGTATTTAAAATGACAACACACAGTGGGTCACTGCAAGTAGTGCATTTTCATAACAACAATCATTTCATAAAATAGTATGAGTTTTATCCAGTCCTGGAAACAGGGAGCATGGATTCAGCTTGAAAAAACTGCAGCCTCTGCAAATCGAAATCATGGCTAGAGATAGTTTCATTACCTAAGGTGGCCATACACTAACTGATAAAAGTTAGCTTCCTAGTTTCGGATCCCCACAAGTAAAACAAGTAATTGCTGTGATCGAGCTAAATCAGGGAAAACGCCTCCTTTCCTGAGAAAGGGCATGAAGGAGCCCGAAACATTGACTGATCTGTGGCCAAAATAAAAGCACTTTTTTCACTTATACAATGGAAGTGCAGAGTGTGTTATATAAAACTGTATGTAACTCACACACCAGCATGATTCAGTGTTTTTTAAATGAGGCCTTGTCTCTCATTTCATTTACAAAGTTTAGACTTAACCTTTATTTTTTAAAAACGCATTTGTGTCTTGTAATTTGTAAAACTTAATATGAGTAAATGTATCACTTAACTAAGACAAAACCTTTATATTTTACTGTCTATGAAGCACACAGTATGCCTGATTGTGACACTTGTGGGTACTTTCCTGAACTTGTTAAATTCCGGTTTAAACTTAGTTCAGGATTGAGTTTTTAACATTAGTATTGTAATACTGATTGAAAATAACATTTAACGGATTTGATGAGAAGATCGATCAGATGATTTGTCAGCACCTTCAGATCTCACAGCGCCAACCCCTGGAATGGGAACAGGGGAGGTGATGTGTAAATAGGCAGGAGTGCCGAGGAAAATCCAGAAGAATAGTCAGACAGGCCGAGGTCAGGGAAGCCAGAATCAGGTTCGTAATCGAGGAAACAGGACTGAAGTCAATGGCAGGCGGAAATCAGCGAGGTCAAGGAACAGACAAGAGATCCCCGGGCGACAAGACGCACGCGTCCGCGCGGGGCATAACCGCGCAGCACGTGCCTCCCGACGCCTGCACCGCACAGAACGCCGAGGACCCAGGTAAGTAGCGTGACATTACAGGACATATCTGCCTATAATACACAAAAGCCGTAAATATCTTGCAAATTATATCAGTTATAAGCGGTGAGTTCTGATGTCATTTCTGTCACATGACTCACTGAAACTTGTGTATTATAATAAATAAAGTACCCCCGTTTGCAAAATATGAGGATATTAGAAGTTACCTCGGAGTTCCATGGCCTGTATAAAAACACTCGGCCTTCGGCCTCGTGTTTTTATATGGTCATGGAACTCCTCGGTAACTTATAATATCCTTATATTTTACAAGAGGGGGTACTTTATTCACTATATAAACATCTTCTCAGGTAAAAAACATTTTAATTTAAATTTGTCAGATTGTTGTGAATAGAATAATATTTAGCTCATACCGAGGGTCAAGTGCTAAGAAAAATGCCAGATGTACAGTATAAAGATCTGCGTTTATTTGTCTAACACTGGCTTAGACAGATACTATTCTTCTGTGCTAAGTACTTTAGGAAAATCAGCTTGTAATCACAGAAGCTAAGGCCAAGGCACACTGGGCTGATTCTCAGCTTGTGGATAAATGCAAGCTGTGAATCAGCCTCTATGCTTGAATGAGCCCTCTTTTCTTACTTATAGGTTTTAGTGGCAAAAATTAACTTTTGTCTGCCTTTACCCAGACTGATGCAGTTGTTCTGAGCTTCTGTCCCATGCTTAAAAAAAATAAGGCCAGGTTATTAGTAATATTCTATTAAATCTGTTTGTTGAAGGTATACACTCATCTATTGTGCAGTGCTGTGGAAAATGTTATAAAAAAAGTTATAATAATAATAATTCTGCAAACAGGTTTCCAGATTAAAAGACTATTACCCTATGGGTTTGCTGCACATTGTCTCATTCATACAACAGCTTTTCCTGGCTCATGCAGAGAATTGTTGGATGGCCTGCTGCCTTGAGGGGGGGCAAAACCTAGATATGCTCTTGTCTTGACATTTTTTATAACATCTCCTTAGCTGAAGAACAAAAGGGAGATGAGACCCATACCAGTTTGTAAGTGAAACTGAAACAAATGTTTTGTTTGCCCCTTTTAGCCTATATTTGTGTGTCTAACTCCCTCATTACCTATATAACCTACAGTTGTGCTCATAAGTTTACATACCCTGGCAGAATTTATGATTTCTTAACCATTTTTCAGAGAATAAACAAATACAAAAACTTTTCTTTCACTCATAGTTAGTGGTTGGCTGAAGCCATTTATTGTCAGACAACTGTGTTTACTCTTTTTAAATCATAATCACTACACAAACTACCCAAATGACCCTGATCGTACCCCAGTTCTTAATACTGTGTATTGTCCCCTTTAACATCAATGACAGCTTGAAGTCTTTTGTGGAAGTTGTGGATGAGGCTCTTTATCTGCTCAGATGGTAAATCTGCCCATTCTTCCTTGCAAAAATCCTCCAGTTCCCATAAATTCTTGGGCTGTCTTGCATGAACTGCATGTTTGAAGTCTCCCCAGAGTGGCTGAATGATATTGAGTTTAGGAGACTGAGATGGCCACTTCAGAACCTTCACTTTCTTTTGCTGTAGCCAACGAGAGGTCGACTTGTCCTTGTGTTTTGGATCATTGTCATTTGGAATGTCCAAGTACGTCCCATGAGCAGCTTCCGGGCTGATGAGTGCAAATTTTCCTCCAGTATTTTTTGTATTTCACCTGAAGTTATTTGTGGATTTTTCCTTGCATCCCGAACAATTTTTTGGGCAGTTGTGGCTGAAATTTTATTTGTTTTGGTTTCAACCGAACCCCTAATTTTCCACTTAGAGTTTGAACACTGCTGATTGGTATTCTCAATTCCTTTGATATTTTCTTATATCCCTTTCTTGTTTTATAGAGTTCAACTACCTTTTCCCGCAGATCCTTTGACAATTTGTTTGCTTTCTCCATGACTTAGAATCCAAAAAACATCAGTGCAGCAATGGATGAAAGATGCAAGGATCTGTCAGGAATTCAGAGGTGAAGATGATTACCTTTAATAGCCATTCTAATCCTTTTGTGTCAAAATCACCTAAACTTTTGATCAGGGTAGTTTATGTAGTGATTATGATTTAAAAAAAGTAAACACAGTTGTTTGACAATAAATGGCTTCAGCCAACCACTAACTATGAGTGAAAGAAAAGTTTTTGTGTTATCATTCATATTCTCTGAAAACGGTTAAGAAATCATAGATTCTGCCAGGGTATGTAAACTTGTGAAAACACCTGTATATGTGAATTGTTAATAAAAGCAGGTTAAAATGTAAATTGGATTTAGATAATTAGCTGTCAGAGGTGGTTGTAGCATATTACATCACTAGCTGAGACAGAGGGAGCTGGTGGGAAATGCACAGTACTGTCACGCGCTCATGTCTGCGGGAATCAGATCCTATAAACAAAGGATATATTTGTACTGACTGAGGCAGCAAGGGAATCTAACATAAAGGCACTGTGCTAGTTCCTGGTATTTTCTTTCTTTAAACAGACAGATGTGCATTAGCATGAAAGCCTGTCATTTAAGCAATGTCCTAAGGCAGCACGTTTCTTAGAATCATTCATAGTTCAGGATTGAGAAGAAATTTCCATGGTTTTGCATATTCTGATCAGAAACCTTACACTACTTATAAGCACCAATAAGGGCAAACCTGGTCTATAGTTGGGGTCTGAGCTGCAACTGCACTGGCTTTACAAACCTTGTGGGTGAGCTTTAGCATATACAGCAATTGGTTTCAGATTTTTTTTGCTTCCAGACCCCTTTTCAGTTGGTGGGCTTTAACATATATGGTCTTTAAAGAAAATGGATATTTAAGGAGCAAACTGGGTTTAATCCCCTGCATTTCTCCATTTGTAAATATATACTTTATGGGTTATTCAAAGCTCTTGTTTGTGAGCAAGTAACATAAAGCCAAAAGAGAGTTAAAGCTAAATATTTGACATATTTGACAACTAAAGAAAACACAGAGAAGGCAAAGAGAAGAGTGTAATAGGTGAAAAAAATGAGTTAAAAAAGTTGGGGCTGAAAATGTAATGATACACTGCTCAAACATTTTGTGATATGTGCGGTGCAGATATAGGTGCAGCACCATAACTCATGGATAAAGGCAAAGGAAACCACACAATTATATGTAAAAATACAAAGCTGTTTACCATATGCTCAAAATGCTCCACCCATATGAAAGGGATAAGATAATGATAGCCCCTTGATTCTGCACATAAGAATTAAAACAACACATTACTCTTCAGTCTTACACATAAAAAGGTTCAAACTCTGGTCACACCCCAGACATAGGATTTTCATACTCAAAATCTCTGAAAATCTGATCTGCTACAAATTGTAAAAATCCATATTATTTGGTGGGCATGCTTAAATCTTACATTCACTGAGTTCCAGGCTCCAAGGCCCCCCAGGACAGGAAATGCCACAGTTTTGGACCTCCATTTTACTGAATTTTTTACACTCCAGAGTCCTCACACTCAAGAGCAATGACATACAGTTATTTGTCTGCAATTTTTTTTGCGACTGCAAAAGTCAAGAAAATACCCTGCCCTACTTAATACTAAAACAGTCAAATCTCTCTAAACTACTTTTGTAAACAATCACCATTATAGTACAGTCAGTGACTCTCTGTCTAGCATTTCTCCCTAAAGCAATTCAGGGGCTTCTCAACCTCTTAAACATCACACTATCAACCTTTTGTAAGATTAAGAGGGAGATTTACTGGCCATCAAGTCCCCATGCTGGCTGGAGCTGGTGTTGATCCACAGTCTAGATCTACATTATCCCTCCCCCTTTAGGGAGATCAAATATGATCAAAGATACATTTGTTTGCGGATCATTGTCTAATGGCTACCCAGGTGTTGTGCCAAATCAGGCTGATCCAACTGTATAATTTGCCATGGAAGGCCAATACAGAACCACTGGGGGAAAAAACAACAGTAGACCAGCAATGTAGTCCTCTTCCCACTGAATTTGAAAGTCTGCCTGTTAGATGTCTGGGTTATCTTCAGCCAGACATTGGTTGGGTAGTTCATTGTTTTGGCCCCTTGCACAAATCAGTCTGGAGTTGCTGAGTTGGCTGCTAAAAACCACAGGATTTTTTATACTCATTCCCCTGTTCATGTTTGTCATATACAACAATCACAACACTGCCATACAGGATCTGCAGTGCTAGAGGACTTACCCCTAGGCTTTCTTGGTAGGTTTCCTACCCTTTTATTAGGTGGCCCTTACATAAACACACAGGCAATGTGCCTATTTTAAGTGTTGAGGTGTCAGTACATAAAATGTTGTGAAAATCTATTTGAAAAAAGTAACAGAACTCTGATACTGATTATGAAATGTAAATTGATTATTAAAAAGGGACAACAAGGAAATTATTGGAATTCTTACACAGAAAGCAGTCTGCAATTCAAGGATAAACACAGATTTCATAGCTGTCAAATGCCATGTTTAAAGTGTATTACATTCTTGTTATTCTAATTACTACTTACTAGACATATTTACCAGAATAGTAATTGAGTAGTGCAATTGTAGTCAAAAATAAATCCAGTTCTTTTTAAAGATCTCGATATTTACATGTAAACTTGTTTGTGACAGGACCAGAACTCATCTACTTTTTGCCAAAAACATAATTTAGACAACAGGAAACTGCACCTTGTCAGTTTTCCACTGCTGCAAGACCTTGCTGGAAGGGAAAAACAAAACTGGATTCAGTTTGGCTCAGACAGCCTTTAGCTCAGCATTAATAAAATGCCCTTTGCATATGTATATCTGTGATGAGAAATTACAACTCGGGAAACATTTCTTTTATGTACACATATATATTTTCTTAAGTAGAAAACGATTATCTGATTAATTTTAATGGAAAAGAAACTGCAATATCTTTATCTTTTCTGGGCACAAAATGTTGCCATTCTTTTTTTTTTGTTGTATTAGGTTTGCTTAGAGCAGGGTCGGTGCTATTATAATGTAAATCTATCTCTGATTAATTTACACTGCTTGGGTGCTTAACTGCATGTTATTTAGTGTGCAACAGCATCACAGGTTTCACAGGTTTTATACATATTAAAATGATGGGTGAGCAAGTAGACCGAAACAGGCATAGCAAACCATTAGGTTACTGGGTCTAGACCTAAAAATGGGTCCCCATGCTGTTTAGTCTGGGTCAACCTGGTTCCCCAATGCTAAATAGTAAGTAAAAGAAATTGAAGCATAAATTGATGCTATTGACAAAGCTACTTCTGCCCATAGATTGCAACTTGCAATCAGGGATGCTGCACCAATGAAGCGAGCTGAAAAACACCTCAGGCGACAGCTGCTGAGCAGTTTACCAGGGGAGCAAAAAATGTTCCTGGTACCTTTAAGAGCCAAATTTCCATTTTTTTAATCAGAAATTCAGCTTTTCTAATTCATGAAAGTGCAATTGTGCTCTCTGTATTAGCGATGTGGCCCCCTGTACTCCCACGCAGGAAAGAAAAGCGAACAAGTGGGGCAGCACTATAGGAGTCACCTTAAGCAGCTCCTGCCTCAAAAACGCCCCTGCTTGCAATGTGTCCAGTCTGCTTTGATGAATTGCACCAATGCAAGGGAAACTTGACATTAAAGGGGCTGTTCACCTTTGAATTAACTTTAATATGAAGTAGAGAGTGTTAGTCTGAGACAATTTGCTATTGGTTTTAATTTTTTATTATCTGTGGTTTTTAAGTTATTTAGGTTTTTTTCAGCATCTCTCCAGTTTGCAATTTCAGCAGTTTGGTTGTTATGGTCAAGTTACCCTAGCAAACTGTGCACTGGATTATGAACAGGAGAGGCATGAATAGAAAGATGAGTAATAAAAAGTAGCAATATTGATACATTTGTAGCTTACAGAGCATTTGATTTTTAGATGGGGTCAGTGACCCCCCCCCTTGAAAGCTGTAAAGAGACAGAAGAAGAAAGCAAATAATTAAAAAACCATAACAAATGAATAATGAAGACCAACTGGAAAGTTGCTTAGAATGGGCCATTCTGTAACATCAAAAAAGTTAACTTAAAGGTGAATGAACCCTTTAACAGGGTTGGAAAAAACCTGGTGGGCCCTGGCCCTGTGCAGCACAAAAGGACCCTGGGAGCGCCGGTGTGTGCTCTTTGTTTCTATCTATTATCTGGAAACCTGTTATCTGGAAAGCTTCAGACCACTGAAATGCTATTTTAAGTAGACTCCCGTTAAAGCAAACTTTTTGATTGCTTCCTTTTTCCCTGTATAACAAATGCAATGAGTGTTTAGTAGCCTTAAGGCATAGTGATCGAAATAACAAAAACATTGCTTTTGGAAACCCCAGGTCCCAAGCATTTTGCATAACTGGTCCCATACCAAACTTCACAAAATATTATTCAAGGACACATAGTTATATCCATGAAGAATCTGTGTCTGAATAACTACTTCCCTCCTTTTTCTATAAAGATATAAGGTAGTATTGTGGGCTATGCCAGGCTGGAAGGCCTCAGGTACAAAGCTCACTGTTCCTGATAAATCCTATTGTTTGCAAAGGGTGAGATCTTGGTTATATCTTTCTTAAACATTCTGCAATATGCAACACAACTTGGTGTGTAGCTTGGCTTTAATTGATGTACATACTGTGATTATACATATTTTTATTTTTTTTGTACCATGAAGGTTTATATTATATTAAAATATGTAAATTTAAATGACATAGTTATCTGGGAAAATCTTCCCAAACAAGGTAAAAGGTGACTATAAGCAAAACACTTTCTATTTTTGTAAATAACAATTCTGCACTCAATGTACAAAAGTTAAGCAAGCACACAAATCATTTTAATGATATCTTTGAATAGGGAATGTTTGCCACCAAAGTGCAGTCAGAAGTCATAGTGCCACACCTGTTCTGTTCTATGAAGTGCATATAAATATAGCAGTGCTTAAAGGTGCAGGGCATCATTCAAACATTAATGACATTGAGAGTTCAGTGACATAAGTTTAGAAAGTAAGAGTAATTTCCAGTGTTCATATTCTGCTGTAGGATAAGAAGAAAGCAAAGATGGACCTTGGAATTATTCCCATTTTGGTGCATTAGTGTTTAAATGGGACTGTTTGCTTTCAGGTACTAGTGTTCCTGAACAGAGCAATGTGTTTGACCTTTAGGGAAATGGCACACAAGATAGTAAATGTTTTACAGGGAGCATACTGATGTTAAATAAAGCCTAATGGACCATGTTTATGTGAGGGATAGAGACTGTGTGCTTAAGAAACTGCAACAGCTCCTACACTAACAAGCAATAATTCCAACTCAGATAAGTTACTTGGCAACCTTAGCCCACTTAGTCACCAGTACCCAATGATGTACATCTGATAAGTGTGTAAATATTTCTCTTGTTTTACTCCAGATGGTATTTTTGTACTCAATGTTTTCCAGTATTGTAACATTTTTATGTAAAGGAGAAACCAAGTTAAAATCACTGGGGAATTATGCACCCACTATTACATAGTGGTGGCACAATGCTCTGGAGAAAAATTACCCTGGTCGGGTTCATTTTTAAAGAAAAGTTGAGCCACCCTTGTGTAAATGGTTAGCAATTACTACCCAACAAACCATTTTTAACTTTAAGAATTCTTGTTAACCAGTGCAAATCACACCACTGGGAGTGTTTTTATTCTGCAGGGTGCAAGGACAGGGACTATCCTACAATTTTTTTGAATTTGTAATCCTGTACTTTGAACCTTGCCCTGCCATGAGCTCCTTCCATACACACCTAGGCCCCTGTACTATAAGCTTGGCCCAGTTGGGTGCTGTGCTGCTGCTGTGCTGCTGCCCCTCAAATTAACGGCAGGTACCTGCTTGCTGGCTGGGAGAAGATTAGGCAAGGAAGAAAGGCAAGTGGCTGTACTGTGTGTGCACCTGAGTTCTATAACGCCTCTTTGGGGTGGGAGTGGGGGGGAGGGTGCTACAGCAGTTATTCATTTACCAATAATTTCAAAAAACCATGTCCCCCTGAGCACTGTGGGCCCCTTGGCTATACCCCAGGTTATGCGTTAATCCGCCCCTGTCTATTCCCTTCCTGATGAATACAGTGCTGCGTTGTGGAGTTGTGGATAGAAAAGATGCAACATGCTCAAAATTGCAATGTAGTGGCTGTAACATATACTTCTATTATACTTTGAAATTCGTGCCGTATGCAAATTAGGCATCGCTAACGTAAATGCGCTTTGCCTGGCGAAGTAACACTAGGGCAACTACGCTACCGTTCACCGACCTGAGCGTAACATCGCACTTTAGTGAATTTGCGTAGCGCTGGCGAAAATTCGCCTGGCGAAGTGCGGCGAACGTTAGCGAAGGCAACGCTAGCGAATTTTCACAGCTTAGTGAATTTCCCCCATGGGGTTTCGGAAATATGTCTTTACTTTTGATCAAGAAATGTGCCAGTTTTCACTGGAGTTCTCCTATGTAAGGGAAGGTAAAAGAAGATTCTGTAACTTTTATACTGTACATTTTACCTTATAAAGAGTTTCTGAGCTATGCATGAAAGTCCCATTGCTCTTTGACTTCTTTTTCTTTTGCTGTCCTTCACACTGTTCATTCAGCAGGAAAATGGAAAATTACTATACTGTCTTACAACTTCAAAGCTTCTGATTAAACTCACTGTAACCTCTGTTTTCTTACATTGCTCAGAAAAGTTACATAACAGATTAGTTTTGTTTTGGTAATAGCTACAGTTTAATACAGGTGTATAATTAATATTATAAAAGCACAACCATGTAATCCCAAAACACAAAAGTAACACAATATGATTTCTGGATATAAAAAAATTGATTTCATTGTGCATGTGCATGTCATCCCTTTTTCATGTTTTGAAAGGGAAAATATGTATTTTCTTTATAGCAGCAAAAGTGGTGTTGAAAAATGTCAGTACAAACACAACACAAGCCTGAAGGATAGAATAGGACAAACAAACTCTTGCAGGGCAAGAAGAGGAAAAAATGTGTTGTAAACCACTTCTAAATTTAAGATTAAACATGTTGGTTAATCCAGTGGTTCCCAAACTGTGGTGCTAGATCCCTGAGTTAGGAAAATTAGTAGCAGGGGCTCAGTATGAAGGCCAATTTGGATGAGAATCAGAGATTGGCCATTTGCTCTGCTTAAAGGGGTTGTTCACCTTTAAATCAACTTTTAGTATGATGTAGACTAGAGAGTGCTATTCTAAGATAATTTGCAATTGGTTTAAATTTTTTATTCTATGTGGTTTTTGAGTTATTTAGATTTTTATTTATCAGCCCTCAAATTTGCCGTTATAAGAACTATAAAACTATAAGAAATGTATAATGAAGACCAAATTAATTGTTCTTAGAATTAGCCATTCTATAACATACTAAAAGTTAATTGTCATGGGAAAAGATGTTTTTTTTTTAAAAAAGACATCAGTTAATAGCGCTGCTCCAGTAGACTTCTGCACTGAATCCATTTCTCAAAAGAGCAAACAGAATTTTTTATATTAAGTTTTGAAATCTGACATGGGGCTAGCCATTTTGTCAATTTCCCAGCTGCCCCGGTCATGTGACTTGTGCCAGCACTTTAGGAGGGAACTGCTTTCTGGCAGGCTGTTGTTTTTCCTTCTCAATGTAACTGAATAGTACGCAGTGGGACATGGGTTTTTACTATTGAGTGCTGTTCTTATCTACCAGGCAACTGTTATCTTGTGTTAGGGAGCTGTATCTGCAGTGGCATAACTAGATCTTATCGGGCCCCACAGCAAATTATTTTTAAGGTCCCCAAAATGTCCAGTGGTTGACCTGTTTTACCAATATTTATTGTAATTGTATATGAATTTGGGCCTTATGGGGCCCCTATAGCTCCTGGGCCCCCCTGCAGCCACAGGGTCTGCTTCCTCTGTAGTTACGCCCCTGCGTATCTGGTTACCTTCTCATTGTTCTGTTGTTAGACTGCTGGGTGGGGGGGAGGGAGGGGTGATATCACTCCAACTTGCAGTATAGCAGTAAAGAGTGATTGAAGTTTATCAGAGCACATGACTGGGGCAGCTGAGAAATTGACAATATGTCTAGCCCCATGTCATATTTCAAAATGAAATCTAAAAAAATCTGTTTGCTCTTTTGAGAAATGGATTTCAATGCAGAATTCTTCTGGAACATCACTATTAACTGTTGCATTTTGAAAAAATGTTTTTTTCCCATGACAGGATCCATTTAAAGGTGAACTGTCCCTTTACTACACCTGAAAGCCTAGATTGAAGGAAAATGGTCACTGAATTAAAGCAGAACTGCCATTATTGTATAAAAAAATATTTGTCAAACATTCCAATTCTTGGAATAAGGACAGACAAGGCAATGCCAGGAATGACATATTCATGAAAGGTTGAGTGATAGAGCTTTTCTTACCTCGAATGATCTCAAATGACATTGGATGACCTCTAAACGCAAATGGTATTTTAGTTAGAAAAGAACTCTAATGTCTATAATTCGATCGAGTAGGAACGGCACAAAAGTTTGAATCAAATTCGATGGAACTCGAATCGAGTTTTTCTCCAAAAAAGCCCTTGAATGTCAGGAAGGCTATTAACATCTTCAAGTGGGTCAATGGGCCCCTGCCATTGACTTCTACATGAACTTGGCATGTTTAAGGTGGCGTACTATCAAATTTGAATTTATGAAATTTGACCAAAAATACAACTCGAAAAATCAAATTCAAATTTGCCATTCGAACCGTAATAAATCTGCCCCTTTTTGTGGTTTTTGAAACCATGACTAAACCCTCAAACTCTAAAACTACAAATGTCATGAGATTTATTGTAAAAAATTAATAAAAAAGAGTGAATAGAAAATTACGCGGAACACAAATAAAATATGAATACTTTGAAAACCAATTCCTGGCATAAAAAAATTCAAAACCTCAAAAAGTCCAGTGGTTCAAAAAGATCAGGGTAAAGTGTTGTATTATTGGTTTTTGTGGTTTTTACACTTACACATCACATTTTAGAGCTTTTTTTTTTAAATGAGAAAATTACAAATTTTTTGAGATTTGTGGAAAAAAATCTCAATCCAGTTGTTAGTAGATGACCCCCCAATGCTCCTGTACACAATCTGCAGAGCAACTGTGGAGAAAATACAATGTACAAGCTTACTTCATCTATGATAAAGTACTCACGTATACAATAACAAATCCAATCCATGACTGTTTTTATATTCTGTACCCCTCTACTGAATCAATAAACTTTCCACATCCTCCACATTTTTGGTAATTTCTACAATACAAAGTATATTCCTTCCACAAGCAGATTCCCTCCTCTGCTAACCTACTAACTCACACTATATCCTTCTTCCTAATCACCCTATTACTTGTCTTACTTACTTTGGATGCAGTGGCTTAGCTAGTGTCAGCCAGGCTTGATACTTGATTCTGACTTGCCTCCCCAACATCCAATTCTCTAGCTCTCATTTAAGAGAGAACAGGCCCCATCACTGCTGGAAATCTTATCATAGCTTCACATAAACCAGCGCTACGCAACAAGTTGGCGCTATAGAAATACATGTTAATAATAATAATAATAATAAAGCAAAAAATAAAACATTAAGGGACCTCCTTCCTTTTTCTCTTTAAAACTTAGCACTTCTTTAATTAACTAGTATTTTGATTTTGTTCTATTTTTATATTGCATTAATTCCTGTATTATTCAATATTAAAAACAGTGTTATATTAATAAAATATACATACATTCATACAAAATTCTGTTTTGCATCTAGTAGAATTCAGTTGCCCTTTATCATGTGATCCCAGAGGCATGCCAGATTCCCAAGGACTTTTTATTTAGTCGGACTTTACTGGAGATAAATATAAAGCACAAATCAGTACATTGTGTTTAAAAGACAGTTTATATACTGCAGACAGGTGGATAGTGAAAATGAAACAATTCCTGGCTATGGGACTTTCCCATTTATCTAATTAAAAACTGGATTTCCCCTTCTTTGAAATGCATAGTACTGCACTGTTCTTGAACTGAACAGCCAAGCAAAGCAAATTTGGAAGCTTAATGATGTTTTTTCTTCTTTGCAGGGAAACAGAGTTTGCCAACCATTATGTGAAGCTAACATTTATAAATATTGAACGAGACTGAGTGTTATAGATAAGCATAGATGGGAAAATGGACAAATTGACAGTTAAACAGGAGAACAGATGTTGGATAAGATAGTATTTCATTATTAATTACTAAATCATTTTGTGCACAATTCTTTATTTGCCTGATTTTTATTTGTGTGTTTAAATATTAGTGTGTGCAGCTATGATTACTACAATTAGGTAATCTCATCCAAACCTTCCAGCCTGGGCCTTATAAAGTGCAGGGTCATTTGACCAAGGTATACCAGGATTTGTGTGTGTGTGTGTGTGTGT
>CM044431.1:106346585-106367234 GCA_024363595.1 Xenopus borealis | reverse complement strand
TCTCAATGAGTTCTTTACCAGCCCTGGATTAATATACAGCACTGCCCTTGGCATATCTCCTTGCCCTCCCCCTTTTCTACCTAATTTGTGAATGCACAGTACACATGTGCTGATCAGGTAGGCTGATAAGCTGTGCCGAATAATTTATCTGCAAATGTCTGGCGGTGGGCTGGGTAAGTTTCGACACAAGAACCTTTAGTTAATAATGTCTGTAAGCTAAATGTTTGCATCATTTTACTCAACTTGCAAATGTGCTGTAAATAATCCACATTATTTATACAAACTAATATAAAATGAATCTTCACTGGAAGCAAAACCAGCCTATTGGGTTTATTTAATGTTTACATGATTTTCTAGTAGACTTAAGGTATAAAGATCCAAATTACTGAAATATCTGTTATCTGTAAAACCCCAGGTCCCTAACTTTCTGGATAACAGCTCACATGCTTGAATACTGTATGTAGGTTTTGTATTGCAGGTGCTACTATTTTCATAATTGTTTTAATCAAAAACTTAAGTATTATATAATATGATATATATTAACAAGACATATAATAAATGACTGATACATAAGGTAATGTGTTAATCAGAAAGGCTTACAATCAAGAATGTCTCTTAGTGCAGCATGGAAATTAACTTGGGAATTGGCAGAAGGAATATATATAAAATGTTAATGACATCAATGACAATGAGTCACTGCTTTCTCTCTCAGTAAGGAATATTCAAGGTTTCTCTTAGAATCACACCAGCATCAGGATATGTGTATGCGAGTTACACAGTGTTGCAGCACGCACTTCCTCATTCCACCCAAGTCTCTGCTCTCTGAATACCTAGTTATACAGAGTAGGTGTTGCTGTAACAGGCATTCAGTCACGTAGGAAAGGCAGGCCCTATGTCAATACTATAACTTGGTCTCACAAAGGATGTGGAAATGCATGTAGGTTATTCTGTTGTTTGTTCTGATATGTAGTGTAGACGCCTGACAATATGTATAGCACCATAGCAAGTTTAAATGGACAGTACACCCATTTTTTCAACATTAGTTTAATGAATGTTTTAATCAGGAAATATGTTATATAAACTAGCAGTTACACTGGTTATATATAGACGTAAAAGGTTGAAATTGATGTATGGGTGTCTTTTTTCAACCTAACTTATTGTGTTATTTATCATACATAAATAATACCTATATACAAGGTCAAAACAAATCGCTATTCAACTCAGAAACCCTCTGTATCATGAGCTGCTTATTATCTGAAAGCCTAGAAGGCTTCTTAGTGGATTCCTGATTGTTTACACTGAAGAAGAGGTCCGTAAGAGGGATATGACAAATATGTATAAATATAAAAGGTCTCATAAGCAAACTGAAATGCAGCATTCAAAGTGCAAAAAAGGCAGCAATCAGTAATTTTTTGTGCTTTGTACACTATGTTATAGTGTATACAAATAGAAGCAGACTTGTGGACTGTGCTTTGAATCAAGCATTATCTATTTTAGGCCCATACCATGTTCCTTCACCAAATGTTGTTCTACATATTCTCCATCACTACCATGCAATGCACTCCACATCTCCACACATTCTCCCTCAACCCCAAACCCTGTCTTGCTAGCCTGTACTATTTTACCCTTACAATCTCTTTTTGCTCTGCACTATTCTTCACTTTCTCCATACCCTGTGTTGTCTTCCCCATACATGGTCTCCATGCTGGTTTAAGGGTTGCCACCTTTTTTAAAAAAAATATTGGCCAGGTGGCAACCCTAGCTGGTGTCTTTCCCTTGATACACTCTCTCTATCCTGTGCTCTTCCCTCATACAGACTTTACCTTCTATGCATCTCCATCAACACATACTTGTATAAGTCCCCAATAATTAAGTATAATGGTGCAAATTTGCACAGGACTAATAAACCAGAGGAACCAGTCACATGTTTGTAACCAATAACAACAAACCAGTAAATATTACTTGTTTATTGGTTGCGATGGGTTGCTAAGCAGTATTAAATTTTGCCCCCTTTATGTATTTGATTTTACACAATGTGTGCAATTAAGTAACAGGTACCATGACTGGTTGAGGTCTGGTGACTTATAGGAGCCAACTGTAAGTAAGCACTAATTTAACTCGAGTCTACTAATTTCTGATACTTTTTTTTCAGGGTAAGACTGCAAGTTATGGGGCAACTGCTAAGCTGTAGCAGGCAATACCTATTTTCAGATCACACCTGTAGTATAACCAGAAAGTCTTTTAATGGAACAATATACCTAAGTAAATAAATAAAGCCTTTCTAAAGTATGTCCAAGTTCAAGTCACACCCTTGTAAGTTGTTTAATTCTGGGAAGGTTTGTTCCGATCTAAAACTGGCAGTAAAACATACACTAATGTAAAGTGCCATTGGCTGATTTCAGAATCAGTTTAATCCAGTAACATTAATAATGAGTAGACAAGGGCTGAAAAAAGGTGACATAAAAAAGTAGGATTGGAAATGGGTTCAATAAGGTGAAGTACTGTACCTGAAGAAGCATTATTAATGCAAAGGTAATATAATAAAATACGTACCCTACAAATATATTTGTACTGTGGATATTGGTTGGTTTGCCATAAAGTGTGCGGCCATATGAATGCCATCTACCTGTTTGTCATGCTGCTTTATCATTTGGATACCATATAGGATTGGCATGACATTGGCTACCTGTGTTAGCATGAAGCTGAAAATATATAAAACTTTTAGTAGCTGTTCTAACAGCCTTTTCCTTTGACTTTGCAGTGGGACTTAACTGCTGGCACAGCACATCGGACAAGTAAGCTGAATGAGCTATGTGGATGAAAATGGCTTATCTCAAACACACCGCTTATGTCAAATAACGCAAAAACCTACAAGCTGTGACAATATGTTGAAAAAATTAATAACTAACTAACTCAATTTCTTTTATTTTATCTGGATGGGTGGGAGTATCAGTATCTCAAACCCAGTTGCTATCAGGTGAGCCCCTTGCCCTGCATACTTGCAATTTATACCCTGCCAATGAGCTCCATGTGAACACTTCTGACAAACCTTGTTACAAATAATACTTACCTGTGAAACCACTCAGTTGCTGCCTAGTTTCTTGTTACAGGCCTCTGTCATTACCAGCTAGGTAAATATGTTTAACCATTTTACAACCAGCTCCCCAGCTGCAGTCCCATATCAACTAGTGTCCTAATTTAGGCTATCCCTGGGGAGACACTGGGTACCTGCTGCTATGATGAAGTGTTTTCCAATGGAACCTGGAAATATGTATTTTAGCACATCATGTTGGCCTTTGAGATTAGTAATGAGAAATTTGACTCTAATAAGGAATTAGTCTCTATCTCTATCATTGCTAGGCTACAGATCCCATCATGCTCTTAAGCCTTGACAACATGATGCAGAAGATTCTGGGAATTGTAGTCCAGTAACATCTAGAGCAATGCTGTTATGTCTCATTTAATTTTGGTTGATTGCCCAGGATTGCTGCAGCAATTCCAACAAATGTGAAGGCACTTCCTTGCCAGTTGAAGAGATGATTCCCCTGCTAGCAATGAAGTGTTCTGTGTGCCAATGTTATCAATGTCATAACCAGATAACATAAACGGATAAACAAATACTGTACAATAACTTTAAGACAACTTCAAAAGCCTTGAACATTTTTCATGTGGGTAGATTGGAAAGTTGTTTGGAATTACATTTTTTCATTATTCAGAAAAACAGCACAATATATCTATAAAAAAAATTCCCAGAATAGTAGGGGTAGCCACTATAGTTTTGGTGTGGCCACTATGGTTTTTTAAGTGGGGTGGTAGAAGATAACCAGTTCTATAGTGTGTAGGAGCCGGGCAGCAGCTTTGATGACTGACTGGAGAGGTTACAGTAGAAAAAGCTTGGAAACAGCAATGCATGGTGTGACCGGGTGGTGGCTCTGGGATAAACGGAGGAGTTGGAATGTTTACACGTTTTTCTTTCCTTTATGGGAAACCATTATAAGGATTTCAACACGGAAGGTTCCTGTTCTTTCTTAGAGGAAAGGAGGAGCAGCAGAATATAGGAAGAAAAACGGAGAATTATAGAGGACAGGCACAATAGGATGAAGGAATGGATGTGCTGTTTGCAAGAGAAAGGGATGAATGTTGGCAATATGGAAGGTTTTGGCCATTGTGTTAAAAGAGTGGTTCACTAATATGTTATACAATGGCTAATTCTCGTCAACGTTTCTTTTAATCATTTTTTAATTATTTGCCCTTCTTCTTCTGACTATTTGGAGCTTTCAAATGGGGGTCACTGACCCTCATCTAAAAAACAAATGCTCTGTGAGGCTACAAATGTATTGTTATTGCTACTTTTATTTACTTATTACTCATCTTTCTATTCAGACTCTGTCCTATGCATATTCCAGTTTCTTATTCAAATCAGCGCATGGTAGTTAGGGTAATGTGGACCCTTCAGATTGCTGAAATTTCTAACTGTAGAGCTGCAGAACAAAAATCTAAAAAAAACTAAACAAAAAACGAAAAAATAGAAATTAAAACTAAATGGCAAATTGTCTCAATATATTACTCTCTACATTCTCTATACATCATGTAAAAGTTAATTTTAAGTGAACAACCCCTTTATGTGAAAGAGTGGGAGGGAGGGGCCAGAATTTCCCAGACAGTGTGCTTAGTTTAGAGGATTAATAAGCAAGCCAGTAGTAGTAATTATATATTGGTATGTAGAATGATTTCATGCACTTTAGAACTGGTAACCTAACCTTACATAGCCATTGGATTTTTGCAAAAGGGGATACTGTTTTAACAAACAATGTTTAAAGAACACCAGGTTTTACAAATAAAGCTGGCACAACATAGAGGAAATAGAAAACTATATCCTATGGACTTGGATTAGGTCCATGCCATGTTTACCTTACTTTGTCATAAAATAAACTGAAAGACACCTGTGTACATCATGTTATTCATTGTCTGAGTGGGACAGTGTCTTGGATGATATTGTGTCTGTTTTGTCATCTTGTGTAATTATTTTGAATTATTATTGGTTAAGTACATAGCACTACCATATTAAGTAGAAGTGGGCAGAAATTATACATCAGCTCATAATGCCCCAATAGAACTGACAATCTAAGGTCCATATCACATTCTCACACACTTTACAGCCAATTTTAAGAGGAGACCATAAATCTTTCTGTATCATTTGAAGTTTGGGAAGAAATGAAGTATCCAAAAACCTATGCAGGCATCGGGAGAACATACACACTTTTTCAGATATTTCATATACCTGTTTTGACTGCCTATAGAGGAAAAAAGAAGTACATACAACAAATAGAATCTGTAGTCACTGGGTATAGTTTATTCTTAAATATGCAATAATGATCTCTACTGTATAATGAATACAAACACAATAAATTGTATACATATTTTTATGAATTATATGTCTGTATCATTAAGATTACATTTTTCTTCTTTTGTACTGATAAAACATACATCAGGATTACAGTCATTAAGTTTACACATGCTATTACTTCTTCTACTATTACTTAGCACTATGTGTTATTTGTATTTAGAAAATTACAAATCATGGTTTCAAAAAAGTCTCATAGCTAAGTGAGAAAGTATACTTTAATGTTGGTTCAGGGGCTGCTATCATTGCTGTGTCAAGAACTTTTTATTCTTATATGGATAAAATGGATGCAGTTTCAAATGTTATTATTCTCCTTCCTTTGGATAAACCAGAAGACAGATAAGATAAACAAAAAGCTTGGTTGAAGTTGATGCCTTTTTTGTTTCAACTACTATGTAACTGTACTCGTCACTTAGATCTTTACTGACTCTAAAGGTTGTATGCTTAATATGTATGCCAATAATAATATGCTGTATGTCTGTCTGGGATGAAATAATTGTACACTTAGGGGCAGATTTATCATTGGACGAATTTCGAATTGAAAAAAATTCGACCATATGAATAGGATTTTACCGCAATTCGATTGGTCGAACAGGAAAACTTTGATCGATAAATCGTCCGAATTGATCAAATTTTTTTTATTCGATCAAAAATAAGGAACCCCAATTCGGTAGCTTTGATCTGGCGAACTAGGTGGTCGAATAAAATTTTAAAGGGGAAGTACTTCGACAGTTGAATGATTGAATATTCAAATGAAATTTTTGTAAAATCAGTTGAATCATTCGATTCGATCGAATTTACAAAATTTGCTGGTTGAAGTGGTCTTCAAAAACAATTGAGCATTCGAATGTTTTTGAAAATTCGATGAACTTCGAATCCTTCATGTGAATTTTGTAAATCTACCCCTTAGCTATGGAGAGGCAGTATGCAGTAGCAGCTTAGAGAAACAGACTTTAAGATGTCACTGCAAAACCCAAGCAACAATCTGCAACATGCATAGAAAGGACAGAAATGAATAACATTGGACTAATTTTCTGAGATGTTTAAAGGAGAACAAAAAATCAAGACTACAAAATGTTATACATTAGGAAAGTGTGGCTGCATAAAAATAATAATCATTCCTGTAGCATCAGTTTATGTGACGGAATGTATTTTCTGCTTGACCACTAGATTAAGCTTTTCAACAGCTGACCAGAGTAGCACATTGAGTATTTGCAATGTCACTGAAACTCAAAAGATGGCCTAAGGAGATCCAAGATGACAAGCTACCTTGGACAGCAGATAATTACTAATATAGGGCTGCTGAACCCCTGGGTTGGTGCAGTAAACTCAGTATTTTGAAATACATGAGACATATATTATCCACATATCGAAGTGTAGGAGTGTTAAGGTTTTCCTATGCCCCAGAGAATGTGTTAGTCAGCTAGGGTGGCAGTAACGTAACCATCTTTCCGGAAATCACGAAACGCAAGGAAATCAGCGGTGCGCGAGATGCCGGGGGGGGTGCCCTGAGGGGGTGCGGGCCCTGGCCCAATTGCACCCCCTGCTCCCCCGGTAGTTCCGCCACTGTAGGGTGGGTCCCTTTTCTCACCGAGGAGGGGGAGTAGTTCCCAGAGGTTATAAAAAGGGATGCTCCCTTGTGTTCTTCTCTTTTCTAGTCCACCCACTCATTGGAGGAGGTGATGGAAGGCCGCAGTATATAAGCTAGCAACTGTAATAGGTTACTATAGGAGTGATATATTCTGGAGAGTTGGTGAGCAGCTAATGCTCCAATCAGAAGTTCAGTGAAGGGTTATTACCCTGTGATGACAAGGCCACCAGGTTAGAGACTCAAGAGGTTAGGCTCAAGGATAGAGTGTGAGACTAGCAGTGAGATTCACCTTCAATGGGGATTGTGCACCGAAGGGAGGCAAAGACACCCAGTGAGAAAGCTGACTAACAAAAGATCAGACAGTATCTGCGAGTAATACATGTAAATGACTTGCTACCATTACTTGTTCATGGAGTGTGCCATCTGAGCATACACCTTGAATATGTGAAGTTATTGACCATTGAGAAGTGTACCACCATTTCAATAGATCGCCTGGCTGTTTTAAAGAACCATTGGCACCCTGAAGATCATCCCTCATATGTAATGAAATGCACTAAGTTTGCCAAGGAGCAGTAACCCATAACAACCAATGTTATTTTTGCTTATAATCATGTGACTGGTATATGCTACCCACCGATTGGTTGCTGTGGGTTACTGCTCCTGGGCAAACTTAGTGCCTTTTATTACATAACCCCCAAAGAGACTAATTATATCATGCCTACCGGGAGTTGCTGGGAGTTGGACCCCTTGCCCAGGTTCTGGAACCAGTGTATAATAGCCCAAAGAAGGTTGAGGCAAACCCTAACCTAACCCATCCACCTGTTACACAAGTATAATGTATGTTATGTTTCTTTATTCTCTCCTATTACCCCACTCATCATAAAAGCAGCATACATATGTTCAGAAAGAAGGAAACTTAATGATTCGCTGTCAATAGCTGGCCATCATTAAATATTGACAGCTTGCAAAAAAGCTTTATAATCTAATTTACCATAAATTGGATCCTGCCATCACACAATTAATCTTTAGGATAGTGGTTCTAAAGAACAAGGAAGGGTAATTCACTGTGGGGTGCCAAAATGTTAGATATCCTCGGTTTTTTCCCCTGGCCTAGTTAATCTCTTCAGAAAAAAACAGCACAGCTGTTACCAGCTCTTGTGCATGTGTAATTGAGTAAAATGTTTCTGATATTACCCTACTGTGCATATGAAAGTATTAGTCAATGCTTGGGATGCCTGGATAAGGTAAGGTTGCACAGAACTTGGTTAGTCTTTTTTTCCCAAGTGATTTACCTAAAAAGAGCACCAGTCTGGAGAAAAAAAACCTAGTAATTGTATTTACTGGAGCTGCCTAACATATTAAGCCCTACCAGTGAATCCATCCAGATATAATCCATCCAGATATAAAATCTGCCCACCCTTCTTTAAATTTTCAATGATTGTATATTGCCAAAATGTTCATATAGTATCTGATACACATCTACAGATATAAAATGATCTTTCATAACATTATTGCTTAAGAATAAATAACAAAGCATAAACTTAAAAGTCTTATGTTTTTATCTTTCAGATTTGTGGTTTAGGCGGTGAATGAGTCATGAGAACAAGTTTAACTTGGTAGTTATTTCCAAACACATTATCATGTATTGGCAACTATCATTGTTTGGTTTTAGAACTCTGAGGTGTCACTGCCCTGCTCATTGGCTGACTAAACATTTGTTCATTAAAACACAATATGATTCTATGGAAAGTAATCACTGTCATTATTACTGACACTACTATAGTGAAAATATAGGATGATATAAAGCTTCTCGGAATCTATAGGATATGTATAATTATACATGTTCTATAGATTCTAAGAAGCTTTATATCATCCTATATTATCACCATAGTACTACAGAATATAGTGAGCCTATTTAATGCTTCTTTACAATTCTGTTCTCAAAGAATGCAAATCCAATTTGCTATTTTTTAGAATTTAGATATTTGGATTTGGCTTGGGTTTTTTATTTGATTGTTAGGGGTCATGGGGTGGCATTTTGGCTTTGAGTCACTGGGAGTAGGGTGGTATTGCTTACCAGCCAAAATGAGAAGCTGAATATGCAGGCGGTGAGTAAAATACCTTCTGTTCATGTTTTCACACACAAAAATGCATGCGAATGGAACACATTTAACGGTGGACATTCAGTTACAATGAGACCCAGTTTCAACCAGTTAGTGGCTAGTTTTGACTTTGATATAAGTGATTACTGACCAGCTAGTTGCAGAGTTCTGCAGTTTGGTCACGGACAAATCTCATGCATTGCAAATTTTATGTGTGATTTTAAAATAAAGCATACTTCATGTACCACATTCCCTGAATAAAGTAAATTACTAACTTACAGAATGATAAAGGAATGTTTTTTTAAGATTTGATTGAAAGGTTGAATTCAAGGTCAGACTATTAATTACCAGTGAAAATATCTGGTTATTTCATATTTCACCTTCATTTCTTGAAATGTTTTTGAATATAGGTAATTATGCATTCTAGGGGTTATTTATTCCAAGTGTAGTATGCACAGTGCAAATGTGCATGTTTTTCAAGTAAAATGTTTTTAAATGAATAAAGTAGTACAATTTAGTTTATTTTATCATCTTGCTATCAACATGTACTTATGCTACACTATAGGAAGTGGAATTGACATATTTTTAAAGCTTTTTGTATAACAGGTTTCTGGATAAGAGATATCTTGAGGTTTGTTCTGGGTTTTAGGATACCATATGTTACATTACATTGCGCCAGACATGAATGCTGACAGAGCAGTTGCTTCCCCTGCCATTTCAGAAGCAATCCAGGCAAGCCTCCTCTAGCACTTTGGGGAACAAGAATCCAAGCAGAATCAGATTGTCTAATGTCTCAAGTGATTGTCTGCAAGGTTGGACATAATTCAGCAGCAACCAGTTGCTCCCACTCCTGCTCCGGTCTTGCCAGACAGGGTGCTTCCTGTACCCCGGTTAAAAATGCAGTAGAACCCAAGATCCAGTTTCCTGAAAGGTTCTGTGGGGACCATAGCAATTTTTTGCCTTCTGGGGGCCTTCAAGTTACATTTTGGGTTCCCACGCCACTCCTTCCCCACTGAAGAGTCCATGGTAAATTTTGTTATCACCCTTCTCCAGGGGGATCGTCTGTATGGGCATTTGGCCCACTCATGCTCATCTAGCCCATCTCTGTCTCAAGGTCTTCTTCAATGCTATGGAAATAATATATGACTATATCTAGTTAACTTCCCTGCTCCGTACTTCCTTGATTCCTTAATGCACATTGCTATATAAATTGATAGGAGGCACAGGGAGAGATGCCAGGAAGGAACCTTTGTAGTTACTCCTTCTAATCTTCACTCTGTGTTGGCACCCAAACCTTTAATTTCTGCTCCTATGCCTTCTGAGGAACCCATGCAATTTGACTCTACTCATTTGTCCTCTGAGGAGAAGGGTCATAGTCAGGCTAATGGATTGTGCCTGTACAGTGTGGGATAAAGGACATTTTCACGACACCAGTCCTGAGAGGCCGGGAAATGTCAGAACCTTAAAAGGTCTGGAGAGACCTGTTCGGGTCATGCTGTTTCCACTCCCCAACAATTTTCTTCCCAGATCTCCATTCCAGTACTCTAATAGTGGGATAAGGGTAGAAAGTTCTGCCTTCTTGGATTCTAGGGTAGCAGGGAACTTCCTAGATGTTAACTTTGTTCGGAAACATGGCATACCTTCTCTACCCCTGGTCTCATCTGTTAAATTGTTAACTGCTGATGAAAGACCCATTGGTGGGTGGCTTAGTGTCTTCCAAAACCCAGAATCAATTTGTTCAGTTTGTGTCAAGATTCTGGTGGACCCTTTGTTCCCTTATGGGCACTGATTTGTCTTTTCCCTCTTTGTTCCCTTGGAAAGGACAAATCAATCATTGGAGCAATAGCTCAGATGTCTCCAGTAATCAATAACTTTAGGCACTTTTCTTCAGTGGGCTGAGTTTGCATGCAATCATGCCACTCACTCATCCACTGGAGAATCTCTCTTTTTTCCTGCTTTTGACTGTCATCCTAGAGCCTTTTCAGTTTCTTGTCTTTCCTCAGATGTTCCTACTGCCAACTTGTTGGTTGATCACTTTTCTAAGATTTGGTAAGGGGTCCAAGACTCACTGTCTTCAGCAGTAGCTGTTCAAAAGAGGGCCCCGGTAAAGTGTCACCCTTCTGCCAAGCTTGGGCGTAAATTCAATGGTTCATTTTCTGTATCTTAAGTCATTAATCCCAGTACCGTCCAATTAGAACTTCCTCTTGTACTCCTGTACGCTGTTCAACAGTCTTCTTGTTCTCCTCCAATTCCTATTGAAGGTCGGCCTGAATATTTAGTCCAGAGGTTAGTACCAAATTGGTACCAAATAGTCAACTGAAAAAGTTTTGGTAATGTAATAATACCTGGGACAGTGTAAGGATGCCCACCTGTGTGCCTCCTGTTTTTGCCTGTTCCTGACCATTCTCTCGGATCCTGATATTGTACTGTGTTTGGTATGACTCCAGCCTGTGTCCTGACTACGCTCCTGGTTCCTGATTCTGTACTGCACTGTGTAATTGGCATCGACCTCGGTCTGACCTTTGACTTCACTCCCTGTTCCCCAGTCTTTCTGTATACGTTACAGTTCCCTTGTCTGCCCAGAAAACCCACCTTGGTCCTCTCAAACATCACAAGATGTTTGCTATTCAACAGATGACCAGTAAATGCTACCTGGTTGTTAAAGGTGATTGTTCTACTGTAGGTGATTAGATCTGTAACAATTTTTTTACTTTTTGAGTGTTCCTCTGGGGCAGTTGAAAAACTCATCTCATGTAGGAGCACAGAACAGGTTACTAGGGGCAGCAAAAAGCCACCTGGTAGCTGAATTGATTTGTTTTTGGAGATCTCACCAAACAAGTGGATCTGCCTGTATATGTCCATCTTAACATGAAAATAATTCTAAAGCTTTGACTCTGGTCTTACTGGACTTATATTTTGTTAATAATTATGTTGGCAGGTCTGATATTTTTTGAAATCTACAACATCACATACCTGAAACGTTTGATTAGTGCCGGAACATAGGTAGCACAAAGTTTGCATGTCTGAGATAAAAAGTGGATTTATCAGGATAGGAACTGGAGGTGAGCCAGTTGAGTTTTACTTGTACCTGTTTATCAGACACATTAATTTGATGATGTAACTGCAAAGTCATTTTTTACTGGTGGTAATTGTACTAGAATCTATAAATAAACCTAAAGCATTCCGTTTAAAAAGAATGTTGAAAACATTACTATCAACGATCTTTTACTTGATACTGGATTAAACTTGTTCCTGCAGGGACATTAAACATTGATAATTAACTATTACATTTTTTAGAAAGATCAATACAAATTCAAACACAAATTAAAATGTAGTATTGGGCTGCTTGCCTAAAAACGTGTATGTACAGTGCTCTGCCTGTTCACAGAAGTAAACAAAATAAATTGGTTTGCTTTGAGCTGCTTACCATTTCAAGATTAGCTCAGATTCTTTAGGATTTAGTTACTTTCATATAGCATATACATGCTTTAAGAATTAAATTAGTAATTCAAGAACGAGACACAGTTGTAAAGCTAGCCACAGAGTAAGACTGATACCTAACAGGCAGTTATGAGCATTGCAGTGGTCGAGCATCACATTGGTGTGTTGCCACAGTTCTCATCTGACAGATAATTTTAGGTCCTGATGTACAATACAATCATTAGCCCCTGGCTCAATGATAAGATGAGCTTGATTTGGCCCAGCATGTGGGCAGCTGAATTGTATCAAGATTCACTTGAATAGCGACTTCACCAAGAAAGTGGACTCTTACCATGTATGTCCATGGTAAAGAAACTACTTAAATGATATAGTTTCCATACATTTGGACAGAAAAGTATCCCTCCAGATTAATGTGCATTTACATTTGGATGCAAGTTTGCTTGGGAGTGTTAGTCTCTTATTTGAACACTAAACCCCATATGTTATATAGGGACCAAGTTTGGCTAGTAGCGGTAACTCATAGCTCATGGTGCCTATTATTAAATAACCCCATAGTTTGGAAGGATAACCAATGATTTCTTTGTCATCTAGAACCTAAACCATGAGGTTTACTTATAAGGTTATTTAGAACACTTCTAAGATAAAAAGAGAACTAATTTTTAGGATGCACACAAAGCTGAAAGTTTCATACCTCCTCATGACATGTTAACATTTCTTTCACAATAACTGACAGGTGTAATACAGGTGAAATTGTCTCACTCAATTAGGGCCTTAAAGGAGATGTAAAGGCAAAAGAATAAAAATCCCATTTTTACTTTCTTTAATGAAAAAGAAATCTATCTCCAATATATTTTGATTAAAAAATGCCTGAACCTGACTGTATGCAGTGAAACCCCCCCTTTGTATTACTTGCTCTGACAACCACTGCTCTGCAGGGAAACAATCATACTTTCAAACGGCAGTGGGGAGCCTCCCCACCTTACTTCCCTGTTTCCCTGTAGAGCAGCCAGAGACTGTGTAGAGATTAGTATCCACAGACCAGTGGTGTAACAAGATGCTACTGGGCCCCACAGCAAATTCAACATATCCAGAGATTGTCCTGTTTTGCCTATAAATGCTGAAATAAAATTGCTCATGGGGCCCCCTATGCCTCCTGGGCCCCCCTGCAGCCGCAGGGTCTGCTTCCTCTATAGTTACGCCCCTGCCACAGACCCAGTGCAATCTGTATATTCTGATTATTAATCAGTCTTGCTGTATCGGCTTCTATGGCAGATATTATTTGACTTGTGCTGTTTTGATTATTTATGACGATCCCTAAGCTTAACCTCCCAACTGAAGCCCAGACCACACTGAGCATGTGCGTAGTCTTGGTATTGCAAAGATGTTTAACAAAGTTACAAGATAAAAGCCACTTGCACCACTTTGAAAGCATAAATAATTTGTCTTATTAGGCTTCTGGTGCAGTAAGTTCATGTTTTTATTTAGTATACAAAATACATCATTTCTAACATTATTCTATTTTAGACTTTAGTTGCCCTTTAAGGGTACTTACATAAGTTCCAATCCTGTGCACTGTGGGAGTTCAGTTCAATTGCAAATCAGATGGAAGGCAACTCTAGGATTTATAGGATATTTATTATGCTTTGGAAAAAACACCACACATCGCCAGGCTGTGCTGCATAAAAAACATTGTTATGCGTTTTTTACTTATAGTTTATACTTTTACTGGAAGAAATGTAAAATAACAACGGCAAATCTGGTGTTCGCATGCCGTAAATTTACACACACCATGTGATATTTAAACAGCTTTATACACTGGTTTTTCTTTGGATTTCATATAACACAGTATAATAAATATGCGCCTAGGTGTTTGTGTTTTGTTGCCTACCAGAGGAGGTACTAAATGTATTGGCTCTAACACAACTGAAATCAGTGCATGTGCTGTTGGCTATAGAAAACAACCTTTTCGTTGTGCATATCCAGTAATTCCTAATCCTCAAAAAGTCACAGGTAAAAACTACATAACCTCCGTCATGACACACGACTGTCGGATGTGAACGCAGAAAGCAATGTCTTCATTCGACAGTCTAACCATGTAGTTTTTACCTTTGACTTTTCGTTCAGTCAAATTATATTTTGAAGCCTGCAATTGCATCTGACTTGTCGTCTGCATTTTGTCGCCGCACATTGATCTGATGAAAAATGACCTTGGAGTTCTTTCCTTAGAAGCTGGAGGGAAACAGGTGGTGGTTACAGTTTTGCTGCTTAATTGCAACAGCTTGCTGTTAAAAACCCCTTGTTCAAAGAACCATTGGAGGCCTGAGTAACAAATTGTATAAGTGCTGAACTCCATGGTGCGCTGTTGTCCCTCACATTGCCATGCGCTGACATGCATGTGATGTGTCAGATGTGCAGAAGATAATTTACTGAACACAGTGGTGCTCCTGAACAAAGCGCCGCCTGAGGCGGCTCCTGTAATGCTGCCCCCCCAGGCCAACGAATTTTCAGAGTGGGGGGGCAGCAACACTAATGCGGAGAGCACAATAGCGCTCTCTCGCACTAGTAAAGCTGAATTTCCGGTTTAAGAACCGGAAATTTGGCTCTTAAAATCACCAGGAGCAGCTTTTTGCCACCCCTGGAGACTTAGCCCGCACTGCCGCCTCAGACAAGTGCCTCAGCTCGCCTCATTGGCGAAGCGCCACTGACTGAACGTGAAATCGCAGTTTCAAACTAAATGTATCTGACTGTTGGATGAAGATGCAGCATGCAGGCCAAAGGGGTGACAGATCTTGGCTAGTGCCTGCCTCCAGTTTCAGGGATGATCATCTCCAGTTTTGCTGGTGAGATCAAATGCTTAATTTGGGAAATATAATAATGAATAACAATACCAGTTAGCCAATATTCATAGCAGAATTAATTATTTTGCACACAAGGTAGTTAAAAACGATTCACTGTTTGAGGACAGGGCATAGCAAGAGATATAACAGACTGATGGTGTCCCAGGAACCAAGGTGTAAGCACATTGTCTAAGGACATTTAGAATATGAGTGTGTTTGTGTGGGGGCTAGAGGTGTTAAAGAGATTTTAGTTTGAGGCCCTCCATGGCACTGCTAAAATGGAATTTAAATAGCCTGTTTCCATATGTGAACTTTCAGTTTTAGATGCTTCAAGAACTATAGCTGATTTGTGGCCATCATGACCAAAGTGTTCTGTAACCCTAGTCCAGCTATCATGAAACCATACAAAAATCTAACACAAAAAATGACTTTTCATTTATTTTTCAGGTAAAACCACAAATGCTTCATCACATTTAATATTTCACCTACATACTTGATTTTGTCTCTAATCCAGCTCTGGTTATAAACAAGAAGGAATTATAAATGGCCTAACAAGTTATCAGGTTTAAAGAACTGGCTGGCTCTGGATCTCAGAGGGATGACTCAAGGCATTTGCTCGAGGGAAGAAGTTTTGCAAGCCAAGCAGGAAACAGTCTAGAGTTATTTTTCTGAGAATCTGAAAGACATCCCACATACTGAAAGTGTTACTACAGAACTGTTTTCCTACAAAGAGGGAAACTTAATGTTCTGTGAGAGATAGTACAGGAGGGGGCTTTGCAGAAGGAAAATCCAGTGGAACGATGTTTAATGTACAATGCTGAATGTTGTGCTGCACAGAAGTTTTTATAAACAAGGAAAAGAGTATAGGAATAACATTTCTGCCTAAAATAAAACCTTAATACTGAGTACAAATACAGACTGCTGCTCAGGTGACACAGAATCCGTTACAAATTATGCCCATATACAAATAAAGCTCAGACCTTTAAAGGAATAGTAACTCTGTCAACATTTACTAGGTCCATCACCATATATATATATGTCATTTATGAAAAATGCAATTGTGGTTAAGCTAAAATGGACATAAATGTTGCCCTAAATGACATCATTCATCTTCTTCCAAAAAAGTTCCTTGCACTTCCATATAGTTCACCAAGCTCTGTTACTTTTGTCCTGCCTGATGATACTGTGGAACCCTGGAGTTAACCTCAACTTCAATGTGGCAATAATTCGGTGGTTCCAACTGAGGGCTCTGTTAATAAGTGCAGCAGATTTGTGCCAAAAGAATAGCAGCTATAACTGATTTGCATCTTCAATTGTGTTTATTTTGACAAATTGTGAGCAAGTTACATTGGGTGTAACTCCCCAGGCAGCATAAATTATGCTGGAATAACGGGGAAATGCACTGTTTTATGGCTAAAAACATGTTGCAAAAGGCCACTTCTGGTAACTTCAACCCCCTAAACTAAATGGTACAACCCCCTAAACTAAGTTACTTACTGACACAGCTCCTACCCTCACTGTCACAGCAGACAGGGGCTCTTTAATTGCTCAAGTTCTATGGATTTGCCATGTTATCTTCCTATTATTTTGTGAATTGTATTTTGATTTGTAGTGATGACATCAATGAAACAAGTTTCACTTCCTGCTATAACTCATATAATAAAAATGCTATCAAAATACCAAATGATGCTTATTGTATAGGCTCCTTCATATACCCTCACCCATACAGTATATAGCCTTCAGATAATGACCATGCACTTAAAATGATATTATGGCCTTAAAATCATTTTAATTTAAAGGACCATAACAGAAAACCAAAAGGTTTCAACATAAAAGATAAGTATATTTTTTGTCTCCACTTCCAGTAATGTGTATTCTGTTATAATATGCTTTATAGAAACCAGTTGTAACTGTCATATTGGTCTATAACCATCCTTTTTCAGCAATTAACTGATTTGTTATGAATTTTTACCCAAATACTGCAATATTGTAAAAGGAATGCATTTGGTATTTGCTTGCTTTATCAAATGCAGAAGTCTTCGGTAGCCACCCCCCAGAAAAGGATCAACAATTTCTACTTTCCTTTAAAAACAGGGGCACAAATTCTCCCACGTTATGACAGCTTGACCTATAAGTAACTTTTAATGAACATTCACATTTTAAAAAGTATTTTTTAGTGTCAGTATCACGTTAAGTCAGGCTATGCAAAGTTTCACTATATTTTAATTTTAGCGTGTGACCTTATCATATCAGACGTCTAAGCACAGCTGTTGTCGTTTTAGATTTTTCAGAGTTGGTTAAAGGGGTGTTTACTTTATAACAGTCTGTGGTTACAGTAGAACACAATGCTGAGGAAGCTGATCTTCCTCTGCATATAAACATTCTTATTGGATGGCTTAAGATTGCGCTGTTGCTAGGGTTCACTTTCTTATGATTGGCTGTGGGATTTCAGTCCAGAACAACCTGTTCCCCTTAAACCAATAACATCACATTGGTTAAACAAGTGAGTGCTTCTGCCTGCGCTCAATGCAGCAAAAGTTTACAGGCTGATGCAGCCGCCTTGGCTTTCTGCTACATCACACACCCCTATAAACAGACCAAATGGAAAATATATGCTGGTAATACAGTGGAATTCTGAAGCTGATTTCATCTGTGGCATGTTTAATATATAAACTCCTTTTATAAAACAGCATGGTGCTTTAATATAGATCATGTAGTACAAAAAAGATGATTTAATCTCTCTATTGAACGAGTAACAACATTACATACATTAAACACCATGGGGCAGATTTACCAGAGGGCGAAGTGGATAATGCTAGCATCAATTCGCTCTGGCAAATGGACGTTACTCCACAAATTCACTAAAGTGCAGATTTTATTGACTGTTACCTTTTTCGCCAGAGTTGCCTTCACCACCTCAGACCAGGAGAAATGCATTAAAGTAGCTAGATCTTCCTCAATCTTCTGTCACTTACATTATATTCTCTGAGGTGAAAATGCTTCAAAGTCCAAAAACACTGGCGTCTTTTCCTTTTCTCAGGCTGATTGATGCAAAGACCTAACTTTTTATGAGTAACTGGTTTTCCCCATTCATTTGCAAACATATGGAACATTCATTTTACAGGGGCTCATGTGTAGGGCATTACTGTATATTGACTCTTTTGTCTTAAATAAGGTTCCCTGGGCATGTTTTTTAAAAAGTGTAATTTGTAAGTATATGCACGAACATTTAACATAAAGATGTCCATTCAACATAAAATTTTCCTCCCCATGCAACATAACCCAAGCGCAAGATCCCTAGTGAACTAGGCAGAAATGCTCGTATTGCCAAAGTAACACTAGCAAAAAAGTCACCAGCGTTTACTGCCCACGACGAAACGCCACTTTTTAGTGATTAGCCCAGTCTGAGTGAATTTACCCCTGGTGAAGTGTTGCTCTGGGTGCAAAGTGGACGCTTGCAAATTTTCGGTTAGTAAATCTGCCCCCATATCCTTTAGCAGTATAATTGTTTGAAGTTATAAATCTTAAGAGGCACCTATGGGCTAAAAAAATTCCCCAAACCGAAGGTGTGGGCTGATAGAGCCCGCATTCCGGTTTGGGGTTCAAGTAAAAATTCCCCTTGCCTGCGCTGGCTTGCTCGCGCCAGGAGGGAGCTCCCGGTGTGAGCCGCCATGACACCCCATGCGCATGCGCAGTATGCGCATGATGTGACGTCATGCGCATACGCTGAATGAAAAGCTGCCGCAAGTTCAGGCAGCTTTTCATATTGCCAATTTCCCAGCTGCCCCAAGTGACTTGATAAACTTCAATCACTGTACTGCTGTACTGCAAGTTGGACTGATATCACCCCCTCCCTTTCCCTCACCCAGCAGCCTAACAAAAGAACAATGAGAAGGTTTACCAGATAACGGCTCCCTAACACAGGATAACAGCTGCCTGGTAGATCTAAGAACAGCACTCAATAGTAAAACCCGTCATGTCCCACTGCGTACTATTCAGTTACATTGAGAAGGAAAAACAGCAGCCTGCAGTGGCGTAACTACTCCCTGGTGGGCCCCGGGACAGGATGGGAACCTGGGCCCTCCTGTGGGGTCCTTACCTCTATAAATTGCATGCTGGAGTGTTGATGGCATGTTTGATGTATAATATCCCCCAAAATAACTTCCTGCCATAACCATTTTTGTGGCTCCGAAGGGCAGTTCTCTCCTAAAGTGCTGGCACAAGTCACATGACTGGGGCAGCTGGGAAATTGACAAAATGGCTAGCCCCATGTCAGATTTCAAAACTAAATATAAAAAAATCTGTTTGCTTTTTTGACAAATGGATTTCAGTGCAGAAGTCTACTGGAGCAGCACTATTAACTGATGTGTTTCCCATGACAGTTTCCCTTTAAAAAACATATATTAACTATAATTAACAACTATTGGATGTCAGAGGATTCTGGGAGTTGTAGTTTAATGCCAAGTCTAGGCTTGAACATTTTTCTGTTTCTGGGGGGATGTGGAACATTGAATGCTGTATATAACTCCTCAGCAACCCTTATATTTTGCACTAAGGGTTACATTATATGCTGTATAAATCATTGAGGTATGACTGTAAGAGATCTCATCATTGTGAAAATGTTCAACTGTACCAACTTCCTATTTAATGTTTTCTTTCTCACAATAGTATTGGGTGCTTTACTGTATCATAATAAGTGTTATAGCACCACCTTCAGGTTTCATTTTGTAATGCTGAGAAACTCACAAGGCAAAGTGAAAAGGAAATATTACACATATGGGAAGATTTATCCAGGTGTGAAATTAGAGCTCACCACAGAACAACTCACCCACTTTCTCTTCATTCCTATGGGATTTTAGAAGCATATTTGTCAAATGGTGAACTGTAACTTTCACCCATTGATAAATACACGTCTAAAAACGATTTTTCTTGGTTGGCCCTGGCCTGAGTGGGTCCTTTCACCTTTCTGGAGAACAAAGCATTTTTCTTTCCTTTCTACCTTTTCTTGACTTTGCATGTATTATTAACAAGAGGTGTTGTTAATTATACAGGACTGTCAGGGTGAGTTTCTGAGGAAGATATTGAATAGTGTAATTATGAGAGCAATAGCAAATATATAGACATATAACAGGGGCAGAAAGGTTCAATCTGTACACTGTCTGTGCTATCTTCTGCAGTCTGTCTGTATCCACTGTATTGATCTGTGCTTTTACACAGTTTGTAGTAGCAAGAATGCAACAAACACACAGGAGGGCACCTCCATGGGTGTCCGCA
>CM044431.1:106311803-106323696 GCA_024363595.1 Xenopus borealis | reverse complement strand
ATGTTACTATGTTACTATGTGTCACCAGTTAAAATCACTGAAACTTGTGTATTTTAATAAATAAATTAACCTGATTGCAAACTGTGTGCTCTAAAATGCCTAAAATGCCTAACACTGCATAGCAGTAACAGTATCTTATTGAGATAATTAAAATGCATTTTCTTGGTGCTAATGTGTCAGGCACCCTCCAGTTAATCTAATTGCTAAGTTTTATCCCTGCAGTATTCCTCTTGAGAAAAAATGCACTGACCTGGAGAAAAAACTAACACAGCATCACAATTTTATTTACTATTCTCCAGAACAGACGTAGACTCGCACATTTATAGTAAAATCCACAAATGTGCATGAGGGTATATCTAAACCAGGATGTCTGGCAGAGGTAAGTAAGTTGCTGTGTTGTTGCATTAGTTTTTCTCTGGGCTGGTGCCAAATTTAACCTAATATATAAACTGTGTGGGTGTGGGGAGTCGCCTGACCACCTTCCTGCTACCCCAGTAAGTTGAACAGTCCTTTGATTCTCATGAGAGATGTTATAGCATCCTGGAATGGTTCACTTAACCACCAATATGCCAAATATTTGTCATGCTCCTTGACTATTTATTAAAGGGGTATTCTGCCCTAGAGATCGACTTTCTCTCTGTTTTTAATTTTGCTTAAAGGGCACCTAAAGGCAAAAAAATACTATCCCATTTTTACTTCCTTGAATGAAAAAGAACCCTATCTCCAATATACTTTAATTAAAAATGTCTACTGTTTTTTTATAAGAACCCTGACTATATGCAGTGAAATTCTCCTTTCATTTATTTCTCTGTCTGCTGAGGATAGGAAACTTCAGACAGTCTCTAACTGCTCTGCAGGGAAAGGATCATACTTTCAACCAGCAGGGGGAGCCCCCTCCCAACTTACTTCCCAGAACTGGAGCAGTTTTGTTTTTTCCCTGGTTTTTTTTGACTGTATGGAGTTCGATATCTTCAACAGTCAGAGCAAGTAAATGAAGGGGAAATTTAACTGCATACAGTCAGGTTTCTTATAAAAACTGTACAGATTTTTTAATTGAAGTATATTGGGGATAGGTTTCTTTTTTTTTATTTTACATTCTCTTTTATGTTTCCAAATCCAGCTTCAGGGACAAATATCACGGATCCAGATTGAAACATATAAACTGGGATTCTATTTGGATGATTATTTTGCTGCAGCCACTGGTTCTGGAGAGTTGGAGAAAGTTTGTATTAAACAATGCAAAAACTATAAAATCCGCATTAGGTTACATGACAACACAGGAGCCAGTGAAGTCTGTATATTCTGTTTATTAATCAGTCTTACTGTATCTTCTTCTATTGCAGATATTTGACTTGCATGTGCGTAGTCTTGGTCTTGCACAGATGTTTAACAAAGATGGTGGCCTCCTGAGCCCAACTTTGAAAGCATAAATCATTTGTTTAAAGGGGACCCGTCACCCAAAAGAAATATTCATAATCTTATTTTATCACATTAGTCAAGCAAAATTAAATTTATTTATTTACACTATATAAATAATTTGATTCTTGTTTCCTTCAGTCTGGGAATTCAAAATTATAGCAAGCAGACAGGAGCCATTTGGTGGATACTGTTATTAAGGCAATCATTATATCATCTTATAATCTTGTTTGTGCACCAGAATGGGGGACCCAATGTCCATCCCCATGCCCTGGCTACACAATTAAACAGTGAATAGAATGGGGGAATGTGTGGAGAGCTATGAATGCTTTAATAAAAAATAGAAACTGGATTTCATGTTTAATTTGAAAAGGACTTTTCTTATAAAGACTTTAATTGGGCTTCTGGTGCAGTAAGTGAATGTTTATGTTTAGTATAAAAAAAAAAATAGCATTTCTAGCTTTATTCTATTTTAGACTTTAGTTGCCCTGCCAAGTATTTTGAGTGCAAACTCATGAGGCAGGCTTTCACAGAAAAACAACAGATGGCAAGGTCCACCCATTAATATGAACCTATTAATATTGGACCTATTGGCTATTATTCATACTCTTTCCCTTACTGGAATAATTTGTTCTAGTGCAGTAAAGAGTTCTCCAAATCTTTCAGCCCCTACCTGCAATTTTCAGTGCAGTTTGGAGTAAAGTGTTCATTAAATGGGATAAAATTCAGCCAGGATTTGAACCCATAGATATTGCTTCATTTCCCTTATAAAATTCTACTCAATAAAGTGAAGTGTCTGGAGTCCAGTACTGCCTATGTCAATGACACATTTTCCATTTTCACTTGAAGAAGTGTCCTTTTTGCTGCATTTTTTACATCTTGATTCCTTAGGCTATATACAATAGGATTGAGTAAAGGAATAATCACTGTGTATAAGACAGCAATAATTTTGTCTTGTTCTGGTGTATAAGACAAAGGTCTGAGGTACATGAAAATAATAGTTCCATAAAATAAAGACACAACTATCATATGAGAAGCACAAGTGGAAAAAGCTTTCTTACATCCTTCAGAAGATTTAATTCCCAGAACAGTGATAATTATGCACACGTAAGAGCTCAAGATGACAACAAGGGATGAAAGCTCAATGAAACCAACCATGGTAAAAAGAACTATCTCGTTAGCTCTTGTGTCACCACAAGAAATCTCAATTAATGCTAAGACATCACAGTAAAAATGATTAATGTATGGTGTTAATCCACAGAAATTAAGGTGGAAGAAGGAAAACCATGTCTGAACAAAACCATTTAATAGACCACCCAGATAAGAAAAGAAAATAAGGATAAAAAGTGTTTTTTTATTCATTGTTTTCAAATAAGTGAGTGGATGGCAAATGGCAAGATATCTATCAAATGACATGGCAGCCAAAAGGAAGCATTCACTTCCCCCAAATCCAGCATAGGCGAACATTTGTAAGCCACAGCCACCTACTGAGATGGACCTTTTCTCTGAAACAAAGTCAATTAACATCTTGATTGTAACAGAGGAGGAGTAGCAGATGTCAATAATTGATAATTGTCGCAAAAATTCATACATAGGAGTAAAAAGCTGAGCATTATTACTGATAACTACTATGAGAGCTGAATTTTCAACCAATATCAAAGTATAAACAATGAAGACTAGTATGAACAGATAAGGCTCCAGCAAAGGATTATCTGTGAAACCAGAAAGGAGGAACTCCTCTACCTTGGTTATGCTTTTGTTTTTCATGCTTCTTATGGTCTCTGTGAATATATAATAATCTGATACCGTGTTTTAGCACAGAGGTTTGATGCATCTTTCAGCTAAACAAAGAGTTCGGACAGATAATTATTTCAGAGTTCTGTAAGCTGCAATTAGTGCCTGCCCTTTATTTGCCATAAAGCTAGATATTTTAAATGGGAAGACAAATCAGTTCCCAAAATGAAGAAGACTGTAGACAAGGCACACAACATTATGCTGGTGTCTGTGGGACAAAAGGAAAAATTGTGAGGAAGTTCTTATCTTATTGTTGTGTATACACCTTTTAAAAATAATTCAACTATGCACTTTTCAAAGAAAGGCACAATGTTACCTTTAAAATGAGTAATATTTAATAGAAAGTGTAGGATTGTGATAAACAACCTTTTTTGCCCCAGGGACCAGTGTAAAGCCAGTATTTTTTGCAAGGACCGGGGAGGGGGGCGTCAACTGTGCACACCGCATCAAATTCGGGAACGCCAATGTCAAATTTCAATGTCAAATTCAGGCACACCAGCATCAAATTCAGTGCATCTGCATCAAATTTGGTTCATCTGTGTCAAATCCAGACTCGGCGGCCCAGTTCAAGTATGTCCGTGGGCCATGGCCCAGCGGGTGGGGACACCTGGTGTAGGATACTAAAGCTGGCAATATACAAGTGAATCTGCTTTTTTGAAGAGATTTCACAATCTAGTCCATATTGGAAACCAAACTTAACAGTTCTAATTGTTTTAGGACCTAAGCCTACAATCAGATCACATAAGTAGCTTGTGCATAACAGCTTGGAGAGCATAACAGCTAAGGACCAATTAAGTCTCTATCTTAAGTCGCTCTTTACTGCCCTGCCAATCAATGAGAGGCTGGTCATTGTTTTTAGCACATAGGCCATTAACATACAAACTAAGGCCAACGCCCTCCAAACTTGGGGAAGAGTGGTCAAGGTGGAAACAATTTTGGACTGTAAACAGTCAACTTAAAATGGACAAAACAAGTTAGAGAATTCCATTTTTAGGGGGAGCTGCAATTTTGTTGCAAAAGACCAATTTGCAAGAAGGATATTACAGAGGGACAGATAGGAGAGTGCCCAATAATGGGAAGTTATGTGGACAAAGTCAGAGGAACAGGTGCACTCAAAGCATACTTGGAACCAGTACATCATACAAATATTGAGAATTACCCTGGTTCAACCATGTACTTAACTTAAAAAACACAGCACCAGATACAGTGGTCAATGCTTTGTAAGTAATCCCACACAGCCATATCAACAGCTCTGTTCTTTTCTTGTTACGGTGCTGATGGTCACACCTACTGACCATATCACATAGAATTTTTTAAATGTTTAATTTTTCTCTATTATAATAAACCAGTAACTTGTTTTTTACATCAGTATTATTACTGTACTCCATATAAAACACTATCAAGGATGATGATAGATGAACAATGTGTTACTGTTAGAGAGCTTTATCACGGTTTAAATTAGTCAATGCATCCAGTGCTTTCCCTCTTAATTAGCGATAAGAAGTTACTTGCTACATAATCTTATGTGGAAAGTTGTATCATGTAATTGTATGTGACTCATAATAACACAGGTCTCTTAAACTTAATCTTCTAATGAACTCTCAAATAACTTCCTACCAAAGGTAGAGATCTATATTCACTTGGAGGAAATTGTCTATTGTTAAAATAACACTGGCTTATCCCCAATCCATTGACCAACTAAATTAGAAGATATTTTTGTGAAGGTGCACATTCATCCAGAAGACAGTAGCTGTGTCAGATAAAATAAAAGCTTTACCTGGCAGGGCCAGTCTTCTTCCTGTATACTTTTCAATACAGTTTCTGTGACCTAATAAGAAGAATCACAGAAGTGTGTAGAAAGGTCTTGTGGGAATTTGAGTCATGGTTGGAGGAGAGTTCATTTCTGCTACTTTATTACATTAGTTGGAGAAACAGCAAAGGATAATCAATAGCAACACCAATAGTAACAACTGTCAAAAATAATTATATTTACAGTTACAGATGCAGCCACTTGGATTTGTGTGTTAAATGCATCATGACTCAGGGCTAATTGAAGAAACTGTGTTACTCATTCAATGCATTTAACCTTTTCATTAGCATACCAAAGCACCATTGTTCACAATGATGAACACTTTAATTGTATGGGATGCTGTGACACAATTTTATGTGTTAAATGAGACAAGTGTGAAGTCTGAGTTTAGTTATTCTGTGTCAAACACACAATCCAAAGTGGCTTCATCTGTACTATTATTAATAATGCATGTATAATACATTATATGTAATGATAAGAATATTGTTTATAGTTATATATCATAAAATTATTTTATCAAAATATTATCATCATTTTAATATTATCAATGCAGCACAAAAATAGAGTATATTTATACTGGCCTGTTTGGAATTCCCTGAACCAAACACGAGCTTTCACTGCATTTTTATATGGCTAAAGTCTTTCCTGTGGTTTTCAAAGCTTTTTTTTAACATGTCCTTTACTAAATAATTAAACCACTGTGTCACATATGCACATATGGGGAAAACTGCTTTTTTATTCACATCCTAGTGAAGTCATCTAAAAATGAATAAATAAATAAAAAACAAAAAAGGAATAATTCCATATTGAGTTTAGGGGATTCGAAACTGCAGTGATTGCTATTGATCAGAATGTGGAGATAATAGCCCATTTGTTGGGAAACCTTAAAATACACTACAAGATATCTTCTGTGTACAAGGTTTGTAGCTTTCTAGACAGCTAAGTGGGTCCTAAATTGCAGCTGGCAGGGGAAACTGTTTCCTTATCCTGTGAAAAAGTGTGCTTCCTGGCAGTGAAAAACTTTGACTTCAAAATTTGACCATCTAATTTTTTTGGGGGGGTAATTTTCAATTGTAAATGGACCTAATTCGTTAGCATAGGTCCATTTTCGATCGAATTGAAATAATTTGAATCGTTCTAATGCATCGTTTGATTCAAACGATTTCAGTCAAAATCCTTGAAATTCTCAAGATTTAGAAAAATATTCAGGACTGGCTGAAGGAGGTCCCCCATAGGCTAAAATGGCAATTCGCCAGCTTTAAGGTGACGAATAGTCGAATTCTAAGGATTTTAAAGGACCAGTAATTTTTTCTATTCGAATTGAATTTTGGGCTATTCTGTAGTCGAAGTAGCCCAAAATTAAATCGAAATTCAAATTTTTTAAATTCAAATTTTTTTTCGAAGATTCACTTTGACCCTTGGTAAATGGTTTCATTGTGTGGTGAATTGAACAACTATACTTCCAAGTTACCTATTACCTTACAATTGTATTGTGGTAACAGGAATCCAAATATGTGCATACAAAGTCCCTGATTGTATCAACCAGCCCCTTTAGACACATATGGTGACTAGTATGTTAAGATAAAATAAGTTATGGGGTCTGTGCAGGTAGTAATGTTTCAGTGATATTCAGACAATCCTGAGTTATTAGAAGGCGGTTGTTCCTCCAGCCATGTTACTTCACAGGATGTTGGTCTCTCTAGCCATAGAACAGGCCTACCAGCCTACGTCAAAGGAATTTTTTTCTATGGTGCCCATCCAGCTTTATGGGCCCAGAGGCTGTTTGCTAGCTTCTGGAATCTTGTCTCTACTCCTTTTGGTTTGCTCTGCCAGGATGTCAATCTCTAGGCTGCTTTGAATTTCCTGCAGTCCCAAGATAAGTGTCCATCTGGATGCTAGGCAACTGCAGAGAACAAATATGTCTTTAAAGAACTATACTTGTACTCTGGAGTTGCACAGCACACCTGCTCTTTGCAAAGCAATTTATTAAAAATTGTACCACTATCCTGTAGTAAAAGCAATCAAAAATTTCATACAAAGTACTTGGTTGTATTAACCTACCTTAGGAACCTACAAGAGTTTAGCAGAACATTTAGTATTTGATGCTTAATGTTCTCACCTGAATTGGCTTTTTGTTTTATATTGGGTCACCCACTTGTGTATATGGAAACATTGTCCTACAATATAATAGATTTTCTTTGCACTGCAGAATTTTCATGCCGAGATCTGTGCATTTCTGTTCTTTATAAATGCTGTGTGTTAATCATGCTTCAGGGAATTACATGTTTTTGCATATTATAGAATGTGAATTAAAATAAACAGACCAGCACAAGGGAATTTATCAGGCAGCTGGGTGGTAAGTTCTGTTACATGATTTAACATATTCCATCTGAATAACACTGCAACAGTAATACCTGCACAGCCTCCATAACTTTTTTTTTAATATACTAGTCACCATGTGGTTTGGTTCTGCCTGTATATATTCAACGTCTGGCAGTAGGTCATATACTATATTTACTTGTGTAACCTTGTCAACACAATCTGTCTTACTAAAAAAAAAAAAGAAGTAATTTAACTCAGTCCAAAAAGTAATGTCCAAATCAGTCCAAAAAGTGTTAACAGTCCAATTAAGACTCTGAAAATTTTAAAGTGCACCTTTAGAAGACTTTAAAAATGAATTCTCATTTCAAAGTTGACTTGTGTTTCTCCAAACTCAATCTTCGGTAAGTCCAGCACTTACAGTCACATAGTGTGTCTATCAGACCCTTTGGACCCATGCTGGTGGACGGCCTCCAAAAGATGGTGGTCCCTCTATTCAGGGTTTTTCAAAGGATGTTGGTCTCTCAAGCATAGACATGCATTTCCTATGCCAAAGGCACATGGGTCCACGGTCTTTTCACTTGTTTCTGGAATGTTCTTTCTCATCCTCCTGGCTTGCTTTGACAGGATTTTGAGCTTAGTGTTGTTTGTACTTCCTGCAGACTCAAGACTCAAGATTATTGTCCATCTGAATAATAGGCAACTGCTAAGAGCAAACATGTCCTTGTCCATAGTGATGCACAGATCAAGCATCACATACCCGCATTCTCCCTTACTTGAATGTGCAGTAAAGGAGAATCACAATAGAAATGTTTCAAACTAGCTGATCTGACACATTTTGTTGCACTTTGATGGTCAATTCTAAGCACCACCTACCTTTAGGAAAGGGAGTAGACCTAAAAAAATTTTACCCCCTCATTACTTTTCAACATACAAGCATTAAGCTGTGTAAATATTCTTTTTCAACTTTCAAAATCTTTTACACTTTTTGGTGACTACTTTTTTCAGAACTGAAATTTTTATTTTCTTATCCAAGAAAATTAACTTCCTCTCTCTAATACTTCAGTTAATCATTTGATAAATTTGTCCTTTCTTTTCACTGTAGAAAGAACTCAGCATCATGCCAGTGCAGTCCATAGACCAAGCCTTGAATATGAAATATCATAGAATCAACACAATCAATAGCAATTATTCTTCAGCAAACAAATAGTTTCAGCATCTGCTGCAGACACTTCAAATACTCTTGTAGACTCTATTTTGCTTTGTGCATGTAAAGAAGGAAAGTTACAGAAACTTTTTATTGCCAATAGATTCACTGCAATAGTGCAAGCTAGAATGCTATATTTATTTTGTAGAATGTGTTACCATACCTGAGTAAAAAGCTCTAGAACTCTGTGTTTGCTTGTTTGTTTAGTATAGCAGCTGCAGTATTAGCTTGGTATGACATCACTTCCTGTCTGAGTCCTCCCTGCTCACTCATAGCTCTGGGTTCAGATTATAGCAGAGAAGAGGGGGGAGGAAAAGGTGCAAACTGAGTATGCTCACAACAGGGGTAAAGAGGTTTCAGCTAGAGGCAGGAAGTCTTATACAGAAGCCCATGTGTACACAATAGAAGGAAAGAAATGCAGTGTTTCTTTTGTCAGAGGGTTTATTGGTATATTTAGGTGGACCTTTCTGAGAAGGCTTACTTAGTCTTAACCTTCTCCTTTAAGATTGAAACTTGTACAGCATCGTAATATTATCTTCCACTAGTATCTATGTTTTGTCAAGTAGTTTTTGGAAGAATTCCTCTTTGTGTAGTTCAGTTAGGTCCAACAAACTCTCAATCAATCAGTAATGACAAAGCAGCATCTCTCTAGGCTTGAAAAGCCATAATAGGCAGCTTTTTGTTAAAGTTCTGCTTTTTGATCTACTGCCCATGTGTAGCCACGAGAAGAAAGAAGAAGCAGGAAGACTCCATGGTGTTTGCTGGAATAAAACAGGGCTGGTGCAGTTTTCTGCTGATAGACACACCGGCTTGGGGTTTCAGATAAGTAAATACTATCACTTGGGGGTACCTAACTTTTGGCACCCCCAAGTTTAACATGCCTTTCCTTCTCCTTTAAAGTAGTAAAATTAATAAATCAGATGTTCTAGCCATTAATTTAAAAAAAATGTATGAAAGTTAGGGAAAGAAGAAACTATAATACATGAAAAAATATTATTGTTATCCGACCGAAACTTTCTAATCTGTCTGATAGACTAAACACCATCACCATGGTACGAAAATTGTTGGGACAACTATTCAGAGACCACACACGATCTCTGAATATCATGAAAAACAATGTTTTGTACAATTATATCTGAGTGTCTATGGTCAGCTTAACAGAAGTTATAGACATTCTCCCTAAAGCTTACCCTGGATTTCAGGTTGGGCCACTATAGCCACTGCACTGGACCACCTAAGGCCCAAGGCTATTCTTAGAAACAAATTGGATAAGGTACAAAAGCATACAGCAATAGAGTAGATAGAACATATATTTCACAGTGCTTTTCTTTCAAGTCTTTCTTCTACCTTTATGGTATGGTAAGTTCATTGATGTCTTTGAGAAGAAGAATGCTTGCTCAACACAGGCCTTATGATTACCTTGTTCTTGTAATTGCTTTCTGGATTGACCTTGTGCTTGTTCCTGATTTAGTTATCTAGCTGCCTGCCTTGGCCTTTTGCCTGTTCTGGATTACAGCTTTGCTTTGTGTGAAAGAGTGGAGATGTGTGTGCGTGTGTGTACGTGTGTGTATGCTGGGTTTTTAATTTGGAGGGGTTGAACTTGATGGACTCTGTCTTTTTTCAACCCAGTTTAACTATGTAACTATGTAATACTAGTTTGTTCTGTTTTTTGAAATTCTCTCTGCTGTATTTAGTAGAAATGCATCAAATCTAGGATTTGGTTCAGGATTCGGCAAAGATTTTACCTTTTTCATGCATGATTTGGATTCAGCTGAATCATAGTGCCCCCCTTGTTTCCTTAATTTACATATGCAAATTAGGGTTCAGATTCAGTGTGGTATTCCTCCAATCTTTTTCAAAGGATTCAGAATTAGGCAGGATCCTAAAATAGTGTCGGTGCACCCTTAGTATTTAGGGTCCCTCTCCAAAGTTTTTAAGAAATCATATCTTTTCTGAAAATCTAATTCTTCAGTGTAAAGAGGTATTTTTGTCCAAAAGAAGTATGGAGAGTTGAACCCATGAGTGCCATGCATTGATTACTATGGTCTCAGTAACTCATTACTTTTTTCTCCAAGATAGATCTTCATGCTGCCTAAAACCATATTCCCATTTGACAGGTAGATGAATGAAAGACTGGATTTATTACCAGGGATGGCCATTATGAGTATTTGTTCATGCTATTTGGGTTATGAAATACTACTGCTGTTTTCCAGGATTTCATCAACTATATCTTCTGAGATTTACTTAATTACTTAATTCCTGTCATAGTGCCGGTGCTGCTGCAGAAAGTTCTGGGCACCAAAATGGCATAATTGAAGATGGGTGTCACCAGGGTTCTCCTGCTTCATTAAAGAAGGTTTCTGCTTCATTAAAGAAGGTCTGCTTTACAGACCATGATAGTTCTAAGTAACCTCCTCTGTCTGGACCCTTTTGGTGCCATGGTATTCCATTATTGCTCTTACGTTGAAAGCCATCAACAATAGATTCCCATTGGAGCATTGTATAAAAAGACCACTTATTATTGATGCTGTTTTCTCTTGTATGCCAACATTCTAATGCTGTAAGAGATGATGTAGCCATCTTAGACTCTCACATTTACAGATGAAATCACTGCTTCTGGAAGCCTTGAGAATATTCAGGATCCCCTGCAAATTGGGGTGCAGACATATTAGTTTCAAGGGAGCTTGGAAATGTACTGGTACTGGGATCTGATGTTGAGGAACTGAACTGACATGAAGTTGAGACTTGCAGAACATTAAGACTGTCATATTTTGGAGACAGGTACATTTGTTGAGCTCTCCACCAGTTTGACAAACAGTCAGAATGATTTCTGCAAACAGTCTCAGAGGAATCAATATTCTGCCCAAGCTTCCTGGAATGTTGATACAATTTAAACTACTGATGTGCAGACCAATCTCTTTTTTAGCAAGTGGAAGGCTGAACTATACTAACCTCATGACCTCCTGCCAGCTTCCATCAATTATTTATATACTTGTGCCTGCTACTCCCCCTACAGTGACATCACATATAAGGTGGGTCAGGCACTGGTATATAAGCAATGGGAGTGGGCATGTTAGGGTCAGGTCTACTTTCTTTAGAATGGTACATTACTAATTCAAACCCATATATGGGACCTCTAAAAACCAATCTGGCTCCTACAGCAAGGCTCAAATGCTTGGCAGCTGTCAGTGTTTTCTATCACCATTTTGGGTCACAGCCTTTCGGCGGTGGCACCTACAAAGAAACAACCTCACTATGGACAAATGACAATCCTAACAGTGTGTCAATAGAACTGGGCTGATTTCTCAGTCGGCTACAGGCTCTTTGCTAGGGATGGGCTGCACCTC
>CM044431.1:106290022-106308650 GCA_024363595.1 Xenopus borealis | reverse complement strand
TAGACATAGTCTGCTGTAAGAGAATTCAGCTTTGGTGCAAAGAAATGTTAGGTGTGTCAATCTGAAGGCAGCATTGTGTCAAAAAACCAACAAATGACACAATCCAATTGTCTGGCGTTAGGCTTAAATATATTCTGCTGTAAGAGACGTCAGCTTGTATGCAAAGAAATGTAAGGTGTGTCAATTTGAAGGCAGCATGCACTGCCAAGCATGGAGCATCATGGGTGTCAAGGATTGGATGACAGCTCTGGGGTGTTGATTTAATAATCAAACAACTGGCAGCATTTACTGGTCAGCTGTTTCTAAGCAAACATCTGATTGGTGCCTATGAGCAATGTTTAGAACTTTTATTACATAAAGAGCTATGGAGGAAGTCCCATTAGTTGCAGAAAGCTAAAACCATCTTTTAAAAGTTTTGCAAAATACACAGGGCTAGTCTTGTAAAAACAATAGATCAGATAGCCATTAAAGTGTAATCTCAAAGTGAACATTCATCTGTGACATCATCCATCGCCAACTCATTAAAATCTCTTAGTGCAGCTGTATCTGTAGGAGTGTAGGATATATATACACACAAACCCTTTTATGATGAGCATACTGTAACATATATGCTGCTTACTGCAGAATACTACCAGTGAAGGAACTATTAAAGCACAAAATACTATTCTGCAAGTATGTTGAGAAGAGATGATCCTTTTCAAATATTCCCATCAGTAGAAGATTCTGCACAGCATGAAGACACACTACCGCACATGCCTACATTACATACAGTATCCTGAATGTATGTGTTATTTTACAGAAGTTTCTGTGTAACAGGTATTTGCCATGAATGCACAAATTTTAACCCCAATGACAACATTTTTAAATATTTTCATATGAAGCAGAAGCCCTGGTTTTTATTCTGGAGTATTTCCATGATTACCAGTTACATAAATAAATTATTATGGGTATTATTATGTAGGTTGCAATAGGACTGTGAGGGTGCAGTTCTATGTTTTTAGAAAACACTGGTTAGATCACTTGTAAACAGGGATCATCATCATATATCATTTATGACTCACTATATAGAGAACATTTCTCATATAATTTTGGGCTGATGCTGCCAATAAATATTTATTGGCAGCTGATGGACAAAGTTATATAACATTTACAGGTAACTTAACTTATTTTCATTTTATGCTGTTGCTGTTGTATAATGCATTGCAGAATTATTTACAAAAAATGTGTTTAGTAGAATACTAGACAGCTACAGATGGAGCTGCACAGAGAAACAGTAGACATAGAGCAGTGGCATTTCCTTTCCTATGATCTTGTTTTAGTTATTAAGAACAATATATTTGATAATTAAGAAAAACACACAATTGTATAATTTAGGATGTTTAAATTGTTTCTATACTGCACAATCATTTCTATAATGGCACTAGTTAGAGACACAAATTAATGAAATTATGATTTGTATTTTTACTTAGCTGATTCATTGACATTTCTTCTCTTGTTATTATTGTGGTGACATATTTTGCTATTATCATTGCTGTTCTGAGAATTTGTTCTTCTACTGGTTGCAAGAATGCATTTTCAAATCAGGTCCTCATGCTTTCAAGCAATTCAAATTTTCAAGACATGATAATAATGGATTATTTTCTTTAATTCTTTAATTTTATTCTTGTAAAATCTGTGAGTGTCTGCTTTATATTCTTTGAAGTGTAATCTTTACTGCCACCTTTTACCCAGAGCTTGCCTCAGTGACCACTTGCTTTAGTAAATGATTTAATTATTAAATCATCATGCATTCATAATACTATTACACTCAAAGTTATTCTTATATTAAATATTTACAGTTGTCGTTCTTCATATTTTTACTCAAGGGCATCAGAAAATGTTTCAGTGTTTCCTCCATGGGGCAGTTTCTGTGCATCCTCACAAACTGCTCCACAGTTGTCACACGTTATCGTTAAGATATTTTGGAAGAAGAAAAATGTTACATTGTGGAGGGTACAAGATCAGTTTTGGATATCAAATGTGGGAATATTTATCGTGAATCATGTATGAGGTTGGTACTGGAACCTAAAGCAATAACAAGGCAGGTAGCTATGGACCATTTGTCTGTTTTGATGACAGATGGTAAGCAGTAAATCAGAATATCAATATCTGCCAGTAAAAGCACAAGTGGTGATAAAGCATCTCAGGGTTGAATTAACAATAAAGGAAATCTCTAAACTTATTCAACTCAAATCTAAATGTGTAGAATGTTGTAAGCTATGTTACGTTATATTATAGTGTTTGTATCAGAAGTCTATCATTGGAGGTTAATTATAATTATTAATTTGCAATCTACTTGTGCCTGCCCTCACTCTTTGCTTGCATGTGGTTGTGCTACACAACTGGAAAGTTCCGTAGCACCAGGACACAGCACAACCACAGCTAATGCCAAAATCCAGACCAGGGCTACAATATACATTCATCACACATTTTCAATGTTTTTTAAGTTATATGTATATATTTATATATTTCTACTGAAAACAGTGTTTGTCTGTCCATATCTAATCCCTGCAGTGGCTGCTCTGGTCAGTGTCGGACTAGGACACCAGGGGCCCATCCAAAATCCTTAGACCAAGGGCCCACCATAAAACCTTAGACCAAAGGCCCACTCTCAGTACTGATAGTCTTCATCTCCTCACTCAACCTCTATTCTCCTAGTTTGTTTTCTTTACATACTATAATCAATTATTCCATCTATTAAGCCTCTTTGTTCTCATAAAATAGGGAATGGCCATGAAATAGGCCAAAAGTTTAGCAGCATGAGGGCCCACTGACACCTTGGCCCACCGGGAGTTTTCCTGGTGTTCTGGTGGGCCAGTCCGACACTGGCTCTGGTTTTTGAAACAATGTAACACAAGTCAACAGATCTGTCTTGCAGGAGGAGACTGGCTTTGGCAACATTTTTTAAAAGGAAATGCTGGTTTCAATAGCAATTGTTTTTAGAAATAAAACCATTGACAATTGTTATAAATTCATATTGAAAAGTTGCTTATAATGGTGTTTTCATTTAGTATGCAAAAGAAATTTGGGGGGGGGTTGGCATTCTTTAACTTGCAATTTTTTTATTTTTTTTTGCAATATCAAATAAAGCATTGTTAGTCTCTGCAGAAGAGGTTTAAAGTCAATTACAAATAATGCATACAATATTATTCAGAGAATATGTCCTGGCCCACAGGGTACCAATCCCCTTTGTGTTTCCTGACTGATATAAAAACATTCGTCTCACTGCTGCAAACATACCTGTAAATGGAAAAGGGATGCTACAATGAATAACTAAAAATATATAGAGAGAGGTAAATATACAGTACAACATTTACTGGGTTATATTTAAAAGATAAGAAAACTGTGGCTATGTATATTAATCAAAAACATGCAGCATGTTTTTTGAAAGAGAATTATACATTCTGAATGATAAATAATCATTTCATAGTCACTGAGGGTCAAATTTAGAAATAATTGTAAAATGGAAATTGTGGCCTTTCATTATTTTACCAGCATTTTGTGCAATTTACTTAATTAAGAAGCAACTTGAGATGCTGTAAAATTTCAAAGGAAGTGTATTGTGATTTACCCATATACAAAGTGGCATTAAAAATGCATTCTGGAAAGCTTGCAGTTGCACTTATTCACAATTTTTCAACCCTTTATTTCTGATTAATGCACCAAAAAAAATTATATATATATATGATATATATGTACATAGATATATATAAATATATAACTGATTGATTAAGGTAAAACAGAGCTCATCACATTTCACTAGTGGGGAATTTTACAGAGATTTTGCATCCATTGTTAAATATTACCACTAAACACATAAAAGTGAATAGAAAGCTATGGCTGGGACATGTTCTCCCATATTGATGAATCTGGCACAAGTTGTAGTGCACAGTTGAGCTGAAATGCAGAAAAAAAATACATTGTGGTTAAAAAAAACATAGTGAGCCTGTGCTGTTTAGCGCATATGCATGCATACACTTGCTTGTGCTCAGACTTTTCCTGACTGCCAGAAGGATTTCACTGTTGGTCATCTCTTGGTAGTCCATCTTATGGACTGAGATGAGTAGTATTATTTAGACAGTTAAAGTCAGTACATGCTATGAACAGGATGATGAGCTAGCTTTTCATATACACAGGGGACTGTTGAAAAAATGATTTGTAGGAAAGTCTTTTGCAAGACAACAGAAATTCATGGAACGATTTTTTTTGACCTGCATATTTTTTTTATTGCAGGGATCCATCCAGAAGTGTGTTGCAGTTCAGCAATTACATGCAGTGGAGTGAAGTTGCCAGTAGGCTCCTTTATGTATGACTGGATCAGTCTCTTATGAATAACTACTGATTTGACTGATAGGAGCTCTTGTGCTGTATAACCACTATCACACTTAACATGAACTGTGTGCTTCAAACAAGGTTTAATGAATAAAATAAAACCTAAAAAACCCTCAGACCTCCGCAGCTGAGGAATGTGACTCCCATAGGCATTGCAGTCAAACAGTCATGCACATCACCAAACAGAAATACCCTTCAGTTGTCCGGATCCCACCCAGTGGAGTGGTCAGGAGTAGTAGTATAAGCCGGATACCCTATCCACTGTGGTCCCACCACTAAAGGCAATCTAGATGCCTTGGAAAGCTACTTCCTACAACAATTCTCGATGTAGCAAAAAGATGCTCTTACTATCTGTTCTCTCTATCTCACTCTCCTAGAGAGTCTATAACAGATATAACCCTGTTTTAGCTAACCTTGTTCACTGGGTTCCCTGCTCCCTGACTCAGACACTAGAGGTACTGGGCTCAGACACAAGGCTTTACTGGGCCATGTGGTACCCAGGGTCAATGAGAACAACCAGTAGCCAAAGAGAAAGAGCCAGGCCCTTTCGACACACTATATTAAAGTGTGGCAGGAAGTGTTCATTACACCTGTTAAAATAGTATTCGTTCTCACACACCCTATCCTATAGACTAATCAGAGATTCCTGGTGCTCAGTGGTGGTAGTCCGACCCTTCTTACAATTGAATCAACAAGTAGAAATATCCATTGTCACACAGGACTTATCCAACACATTTCGTGTTTATTGCCAAGTGCGGTATGCCTAATAATAAAACTAATAACATGCAGATTAACACTAGATACATGGGCTTTTGCCCCTGCAACTAAGGAAAAGGAAGACGGGCAGGGAATTAAAGCAAAACGGGCATATTAACCCTATGGGTCCCTACTCATGCATTGCCATGTAATGGAGCACTTAAAAATTGAGGGCATGTTGAAGACATAAAAAACACTTATGAAGCCCAAAGCTGGAAATACACAGGCCAATAAAAGCTGCCAACCTGGCCCTTTCTGACTGAACTGGCAACTTAGAGGTCCATGTATGGGGCACATGTGACTACCTACTCAACCAATATTTGGCCAAAATTTGGTGAATTGATTTAGTCCTCGTACAATAGGTCCTATGATCTAATTTATGTAACCTGGGCCAACAATCACATCTGCCCAATTTGGTCCAGCTCATTAGGGCGATCTAGCCACATCTCCTCATCTATAGCCATCCAAAATGTTTAATTTTTATTATTGTATTTTTACAATATTGTTAATAATGTTTTCCACTAGCTTCTTGTAACAATTTCAAGATCTTGCCACTGCAGCCTGCGGTGGCACTTACCTTTAAAATAAGCCCTAGTGCTCTTATCCCTGCAAGAAACTGTTCGTTTTGTGTGTGCAACTCTCTCTTTATAGATTTCTTTCCTACATGAAAGCCTTCCAATATACAATTTATATAAGCTTTAATTTTAGTTAGATCAAGCAAATGGTCACATACATTAATATTAAAATCTTCTTACTGTTTTTAGCATTGGATATAACCCAAACTTTGGGAATTGGGAAAGCTGCAATTGTGTTTTACAATTATGGTCTAAGAAAGGATTTGGAGGACAGAATGCACTAATCACAGCAACCTAATCTATTCTGAAATTCCAAGACCCATTCTGCCATATCAGTTAATGGGGACCTGCCACCCTACAAAAATAATTCAAAACCTTACTTTATGATGTTAGTCAAGCAAAATAAAATTCACTGTCACTACATAGATTATTTAAATTTTGTTTTTTTAGCCTTGGAATTCACAATCACAACAAGCAGGCAGGAACCATGTTGTGGACACTGTTATTAATGCAAGCTTTGCACCATTACAAAATCTTGCTTATGAGCCAGAATGGGACAGCTGATGCCCTTGCACTGGCTACACAATTAGATGTGAGGAGGGAGGGGAAATGTGAGGAGAGCAGGTACATCTAGGAAGTGCAGAATGGAAAATGAAAGTAATTAGCTTCCCCTCCTCAATGCCTATGGCATAGAGTTTGGGCAGGCAATACATGATGGACAGCTAATACTGTATGTTTACACATGTTTATAACAGGTATGGATGCTTTAGTAACATAAAATTTTGGTTTCATGTTTAATTTGAAAAGGACTTTTATTATACAGCTTTCTAGGTCTGGGTGACAGGTCCTCTTTAAAATTGCTAAAGTTCTCATAGGCCACTTATGTTATATCTATAACACTAAACATTTCAGATGCTGTTTCATAAGGAATGAATACTAATGATTCCGATGAGTCTCAGTGTAGAAAAATTATTAATATATAAATTGAACTTTACACTTGCTAATTGACTTCTTCTCTATTGGCAGACATCATGGGGTTGTGGGAGCACTCAAAGGCTAAGTCAAAATATATTTAAATATAATGGGTGTGCTCAATGCACATTCCCTGGGCCCCTGTCTCCTAAATAATTCAATATAATCGCTAATGCATATGTTTACAGAAACAGGGGATTTTTAGTTACAAAGTTATGATCATAAAGTTGATAAGGCACCATACCACGTCAAGGTAAACCCCATATGGCAGACATTAAAATAATTGCCGTGACTAGGCATCATGAGGCTTATTAAAATAACTGTTGCCAAAATAGATTTTGAATGTTGCTACATTCCCGAGGGAGATACCACCAAGAGGCAAATCATTATGAGTTAAATTGTAAGTCATTAAGTCTATCCTTTAATAAGGCAATTAGCAGTCTAGTAAATAAGTGTTGCTCTAAAAATGTTTTCTATGTTACAAATTATAGATGGCAAAAATCAAATAAAATGCAATAGTTATAATCTACTTGGTCAACTTTTTTCATGTTTTTTAGATAATGTTATGAAAATGCTTTGCTTCTTGGCTTCTTCTACATAGCTACTTCCCCTCTCCCACACACAGAGGATCCTTAATTTAGACATCAAAGGTTGTAGGGCCTTCAATGGGATAAGGGTATACAAGGCACTTTGATCAGGCCAAAACAAAGCATCAAGGTACTCAAAAGCCCCCTTTTGGTTTCTCTGTCAGTCCATTTTACTAGTTGTAAGTGGGCTGAAAGTTTAGCCACTTGAAATATTTATTTCTCTTATTTAATTCAATTCAATTTAAAGCATATAAATTTACCTATTAAGGCAGTGGTCCTCAAACTTGGCCCTCCAGCTGTTAAGGAACTACAAGTCCCACAATGCATTTGCCTGACTGTGGCTGTCAGACTCCATCATTGCATTGTGGGACTTGTAGTTCTTTAACAGCTGGAGGGCCAAGTTTGAGGACCACTGTATTAAGGGAAAGCATTGGTTGTGTGATTGGCTGGCTATGAGTTTTTCAAAGAGTAGTACAGGTTTAGCAACATCTGTACTGTTGTGTTTTGATAGCCGAGCATGAACAGGGTATAACAGTGTTTTTTTAGTAGGTTCATGCAGCCATTACACAACAGCAGTAACTCTATTGATTTTAAACAGTATAGCAAGTACTGTGTATGCACAGTTTACTGACTCATGTGCACAGTGACATCTACAGGCCATTTGTATAAACACCAGATATTCCCTCTATAGTAGGAAAGCATTTGGACAAATGTAATAAACAACAACAATGCATCTTAAAGCAATAATAAACATTCTTCACATGACATAGTCCTTGGTCCATGCAGGTAGTTTTGTGATTCTCTCAGTACGCTTTATATGTCCACTTTCTTCAGACCTATTGCAGTTGGTATCAGGAGTAGGAAAATGTCCTTCATCAAATGGAGTTTCTCCAAAGTCATATCTAGCAGGTGCAAGATGACATATGCATTCCATCAGATAGTTCATATGTGTATGGTTCTCACTAGTGATGGGGCGAATTTTGCGGCGAATTCCCACGATTCGAGTTGCGCGTCGTTTTTGACGCGACGCGTGCCGAAAACTACGCGTCGAAGTTGACATGTTACGCGTCAAAAGCGCGCCGCGACTCGTTTTGCGAATTTTTCGCCAATTAGTGAATTTCCAGAGAAATTTTTCGGCGAAGCGAAACTGGGGAGATCCGCCCCTTCACTAGTTCTCAGTGCCGTCTCAATTTGAGTGGTGTAGTAAATTTAGATTGTCCTTGTTTCAGTAGTCCTGGTGTCTTAATTCTGACTAAAGATCCAGGCTGAAAGTGCACTTCTTTTGCACCATGTTTTCTGTCAGTATAAGCCTTGCATTTGGCCTGTTGACATTTGACAATGTCAGCAGTAGTTATTTTGTAGGCACAGTAATATGTGTAAGTTTGATGTCTGCAACATGAACTTAGTGTGCATCTGTCTGCCATGTAATAATTCAGCTGGAAATGCTTGGATTATTGCATGGCACATTGCTCTGTAGTTATGTAGGAACTCTGTTGTAAATACTTTCCAAGGATTCCCAGTAAAATTTGTTGTTTGTAGTGCTTCTTTCAGATTTCGGTTGAATCACTTGATTTCTCCCTTTGCTTGTGGGTAATACACTGAAGATTTTCTATGCACAATATTCCTCTCTCTCAGAAAAAATTCAGACTCAGATGAGATAAACTGTGGTCCGTTTTTCCTGATATTAACTCCTTAGGAGTTAGGACCCACAATATCAATAGCCAGTTTTTCCCATGCTGAATCAGGGAATGGTACTGGCTGAAGTGGTGGTGTATGTGTGATTTCTGACATGATTCTGACAAGTAACACTAGAGTAACACATGTGGCAGTTACCACGTCGGCATCCATTGCTGGCTACCAGTATAGTTCTCACAGTTTTTGTTTCGTACGTACAATTCCTTGATGACTCTCATGTGCAAGTTGTATGAGCTTTTCTCACAAGGTCTCTGGTACCAGTAAGTGGTGAGCCACGGACAACATAGCCATCTACTAAGGACAGTTAATGTCTAATCCTATAGTAAAGTTGAAGATCAGGACTGAGTTTCTTCTCAGCATTTGGCCATTTGCTTTGTAAGATGTCCTGTAGTTTTACTTGGATTGGACATGTGAGGCAAGCTTGCTTAAAATCAGCAGCTGTAACTGTAGATGATAGTAAATCAGTCAGTGCTACAACTTCTATGTCCTCATCCAGTGTATCAGAAGCTGCAGGTAAAGGTAAATGTGACGAACGATCAACAGTAACATTTTTTAGAATCTGGTTTGTATTGCATTTTGTAGTTGAAATTTGGTAGCCCTGCTGATCATCTAGCTATACGCATTCCAGCTCTTCCTAGTCCCTTTGTTGTAAGCAGTGTAGTTACGCATAGTTCACCATCTTAAAGGGCTGTGATCCATGCATAAGGTAAATTCTCTACCCCATTGGTAGGTTCTCCATTTTTCTGTTGCCCAAACACATGCCAGAGCTTCTTTTTTAACAACTGAATACTTACACTCTGTCTCTGTAAGTGTTCTGGATGCAGATGCAACAGTTTTCTCTGAATGATCATCATGGATCTGTATGAGAACTGCACCAACGCTGAAGTCTGAAGCGTCTGCAGTAACCATACTGGGTAGTGCTGAATCAAATAAAGCTAGCACTGGACTGTTTACAATTAACTGCTTCACTATTTCAAAGCTTTGTTGAGCAGTCTCTGGCTCCACAACTGAAGCATATTTGGGAATACCATGAAGTAAGACTGTCACGATCAGTGGGCCAAATCCCACACAGGAACAACAAGAAGGGCCACTGGGTCAATATCTGAAGTGCAATCAGAGGGAGCAGACCGGATTGGATGCTTACAGAAAGTTTGTTGGCAAACAGAAAATAAAGTAACTTACTGGCTCAGGAGATCAAAGTAAAACAAAGTCCAAATACAGAAAGCAGGAACAAGGACCAGAAATAACAGAAGGGTGGATGTCCAAGAACAGAGTCAGACTGGCACTAGAAGCATAGGACCGGGTGACCAGCAGATTGTAGAACTGTGAACTGGCCACTGGGGTGAAGTCAGCTCATGCTTTAAATAAGGACCCTCTGCTGGGAGTTAATGAGGTAATAGGCTGCACCTGCCAGTTAGTGCAGAGCAGCTGAATAAATCAGCAGCACCAGGGCTAACCATAGGGACTTCACTACAAGTTGAACCCATGCCACTAACCTGCCAGAATAGAAGAGTGGTAAGGGAGCAGGCTAGAATACAAGAGGTCACAAGTTCAAACCCAGCAGAGGGATAATTCCTTACAAAGACCTTAGAAAGCTTGTAAGGTCTGAAAATCAGATTGAGTAGGTGCTTGTGTTATAGCATTGACATGGTCAGGGTCAGGCTGTAATCCCTCTTGTGAAATGATATGACCCAGAAATGACAGCTGAGTTTGTCTAAAGTGGCATTTGGAAAGTTTCAGTCCTGAAGAATCAATGCATTTCATCAACACACAATCGTATACCTCCAGTTTTCTTAATTGTTACAAAAATAGTTGAAACCCATTTGGAGGATTCTGATTCTGATTCAATCACATCTTGCTCTACCAGTTTCTTTAGTTCCTGTGAGACAGTCTCCCTTATAGAGTAGGGCAATCGCCTCAATTTCTGGCGTACTGGTTTTACAATTGTGCACAAAGTTCTTTGCACAGCCCGGTGAAGTGTTGCTTTGTGTTGAAATTTTAGACACAGGCTGTGTGGCAGGCACTTGAGCTGTAGTAATGAGACGATCCAATAATTGTAGGTTTAATGCAGCAAAGAGATCCCTTCCAAGTATAGCAGTACCCTTATTAACAATGTAAAAGTCACATTTTGCAGTATATGATTCAAATTGTACAGTTACTAGCAAGCAACCAAGCACAGGGATTGGATCCTTTAAGTAACTGACCAGTCTCAGGGCAAGTGCAACAAGCGTATCTGTTGCATCAGGTTAATGGAGTGTCCCTTGTCAGCAGACGCAGTATTGACATTGACAGTGCATATAAGCTTGTCTGGAATAAATGTACCATCTTTATCCACACTTAATACTGTAACATTTCTAGTAGTGACTTCATGAACATGTTTAGAAAAACTTCGGCAGGTTTTAGCAAAGTCTCCTACCTTTCTGCATATGCGGCACTGTATAGCTTTTGTAGAACATGTAGCATAATTTGCAGTGTGTTGTGTTGAACTACAGCGGAAGCAGTATTTTTTATTTGTATTATTGTGCATGGTTTTGCAGCGAATCCCTTTCTTTAGCACTGTATTCCCCTGTGACTGTGCATTTTAGACCACAGTACTGGATTCACAATCTGAACATTCCCAACAGTTCCCTGACTAAGAGTTTTAGGGTAAAATTCAGTAAGATTAGAAAATTTGCTAGCGTTCACCGCACTTCGCCAGGCGAATTTTCACCAGCACTACGCAAATTCACTAAAGTACGAATTTACGCTCAGGTCGGCGAACGGTAGCGTAGTTGTGCTTCGCTAGGCAGAGCACTGTTACGCTAGCGAAGCCTAATTTGCATATGGTGGGAACTTTAAGTTATAATAGAAGTATATGTTACAGCCATTACATTCCACTACACAAGCCCAGGAAACCTTTAATAAATTAAATAAAGTTGTCCTATTGCCCTACATGTGCCCCCTGTATAGTTGTGTTGCCATATGTTAGGAAATGTAGAGGGGAAGGAGAGTAACCCCCCAAAAAAAAAATATCGATCTTTTTCAGACTATCACCCTCCTATGCTAAAATACGCCAGCGTTTTTTGGGACTTAGAAAAAATTTTACATTTTTTTTTCCAACCTCTTATCTATTGTATTGAACTTCGCCTGGTCTGACTATCTATGCCTGGTGTTAATACAAATTGATGTATAAACAGAATTTCAAACACAGGCAATACTATGATGTAGTTATTTTTTTACATTTTTTTATCATTGATTATATTAGGGTGACTTTATAGCTTAGGAACTTTTTCTATTTACCCTTCTGTGCTGTTTGAAATTACAATTGTGCTGTTCAATTAGGTATATATATCGGAAGTTTATTTAAAAATGTATCTATCATGGCGAATATAACCAGAGAAAATAAATTGGAAATTGTATTTTCACAAGAGAGAAATACAGATTGTGTAACATTAAAAGAATTCTTTAATACTTTGAAATCATTGACCTTTATAGAAACCAAATTATGGTGGGAAATCTCCAGCTTTGAAAAATATATATTTCATTAAGCATGATTCCTAAAGGCCTATGTATTAAAAAATATCCATATACAAGTGACACTGAATTTATGGACAACTGGAATTCAATATTATCTAATTGTTCCCTAAAATTTATTAATCTCATTGTTGAAAAGAAGCGTAAAAGCTATGATCTTTTAAAAATTGATATTAGTACAAGATCATGAACATCTCAATGAACATTCTGATTACTTAAAATTTTCAAATATTTTGAAAAACCATAGCGAACAAATGGAATACTCAAAAATTTAAATGAGACAATTGAGATTATGATCAGGAAAGAATAAATAATTGGTCAAGATTTATTGAAAGGGGGACAAGAGATTCTGGTATTACACATTTTTCTCAACAAAGTAAATCTATTTGGAAATCAAATAGGTCAAAGCATGTCAGTTTTAGTGATACAGAATGTGAAAGTTCATTTAGTATGCGAGAACAAGATACTGGAGCCTGCTCCTCCTCTCCTTTCTCTTCCCATGAGTCCAGAGCTCTGGATGTATTTTCGGAAAGTGATGAATTCTTACCTTTCAAAAAACGACAGATGCAAAAATGATGCCCGATCCAAGGGCTGGTGAAATACAGGCAAAATAAAGCAGGACTCTGTCCAGTGAATCAGGGGAGGGCGAGGAGGATCAGAGAATATCGAACTATGTCCTAAGAGACAGAAGGAGGACGAAATATTCATGGCCGGATTCACCTAGAGTACGCCCCTAGGCCCGCTGTCATTTGATGCCTCTGTCCCCTCCCTTTTATTTGCTCAAATTTTCATCAGGACAGAGCACAATGGGAATTAGAACACAGGAAATTTAAATTTCTTTTTTTTTCCAATAATTTTTATTGCAATTTAAAACATAGGTTACAAGTCATATTATAGCATTTAATATCAGTTGTTATATGAATCCTGAATAATCAAGCCAGACGTTATTAAATGCAATACATGTAACAACGTATTACTATCATGTAACATTATAAAATGAGTAAACGGAAAAAAAAACAAAATAAACTATTTTAAACAAACAATTCAAGTGAAGAGTGATTTTTCTATGTATTATGTATCCGTGTTAGGAAATTTAAATTTCTGAACCAATGTGGGTGTGGTTGGGCCGTATATGCCCCCAAAAATCCTGCCACCCTAGGCCCGGGCCTATGTGGCCTCTCCACAAATCCGGGCCTGGAAATATTAAATCTGCCCAACAGAACATTTACACACGTTTGCTACAAAAAGGACTGACCTTTTCTCCTACTACTAACTTTGATCTATTTGACACAGTTATTGATATATTTTATTATTATTAACGTATTTCTATAGCACAAACATATTTTGTAGTGCTCTAAAGTAAATTATCTTATTTTGGATATGTTCCTTAGGTGGAAGCGATGGATGTGAGAAGTGAATGACAGGGCAAACTCTAGGATAGCCCCAAGGCACAAGGAGAGACAGCAGAGGTGGGCCTGGCTGGTTGGGAGCCCCCAATTCCGTCTGATCAGCAGCGGCGCTTGTCAGCGCATATGCAGCAGTGGACCTTGACAGTGTTCGCGCACACATGCGAGGCACTATCGCTTGCACACACATGCGAGGCACTAGCACTTGCGCGCACATGGGAGGCAACAGCGCTTGAGTGCACATGAAAGGCTGGTGCTTTCTAGTCCCAGGTCCAGTCTAGGAGTAGGCTGAAGAGGTAGCTGCTAGTGCCCCCCCCCAATTTTTGCGCCCTAGGCAGCTGCCTCTTCTGCCTACCCCTAGTTCTGGCCCTGAGAGACAGGGTGGTAGTGGAATTGTTAACTGATGTATACTTCCGGGATGTTACTTGTGTTAGTTGGAGGAAAGAGAACCGTTTCCATTTTGGAGAGGTTTAGTTTAAGTAACGTTGTGACATCCAAGTAGAGATAGTGGACAGGCAGGAGGAGACACAAGTTAGAAGTTCTGCGTTGAGATCAGGAGAAGAGAGATAGGTCTGAGTATCGTCAGCGGAGAGGTGGTAGTGGAAACCATACAAGCTAATTAATTTGCTGATGGAGGAAGTATATAGGGAAAATAACAAACAACAGAGAGAGGTACGGGAGAATATGCTACTCCGTTGTAAGCGACACTGAAGGAATGATTGGTGAGGTAAGAAGAGAACCAGGACAGGGCTGTGTCACAAAGGCCAAGTGAATGGAGGGACTGGAGGAGGAGAGGGTGATCTACAGTGTCAAATGCAGCTGAGAGATCAAGCAGTATTAGTAGTGAGAACTTTTTGTTGGCTTTAGATGTTAAAAGATCATTAGTTAGCCGGGTCAGGGCTTTTTCAGTGGAGTGTTGTGGTTTAAAACCAGATTGTAGGGGGTCCAGCAGGTTATTGACAGAGAGGAATGAGGTTAGTTGGTTGTAGACTAGTCGCTCAAGCAGTTTAGAGATGAAAGGTAGCAGAGAGATAGGTCGGAGGTTGTCAAGATTGGAGGGATCAAGAGAGGGGATGACAAGAGCGTGTTTTAGTTGAGATTAAAAAGATGAGTTAAGGCTTTGATTAGACAAGCGTTGGTATTGCAGAGAAGTTTTGAAGGAATAGAATCAAGCGGGTAGGTGGTAAGGTGAGAAGAGGCCAAAAGTGTTAAGACTTCCTCATCAGAAACAGGGGTGAAGGAGCACAGGAGAGACTGGGGAGTGTGGAGGGAAGGTGTTGGAAGCCTAGGGGGGTTGAGTAGTGTTATGTCCCTTCTGATAGTGTCAATTTTGTTTTTGAAGTGCTTAGCAATGTCTTGAACAGAGACAGATGTGCATGGAGGGGGTGGAGAAGGGTAAAGCAGAAGGGTGGAGAAACGTTGTGCTAGTTTTTTGGAAAGGGAGTTGATGAGTGAAGTAAAGTAAGGTTGTTTGGCTTGGGAAAGTCTGGTGTCATAGGAACGCAGGGCAGATTTGTAGCACCAAAAGTCTGATTCTGAGCGGGATTTGCGCCCGCGACGCTCAAGTGCACGTGAGTGTCTTTGAAGCGCTTTAGTATGAGCAGTGTGCCACGGTTGAAGTGGTTTTGGTCTAGCACATTTAGTTTTTACAGGAGCAAGCTCATTAAGGGCGGTGGTGAGTGTGCTATAGTAGACCGAGGTAGCCACATTAGGACAAGAGATTGCTGAGATATTAGAGTGAAGAGAGTCAAAGGAAGAAGAGAGATGCGACACATCCAGAGCTTGCAAGTTATGGTAGGTACGTGTTTAGGGATTAGCAGGGGGTGAGGAGGGAGTTAGTGAGAGTTGAAATGTGAGCATATTGTGATCAGAGAGGGGAAACGGTAAGTTAGTAAAATTGGTGGTTGAACAGAGTCTGGTAAATATGAGATCCAGAGTGTTACCATTGGTGTGAGAGGGGGAGTCTGAGCACAAAGCTAAGCCTAGAAAGGATGTTAGCGAAAAAAGTTTAGAGACGGAATGGCTGTTAATGTTGTTAACAGGTATATTAAAGTCATCTAATAGGATGGATGGGGTGTTAGATGAAAGAAAGTAAGGAAGCCAGGCAGCAAAATTGTCCAAAAATTGTGAGGTTGGTCCAGGTGGTCAATATATGACAGCAATGCAAAGTGAAACAGGAGAAAAGAGCCTAATGCAGTGAACCTCAAATGAGGAGAATGATAAGGAAGGGACAGGTGGAAGAACTTTCAAAGTACAGCAGGGAGAGAGAAGCAAACCTACCCCACTCCCAGGTCTGTTTCCAGGCCTGGGAGCATGAGTAAGGTGTAGGACCCCATAGGACAGGGCAGCAGGTGAAGCACTGTAAGTGGGAGAAAGCCTGGTTTCAGTAAGTGCGAGTATGTTAAAGGATTTGGCAATGAAGTGGTCATGTAAAGCAGTAAGTTTGCTGCAAACTGATCTGGCATTCCAGAGAGCACAGGAAAGATTAACTGGGTTTTTGGGTATAGGGAAAAGAGTTCTGTAATGTTGGAATTCGCCCCAAGGAGAAGGAGCCTGTGGCTGTGATATAACTGGGATGGGGTAGGGGCCAGGGTTTGGGGAAATGTCCCCAAATAATATATATTTTACGGTGAGATTTTTCACTGGTCCATACTTAATGATATTGATGCCCTGCATTGGTTTATTTATGTCTCTCCCCCCTCACTACTTTGGAAAGTTTGGGGTAAACGAGATGACTGCACACTCCGAGGCAGAACCTTGCCTACCCTTTGTGAGCCTTTTCTGTAGTCAGAGTAAACAAATAGAGAGGGTAGTATCAAAATATTGGCCCCTTCTAACACAAGACAAAGCACTCAAACAAGTAATGCCTAAATTTCCCTTATTTAGCTACACTAAAGGGAAAACCATAAGAGATACACTATGTCCTGCAGAAGTGTATCCCCCAAAACGCCCTGGCGTTCAAAGATTTTTAGGGACTCCAAGGACAGGCACGTTTGCATGTATGAGGTGTAATTGTTGCTCCTCAATAATTAAAGGCGATACGGTGAGACATACTTCACAAGGCACCCCAATAAAAATAAAACAGTATGCAACATGTGACACAGAGAACGTGATATACTTACTGAAATGCCCATGCGGCAAGGGGTACGTGGGACAGACTGGTAGAAGTATAAAGACAAGGATCAAGGAACACAAGGGAAACATTAGAAATTACAAACAGGGTACACCCACAGACACTTCGGTGTCACGACACTTTAATAGTGCAAGCCATAACCCAGCACAACTAAAATGGCTTGTGCTCGAAGTGGTCCAGTCCCCTATAAGGGGAGGAAATATGAGACAATATTTATTACAAAGAGAAGGTTTTTGGATGAAAAGGTTAAACACCCTTCAACCATATGGCCTAAATGACAGCTGGAATGTTAAATGTTACCTATAAAACCTTAATAGTAACAACAGTTATTGAGTTACAATGCTTATCAGGGATTAATCTCGTGAAGTTTCGCATGAATAGTTACAATGTTATACAAGTGATACAATGGCTTCCTTATCTATAAAGTTTAGTAACAAATCATTGTACCAAATGAACCCTAGTGGCCAACATGTTAAGAAATATAAACTGTTACAATATTGACCCCTCTGTTTCCCTTACAGATATTAACCTTATCTATAGAAATACAACATAAAGTGAATCTAGAACCCCACGTAATGGTAAGATTTATTACACTTTGCTATATTTCTAGTGCCCAAATAGGGTTCTCTATATGCAGTGGAAAGATTAAATACGCAGTGTCTGAATAAAAGTAAGTTGTATAAATCGAAGAAATATATCTTTTTCAGGTGTTCACTTTATATAGGTAGGCCAAGTATATGGCAGTTCCTATATATATATATTTTTTAACATTGGTGATTTTAACATTGGTTTTGTAATTATATGACGGTCCATTTGAACTGTTTTTTCAGCACGTTTTCTAACACACCCAGCAAGAAAGTTTTTCACATTTTAGAAAAGATGAACTGAAAGGATGTTGATGGACTCTAATGGGATTTACACACCCCACCTCCCCTTTAGAGGCGGAGCATAATTCACTGATGTATATAACTTGATGTTTTCACATTGTTTATTATGCACTTGATAAAGGGCTATGTAGCCCGAAACATGTTGTGGCAATAAAAGCACTTGTAGCAGCAAGTTCTGCAGTCTCGGCTAAGTCTCTCAGTAACCCGATTTACTTTGGAAAGTTTGTCTATAGGGTTACGCAAACATGCTCCTACACCCACGCACTGACATACACATACGCACAAATATACATACATATTAACTGTGGTAATGCTGCCATGAAATAGTAAGGGTCCTGACTGTATATAATATGTTAAACACAGGAAGCCTGTCACAGGGATTTACAAGCTGAGGATGGTGTGTGAACAAGGCAATTATGTGATTTTTTGACAGACTCACATTTCCAAAGCAACAATCTGTTCAGCCTCTAAAGTTCTTCCTGTTTCCCATTCTAACACTAGATATTCTGTTCCCTAGCCTGCCCAGAACACTCTCCTTGGTCCTCTCACATTAAGACCAGGCGGCATCTGAGAAGTGGATGGCTCCTCCCTATCTATCTTAACCTTTTTTGACCTATCTTAACCCTATATTTACCCTTAATCTATCTATACCAATCATTACGTACAGATGCAATCACTTTGGATTGTGAGTTAAATGCATCGTGACTTAACTCATCTATCCCATTTATCCCAC
>CM044431.1:106240986-106256988 GCA_024363595.1 Xenopus borealis | reverse complement strand
GGGGGGGGGGGGGAACGACCAATCGAAATTTTACTTTTTTTCTTTTTAATTTGGGTGACTAGGATCGACCCACAAACTCGAATCAAATTTGATTAAAATTCAAGTAAAAAAATTTTTTTTAAAGGAATTGTTCAGTATAGAAATAAAAACTGGATAATAAGAATGGCAGTGCGAAATAAAAAATGTTTTTAATATAGTTAGTTAGCCAAAAATGTAATGTATAAAGGCCGCTCTGTATCTTTCATCAGCGTTGCTTATTTTTGTACCTGTTAAGAGGAGTACAGACAGGGTACAGGTCACCCCTAAATCTACCAAGGAAGAGGGGAAACCCAGACTGTCTGCAAACTATTTCCTTCTCTGTCCGTAACCCTTTAGGGCAGTGGCCAACTGGAGATTTGTCCCGTGATAGAAATGAACAACTCCAGGCGACCAATTTCCAGAAAATGCATCTACTTTGGAAATAACCAAAACCACCTACATTAAACCAACACTTTGCTTCATTCTTCCACAATAGCCTCTGGGGGACATTTCGGCTGACTTTACAATATGACTTTGCAATTCTATTGCTATTTCAGTTACTTTCGACGGATACATGTTTTCAGGAGATTGTTTGCCCGCAGTTGCAAATTAATAATTGGGTGACAAATCTCCCCTCTGCAACTGCCCTTAAAGGAGAACCAAACCGTTAAATATAACCCCAGCCTATTGGCGCATGCGACAACTACGCATGCAGCGAAAGTGACGGAAATTGTGGAAGCACCGGAAGGAGAACCAACTGGACTATGGGTCTTAGATACTGACACCATGAAATAACTTTTTTATATATCCATCATAACTTTATCTTTGAATGATATTTATAATTTTGCCATAAAAGTATGTGCCTGATGCTTTTACATTACTTTTATTACCCCCATGTTCCTCTATCAGTAGTCGGTTAGCATTAGAAACTGTTAAATGGGAGTTCAACCCCCCTGGCGCTAACCCGCTCCCCCTCCCCCCAGGCTATTGCCCCTAAGTCGTTACTTACCCCTCTGTGTAGGTCCCCTCCAGCGAAGTTCACAGTGGCCATCTTCTCTTCCAACAGCTTCTTCCTGGATCCGGCTCCATCAGCGACGCATGCGTAGTAGGATGCTGGTACTACTGCGCACAAAGTTCATGAAGTTCAATCGGCGAACTTCAGGAACTTTGTGTGCATGCGCAGTAGTACCAGCGTCCTACTGCGCATGCGCTGCCAATGGAGCCGGATCCAGGAAGAAGCTGTTGGAAGAGAAGATGGCCCCTGTGAACTTCGCTGGAGGGGACCTACACAGAGGGGTAAGTAGCGACTTAGGGGCATAGCCCGGGGGGAGAGGAGGAGGGAGGGGTACCTATGGGGGTTGGGGGCCATGGGGGTTAGCGCTGGGGATTTGAATTCCCCTTTAAGGGCTGGTGCAGACAGGGAGATTCTGGGAGTTTCTGTCGCCTGGCGATTCTGTGAGGCGACAATCTCCCCGAACTGCCTTCTCCCTGTCCACCGCCTGTTTAAGTCAAAAAGTGCCAGCGCCAATGCACGCGCGGCGATTTCCATAACCGCACGAAGTTGCTTCGTGAGGAAACTTCAGCTGATTCCGGAAATCGCTGGGCCGCGTGTGCATTGGCGCTGGCGCTTTTTGATTTAAACAGGCGGTGGACAGGGAGAAGGCAGTTCGGGGAGATTGTCGCCTCGCAGAAGAGGCATGTAATCACCAGGCGACAGAATCTCCCCGAGTCTGCACCAGCCCTTACTGAGGCTGAGATGGGACAGTCAGGTTGACAAAACAGTCAGGTGTAGGAACTTCAGGTAATACTTACAAAAGCAGCACTATCGACAAAAAACGATCTGTGTTTTTAAAGGGACCTATATGTAGCTTTTAATGTAGATTGATATTTTGAAAAGAAAATTTTAGTGTCAGTATCACTTGGAATTTGGAATGGATTTTTTCTTCACTCCCTGTCTCAGGATTGAGATCACTTTGGTTGATGGACTAATCTTTTTTCTTTTTGTTAGAATATATAACTATGTAAATTAGAATTCTCTAATTATGTTAATTGCTTTGCACTCTCACAACTGTGTGTTTGTATGATGAAGGGGCGTGCCCCTGAAATGTTACAACTTAATACATAGACAATAAAAAAAACTGCATGGCACAGGTTAAATAGTGGATAACTGATAACACAATTATTTTCTACAGAGTTAATCTGCTGTATAACTTGAGCCCTTTCTCCTTTGAATGGCTGCCCTCATTGCTACACAGCAACATATTTATATAAACAATAGTAAACACAGCAGTTTTACCTGTGCAAGGCAAAACTGCATTAGATTTTTATTACTTGAAAACTTTTATTCTTTGATGTTGAAGACCGTTGGTCTGCATTCCCAGGTCAGGCTTTTCAGTCCCTGGAAGATGCAAACTGGCACCCCCAGCAATTTCAGTATTATTTTGTTGATGGGAGACCTGATTTATACTGGTAGTTTTTGAATGATTCAGGGACCTCCAGTGGCATAGTGGTACTCGTATGTAATAAACTTTCATAATGTAAATACTTGTATTTGAAACATTGAAAAAATGTTAAACATTGACTTCTTTAAATATTCCCTGCACTTCAGTTGCATTTTTGTCCGTTCAACATTTTCTTTTTAAAGCCTAGCAACTCTGTACTTTAAATGTTGTGCTAAAGTTCATGGTAGAACTATTTTTCACTGTCCTAGGTAAATGGGCCTGATGGCATGCTTCAGAATGGCACAGTGGATGATGGTGTCAGCAAAACTAGCCAGTTGTTGGGTGAACTGAATTTTGAGGAAGATGAGGAAGACACCTATTATACTAAGGATCTTCCAGTTCATGCTTGCAGGTAAGCAACCTTAAGGGCTCGTTTAGATCCCAGTGTTACAAACTTTGTAAAGCAAGACATTATACCACTTGTGTAGATCTCATAAATGTGCAAGTGCAATCGCCTCATACTTTTAAATTTTAAAAAAGAATTGGGTCCTATTGTAAGCTGCAATTAAACACATGTATTAGTAAACCTTTGCTTTTACTTTTTTTGTCATCAAAATGTTAAGGGCAATGACACACAAGGCAGTTCTCCTCTTCTGAGGGCAACTGATCTTTAAATTCCTTCCCATCTGTGATAAAGTGAATATATATATTAAATGCTCTCAGGGTGTCTGCACTTGGATCTTAATGTAGCAGAGGTGCAAGATTAATGTTTGTAACATAAATCAATGAAGGATCAGCACACTCTTTTTGGCTAGTGAACAAAGTGTTTTTATTTTCAACGCAGCATCATATCTGACGTTTCATAAAGGTGTTGAATACCCTTGTTCATTGGGCTGCAGCAATGATACCCAGTGTTGTAAAGTTGCTGCATGCCTACAGTACATTCATAAGGGCTGTGCTTTTTTATAACCTTGTGTCTGCTCAGAGCCTACATTTAAAATCTATATAGACTCCTGCCTAAGATACTTTGACATGATTTAAACATTTTCTGTGTGCAAAAATACTGGCATGAACAACTCAATTTCTTTTGAGGTTTCCCTATCATGCCATCTTAAGTCATGAAGTTTAGTAGATCTGATTCTTATGCAATATTTTAATTTAAAAATCATCCCCCTTACTTCCTTGTGTTTCTCTCCTTTCAGCTATTGTGGCATCCATGATCCAGCCTGTGTTGTGTACTGCAACACCAGTAAGAAGTGGTTTTGCAATGGTCGAGGAAACACTTCTGGCAGGTATGTTATTAAGCATGTTGTCTGCAATGTAGTCTAAATGGGTGGCATTGGATAATAACACTATGCAATTTTTTTTCTTCTTTTACCCCTCTTTGTTTATTCCTACCACTGATGAAACATGCCCCCCCCTTCTTACAAACCAAGGCATAGGCAGGTGAACATTATGTACATAGGTATTTATACTCCTAAAACCTTAAACACAATTAAGGAAAAATTAAGTTGCAATTTTTAGTATATGCTTTCAGACAAATTAATCATTTACACTAATGCATGTAGCTGTAGATAATGGAGACCTGCTAGTAAGGACGATACACACATGCAGATATTTGCAGTGTTATCAGCACATTTGCTGTAGGGATTAGGTACTGCACTCAAGATTCATGGAAGTCTTTTGTTTGTAAAGATCATGCACAAAAGAGATTAACTTTTAGTTTTTTTTTTTTTACATTGATAAAAACCCTGTAAGCCAATACATCACTTTGGAGCCTCTCGGTCTTGAACAATTAAATCAAGCTTAAACTTTGTGTTATAACCGTTGTTTCTGCTTCAACTCAAGTATTCTTTATTTTTGTTGTAGCCACATCGTAAACCATTTGGTACGAGCTAAATGTAAGGAAGTAACACTCCACAAAGATGGACCTTTGGGGGAAACTGTTCTGGAGTGCTACAACTGTGGGTGTCGTAATGTTTTTCTTCTTGGGTTTATCCCTGCTAAAGCTGACTCTGTGGTTGTACTACTTTGCAGGTGAGTTAAATGTGAAAGGCTGCAAAACCATTGTCTATTAAGAGTATATTTTGGCAGATTTACATCGGACAGTTACATTTAAGGGCAACATTTAGCTCTGGGAGGAAGTAAAGTTTTGCCTTAAAAATCTTGGTTCTCATGAAATAATGGACTAATGCTTAACCACTGAATTCTGAAGCACAACTCAGAAAAGCTGCTGATTACGTCTCAAATAAGGACTGGTTGAAGCGCGGTGGTCGGGTGGTGTGCCCTTGTTTGTGTTTTGAGCATCTGCCATGCATAGTAGCCCCTTAATTTACAAAATCTTGTAGGATAATTGATAATGAAGGGTTTAAATATGTATTTATTGTTCTAATTATGCAGACAACCATGTGCCAGTCAAAGCAGCCTGAAGGATATCAATTGGGATAGCTCCCAGTGGCAACCCCTCATTCAAGATCGCTGCTTCCTTTCTTGGCTGGTTAAGATACCGTCTGAACAGGAGCAGCTGAGAGCCCGCCAAATTACAGCTCAACAAATCAACAAACTGGAGGAGCTGTGGAAGGTGCTGTTTCTTGGACTTAGTGCATGCATAGTTAGACAAATACATTCCTTTTGCTATTTTAGCATGAAGAATTATGCAGCCATTTATACTATAAGGCATCTTGCTGCTATTTTCTTGGCCTTCTTATTCCATCCCTATCCTGAATTGTAAGATTGTATCTAGTTTCTGAGCCATTCCTAGCATTTTTTTAAACTTGTACTCTCTACTGGAGAGCTGGGGGGAACAAATTATTAATTGATTCTCACATAATAATTTCTGTCAACAGGAAAACCCTTCTGCAACCCTAGAAGACCTAGAAAAGCCTGGTGTTGATGAAGAACCACAACATGTCTTGTTAAGATATGAAGATGCCTATCAGTACCAAAATATCTTTGGACCACTTGTCAAACTTGAAGCTGATTATGACAAGAAGCTTAAGGAATCCCAGGTAAAACCCCTTCAAATTTCATATACTAAAGTATGTCTCTTACAACTCAAGGGCATAAAGAGACTAAAAATAGAATACCTCCTTTCAAGGTGGTAAAAATGAAGGGGCTGTCTGAGGTCTCATCTCAGTTTTATTATGTCTGACATTTGGACAGTGGTACTGAAACAGGTTTCATTTTGAAATCTGACATGGGGCTAGACATGTCTGTTTGCCAGTTGCCTTCAAGTCATGTGACTTGTGCTCTGATGAACTTCAGTCATTCTTTATTGCTGTACTGCAAGTTTACTGTTGCACTGCAGTCCACCAGCAGAACGGACTGACCTTAGATGGCTACCTTCATACCAATACTACAACTAAAAAAAAAAAATTTGTTGGTTCAAAAATAAATTTTTTTAAAAGGTAGAATGAATATTGAGCATTGTACACAGTGTAATTTAGTAACAAACTCAATACCGCAACAATCCCTTAAATAAATGTTTGAGAGTGCTGAGATACAGACCTATTCCTGTTTATGATTTGTGAATAATGTGCAATACAGTATCCTAGAATGCAGTTATAGAAATACTTGGATTTGCAACCGGTTTCATTTTTACATTTCTGTTAAATTTATTTTAGACCCAAGATAACATAACCGTGAGGTGGGACCTAGGGCTCAACAAGAAAAGAATTGCATACTTCACTTTGCCCAAGACTGATTCAGGTAATCAATATATATTACCTTTTAATAATTGTCTTTTCTCCCTTGTTGATTGCATGCTTGATGTTTAACTTTACTGTGTAAATGACTCAAGTACTACAAATGTTTTATAGCACTTTATTATTTAGTTAATGAATAAGCTGAATTTAAAATAATGTTCATTTTTAGGAATGTACTGCATTTCTTTAGAAGTGAAAGGAAAGGTGAAATCACTGGTGGTGATTCCTGATATGAGCTGGTGCTCCTGTTGGCAGAAAACTGCACCAGTGCCAAATATTTGACACCCATGGTATTTTCACCTTTCCTTCTCTTGTAATGCATAGCTATCTCAGTGTGCTTTATACTTTGTTTATATTTGCTTAGATGGTATTGCTGTATTTTTTTCCTAAAGTCTTCTTAACATTTTCCTTTTAATTTTAAGATATGCGTCTAATGCAAGGTGATGAGATTTGTTTGCGATACAAAGGAGATCTGGCACCTCTTTGGAAGGGCATTGGTCATGTTATTAAAGTTCCTGATAGTATCCTTTCGCCTATTTGTTTCATATGCATGCATGCATGTTCTTTATGCATGCACTTTTTTAAACAATATACCGTATATACTCGAGTATAAGCCGAGGTACCTAATTTTACCTACAAAAACTGGGAAAACTTATTGACTCGAGTATAAGCCTAGGGTGAGAAATGCAGCAGCTACTGGTAAGTTTCAGTAATCAAAAATTGAGGCATGAGTGGGTTAAATATTTTTTAATATTTATTTGTGGACTCTGTGGGTGAAGGGGTTGGATGTTTTGGTGGGTCTGAATGTCAGTGATTTTTTCATTACTGTAATAATCCGCTATCATTTCCTGAGGCACAATTGTGACCAGTAAATCTGCTGCCAGTTGGTGCCTCTTATCCGTGCGTCCCCCTTCCTTCTATGGTACCTTTATTTTATTAGTAATAATAATGGCAGTTGGACATGGTGTTGTATTACACCAGTACGGTAATACAAAAACAGTTACCGTATGTTTTATTAAGCAATCGGTGCAACTATACTTACAATAAAAGGGAGGTGCGCTGATATGGTAATTAGGTTCCTTGTACTTAAAAGAGAAAGTAATCTCCATAGTGTATTAACCTCACAACACAAAGGGTATTTAGAACGTCGGAACTACTCACAAATCTCATCGTATATGAGGTTGTACTTAATTGGAAAAAACTGAAAGTGCAGGATTGTAGGTGCGTCCACAGTGAGCAGCTAGTGACTGCACTTACCCCGCAGTTGGATTAGAAGCGCTTAGAACAGGTATCCAATTCAATATAGGGATTTGTTCTTAAGATGTAGTATTCAGACCGATACGCCGACCTAAAGAAATGTGAAATGATCTCACTTGCGAGGGGGGGATGCAGGGCTTACCTGGTAGTGCGTGCGGTCAATTTGAAACAATCGTGCGCTGGCCGGTGACGTCACATCATGCGCCGGCGGTAACATAACTCGCAGGCACCATGGAGGACCTGCGGTCTGTTTTAATCATCGGCTGGGTTGCAGGCCCCATCAGGGTGCAGTGGCAGGCACTCCGGTCAGTAGCACAGCAACTCTGTATACTGACTCGAGTATAAGCCGGGGTAGCCTTTTTCAGCACATTTTGGGTGCTAATAAACTCTTCTTATACTCTAGTATATACGGTATTGTACATGTTAGATTCCATAATTCACATAAAGGGGGTTCTCTACCAAAAACTTTCCAGTATACATTCACTAATGATATATTTTAAATGTAGCACTGTCGTCTTTTCTTGTGTTGATCTATCCCTTGGTGCTAAAGCATCATATGCATTGGCAAATAGTCTGCTAAAGGGACAGTAACACCAAATAAATTAAGAATTAATAGTTATCATACTCTGATTCTTTTTTTACTTTCCATTTTCAGCAGGCAAACTGAATATAGGAACTGCCTAGAAAGTGTGTAGACATGGTCACTGACTCACCATAATTTCCCAGAGACTGAAAGTAGGATGATGCATTTTGGTCAGTCAGACCTGTTGACTGAGTCAGACTCACAAACACTACATATTTTAATGGTAGTAACCATTTAAACAGAATTCTAAAATTAAGCAATGAACAACTAACCTTAGTGGTTTATTTGGCCAGTGCTTTCTAAATTGTGTTTTGTTTGAAGACTTAACAGAAATGTAGATTATGGTGATGAAATTGCTATTGAGTTGAGGAGTAGTGTTGGCGCACCAGTTGAAGTCACTCATAATTTCCAAGTTGACTTTGTTTGGAAATCAACTTCATTTGACAGGTATTTACACCTTTTGTTTTACTTTTATTACTTTTTTTTCCATTGATTTGCCTATTCTCTGTTTAAAGGAACAATAACCTCAGAAATGAAAGTGTTTTAAAGTATTTAAAATACAATCTTCTTTTGCTCTGTACTGGTAAAATTGGTGTTTACTTCAGAAACAATACTATAGTTTATAGATCAAGATAAAAGCTGCTCTGCATAGAGGCACATTCCAGTTTTATTAGTGATATGTCTTTATGCCTACAAAATCGCACCCTGTCTTCACCCCACCCCTCTACTAATCTGTCTCAAGCCTGACACCACTTCAGTAACGGCAAGTTGTAATTTACATTGGAGATGGGGAGCATGGCATCGGAGTCTGTCAGTATTTACCCTGCCCCCCAGACCCCAACATTATTTGCAACTTCCAGGAGGAACCTCTCGAATGAGGGCTTATGCGTTTGTGATGCATTCCTTTTCAAACCTGTGCCCTTATACCAGGGACACATTTTAGGTTTTAGTCTTCTCCCAGTTAGTTGCATCTTCCCTGTTCTAGAGGACATCTGACAATATGAATCTATTTTTTCCAACTAGAATGCAGAGTGCTTTGAAGACCTTTGCAGTGGATGAAACCTCTGTTTCAGGCTACATCTACCATAAACTTTTGGGGCACGAAGTTGAAGATGTGATTATAAAATGCCAGCTTCCAAAGAGATTTACAGCACAAGGGCTTCCTGATCTTAACCACTCACAGGTAAACCCAAATTCTATCTCCAAAATACTATTTCCAATTTTACATATTATTCTTACTATAGAACATTTTTATTCTAGGTTTATGCTGTTAAGACGGTATTGCAGCGCCCGCTTAGTCTCATTCAGGGCCCACCTGGAACTGGTAAAACCGTAACATCAGCCACCATTGTTTATCATTTGGCAAGGCAAGGAAATGGGTGAGTATGCAAACTTGCTTTTTTTTTTTTCTTTTAACCTTTGTTAATGTTTGTTATTTTGAACTCCACCATCTGGGAACCTCTACTTTATATAACCCTGTTACCCTAATAAGTTTGCTTGCAAGTATGTTCCTATGTCTATGTACATACAGGTATTTGTATGCATGTACATGTATGTTTGTATGCAGTCATGTGTATGTACAAATATGTATGTTTATAAAGGCATACTTTGTACTTGAGCCTAACTGTGGTGCATTAATCCATATTGGGGGAAACATTCTTACTGGTTTTAATGTTTATATGATTTTTAGAAGACTTTAGGTATGGTATCGTAAATTATGGAAAGTTCCATTGTCCAGAATGAAAAAGCAGTTATGCATTCTAGGTTGGATAGTGGCGAGGTGCAGGTACACTGAATTAGTGAGATCCGTGTAAGTCTCTGTTGTAAGGACTATGGTAAAGGGGTGGCTCATCTTTAAGTTAACTTCTAATATGTAATAGTGACAAGCTTTAAGTAACTAGTCGAATGGTCTTCATTATTTATTTGTTTTTTTTTAATTTGCCTTTTTTTCTAGCTCTTTCAAGCTTTTCAAATGGGGAATACTTTCCCCATCTAAAAAAACAAATGCTCCGTAAGCTACAAATATATTGTTATTGCTACGTTTTATTATGCATAGTTCTATCCAGGCCCGCTCCTATTCATATTACAGCCTCCTATTCAAATCAGTACATGGTTGCTAGGGTAATTTGGATGCTGGCAACCATGCTGAAATGGCAAACTGGAGAGCAACTGAATTAAAAACTAAATAATGAAATAACCACAAATAAAAAAAAAAAATGAAAACCAATTGCAAATTTTCTCATTACTCTCTACATCATACTAAAAGTTAACTTTGAGGTGAACAACTCCTTTAATACCTGATACAGGCATTGTATTTCTTAATCATGTTTAAAATCTTCATATAATTGCTTTCATTTTTTTAGCCCTGTACTGGTTTGCGCACCAAGCAACATTGCTGTAGACCAGCTCACTGAAAAAATCCACCAAACCGGCCTCAAAGTGGTGCGTCTCTGTGCAAAGAGCCGTGAAGCTATTGACTCGCCTGTTTCTTTCTTGGCTTTGCACAACCAAATTCGCAATATGGAAAGGTAGGACTCCTTTATCTTTTTATGTTGTTTATAAAATGTGTATTAGATGTGGTTAATGTTTACATTTTCTTCAGTATTGTTTACAAACCACTATTTGGCCCCTCATCAAACTAATCTGTATGTTTTTTAGTGGGCTTTCATTTTTCTCGCCAAAATAAAAAGTTGTAATAGTTGCACATTTCTTTCTTAGTATGCCTGAGCTCCAGAAGTTGCAACAGCTGAAAGATGAGACTGGAGAGTTGTCCTCTGCTGATGAAAAACGCTATCGTGCCTTGAAGAGAACTGCTGAGAGAGAGCTACTTATGGTACTCAGCATTATGTTTGTGAATGTTATCTTCCACATATATGTAAATGTGATGGTGACAAAACCAAAGATATTTTACTTCTATATTGCTTTTTCTCTTCTAGAATGCTGATGTGATTTGCTGTACTTGTGTGGGTGCAGGTGACCCTAGACTTGCAAAGATGCAGTTTCGCTCTATCTTGATTGATGAAAGCACTCAAGCCACTGAGCCAGAGTGTATGGTGCCAGTTGTTTTGGGAGCCAAACAGGTGTGTGGGTTGATTTTTGTAAATCATTAAATAGTTTACAATTTAGACACAAGTAGTACACCTGTTCAGACAAGTCAGTGTTGCGTTTTTTAGTCAGTCTAACATTTAGTATTTCCCTTCCTTGACATTGCCCTGCAGTTCCTTCATAATAAGAGATTGGGAGAAATCTCACTTTCTGTATAGAGTTTAATTTCAGATTTATAGTTACATGTTTAGATCTAAAATAAGGTTCCTTATCATGCAAGAGCCATAAGAAGGCAAAAAAATCAAAACCCATACACATATGAAGATCATTTTAAAAATACTCATTTTAAGTATAGTGTAATATCCATCATAAAATTGAATACATGTGCCTGTGCTTGGCTTTGGTCTTGTTTTGGACCCCATTTTTCATATGTTGGTTTTCTTATGGGGCACTGACCCTTTAATTGGCAGTGAATAGATACTAACGCGGGTACCAACACCTGTCGGTATCATGGCATACATTCTTAAAGCACTATAAGTATAACTGGTATACTTTACCATTCAAGCCTATTCACAGCACCAAATACTTTATACTATATGGCAGGCCTTGGCACACGAGCACTAGTGGTGAGTCAGCATTACAGCCAAGCTAAATTATATCTCTCCTAAGACAGACTGGAAATACAGATTACTTTAGCTCACAAACTAGACTTTTCCCTACATGTATGCAACTTTTTTGTAAATCAAATATTTTTGCATAAATAGGGACAAAAAAAACCCATAGTGTTTTCAATCGGCTTACTATTTGGAAATAAATCTCATAACTTTTTTTTTTTTTTAAATTAAAACATTTTTTGTCTTTTCCCCCCTCAGCTTATTCTTGTGGGAGATCACTGCCAGCTTGGCCCAGTTGTAATGTGCAAGAAAGCTGCAAAAGCAGGACTGTCTCAGTCTCTTTTTGAGAGACTTGTAGTTCTGGGCATCCGACCCATTCGCTTGCAGGTGCAATACCGGATGCATCCTGCCTTAAGTGCTTTCCCTTCAAACATATTCTATGAAGGATCTCTTCAGAACGGTGTTACTGCAGGTAATGCATGCAAAGAGAAAATGGCATTTGCCTATTTGTGTAAAGATGATGGGAAAAAAGTTTTGAAAGGGCAAGGAAACCCTTCACTGGTAGATGCTAATATGTCGGGCACCCCTCAGTGAATCAAAAAGGACCAGTTCAATGTAAAAATAAAAAATGGGTAAGTAAAAATTGTTTCTAATATAGTTAGCCAAAAATGTAATGTATAAAGGCTGAAGTTGACTGAATGTCTAACATAATAGCCAGAACACTACTTCCTGCTTTTCAGCTCTGAGTTAGACAGCGACTTGAAGGGGGCCACTTGGGACATAACTGTTCAGTGAGTTTGCAACTGATCCTCAGCATTCAGCTCAGGTTCAAAAGCAACAGTTATGACCCATGTGCCCCCCTCAAGTCACTGACTGGTAACCAATTAGTGGAAACCAAGAGAGCTGCAAAGCAGGAAGTAGTGTTCTGTCATGTTAATCATCCAGTCACTCCAGCCTTTATACATTACATTTTTGCCTAACTAACTATATTAGAAAAATGTTTTCTATTTTGCACAGTCTTCTCTATTTACCCAGTTTTTATTTTTATGCTGAACAATTCCTTTAAGTATTTTTATGGGCCAGGGCTCAGGGAAGAAAGTAGCACAGAGTCATGCTGCTATTTTACTTAACTTTCCTAGGGATCCCTAACAAACTTAGGGGGTTATGTAATAGAAGGCACAAAATTTGCCCAGGAGCAGTAACCCATAGAAACAAATCAGGTTGGATTTACTGGTCACATGTTTAACAAACAAATCTCAAATCAGTTGCTATTGGTTACTGCTCCTAGGCAAACTAAGTGCCCTTTATTGCATTGGGAGGATAGACTGTTTATTATATATCTCGAACAGTTTGGTTGATGTTTATCATATTTATTGTCCTCAGGGGAAATAAATCATCTCCCATACAAATTAAAGCCAGGAGGGATGACATGATTCTGTAGTATAGCTTAGAACAGCTCTTTGGTCAGTTAGTCATTGATCCAGTTCATGTAGCCAACTCCAATTGAATAAGAAAATTGCTTCCACTGATTTTGAATTATATATTGGAAGACTTCCAGTATACAACAGTGGAATTTAAATGTTAAAGCATTTTAAATGTCTAAACTTTTCTCCTTAATTTTATTTTTAGCGGACCGTGTTAAAAAAGGATTTGACTTCCAGTGGCCTCAGCCAGATAAACCAATGTTCTTTTATGTAACTCAAGGGCAGGAAGAAATTGCCAGCTCTGGTACCTCTTATTTAAACAGGTAATAAAATCATATCCCCCGGGATCAAGTATAGGTTGGGACTGATTTACCAGATGCATCCATAAAAATCCATAAAGCTGTACCTTATTTAGTAACAAGTGCAACTCTGCTTTTCAATCACATCCCCCTCCAGTATACCATAGCTAATTAAAATCTGATGCTACAGGCCAAGTTGGGTCCTTGTTGACCCAAGTATGTGGCCCACTGATAGGCCTGTACAACTGATATCTGGCAGAAACTCTTAGGTTTAAAAATCCCATCGGACATGGACTACAAGGGCACATTGATGCAGTACTCATCCAATGGACCTCTGTAGTACTGACTGCATGATCCATATGTTGGCCCAGGGCTGATGATGTCATCGCAAATGAGATATTCATTATAAGGGACTTTAAACATGGAGGGAAAATGTGAATAAATGGTCTTCTCTCAGTTACAAGCTCATAAAAACTGCCAACTCAGTCACTACATGCCAAGTCGGAAGCTTATTAGCCCATATATGGAACCAACAAACAGGCCTGTCCAACTGATAATTGGCTGAAAATCAGCCAAAAATATATTGGGCACTTTTGAAATGCCATTGGAATGCAAGGGCATATTGATGCAGTCCTAATCTGATGGTCCTCTATAGTCCTAACTGCAAAATCCAATTGTTGGCACCAGGGCCAATGATTGTATCAGCCCAATATGGCCCAGTACGAGGATTACCAAATTCAGCCATCGGCAAATGAGCAGATGTGGCAGTTGTTCTCTGTAGTTTACTTCAAGAGGTAAACACTAGATATTAGTTAAAGATGTCATTCATATGTACACAAATATACATATATTTTTAATTTCCTTTATAAAATTACTTACACTCATTCTTTCTCTGATAGAACTGAAGCTGCTAATGTGGAGAAGATCACCACAAAGCTTCTTAAGGCAGGAGCCAAACCAGATCAAATTGGGATAATCACACCATATGAAGGCCAGCGCTCTTACCTGGTTCAATATATGCAGTTCAGTGGCTCTTTGCATACAAAACTCTACCAGGTAAAGTACTCCTAAGATAATACTAATAATTAGGCACACTTGCCCTTTGTCTGTATAGTACATTATTGACAGCCCATCTGTTTGGAGTGCACAGTGCACAGTGCTGGCATCCTTTGTTAGCACAGCATCATGCCATTCCATTTTTATTATAGCGCAAACAGGAAGGATTTGGCGATGGGGTTATATAGAATTTCTTTTGCCAATATTGTGACACCCCATACTTTTTGTTTGCATGACTTTTTCAGGGTTAGTAAAAGGAGAAAAACAGATGATTTGATGTGGCACTAGAATATTATTAATCTTAGTCTATGTGGAGCTGCCATTGGTAATTATGCATTCAATAAAGGAATTTATTACTCCAAAGATTTATATTGCTGTAGGCTGTGTAAATAAGAGGCAAGTCAATAAGGTTCCCTGCATGTAATTCAGGGGTGTCCAACCTGCATCCCAGGATGGATATGAATGTGGCCCAGCTTAAAATGCTTGGTTCCCGAGGAAACGTGATATAGGAAGGGATATAGGAGAAGGCAGGTGGGGGGACTCTGCCCATTGCCTATTTTGTAGTAATAAAAATGTCTAATATCCAGGTGTCCCATATTCCAGTGTATAGCTCTATCTGGTTATCCAACTGGTATTTTAGTTCTTTTTTGTGCATTTTCTTTACTTTTACAAATCAAAAGTGTTTGTATTTCATGTGTGGCCCTAGACATTTTTTCATTTTCCAATGTGGCCCAGGGAAACCGAAAGGTTGGACACCCCTGGTGTAATTGTTACATCTTTGTTTTACACATTTTCTCTACCAGCAGGTACAAATAAGTGACAGCTATATACACATACATATATATATACATATACATATACATACTTGAACAAAAGATCCGCACTCTCTGTATAGTGGTTGAAGAAACTGGTGATTTATTTCACACAATTATGCATATTTGTGTGGAATAAATCACCAGTTTCTTCAACCACTATACAGAGAGTGCGGATCCTTTGTTCAAGTATTACTAAGGTTTGATTGTGCACCTCTGATTTTTTCCTCTGGATAAAAATAACCTTAGAACCTCCTACTCAAAATTTGTCATTTTTCCATATAAACATTATTATGGTAATTTTGGTTCTTAGTTTTGTGCATGATTTCATTGCATTTGACCTGTTTATTTTCTCCTAATGTGTGAAGAAAAAAAAAAAGGCAAAGCCTTGGAAGAATTTAAGAAAACAGTCTATCTAGAAAATGTGATCATCCCTGGTAATTTTTTTTTAGGAGGTTGAAATTGCGAGTGTGGATGCTTTTCAAGGGCGTGAGAAAGACTTTATTATTCTTTCTTGTGTACGAGCCAATGAGCATCAAGGGATTGGATTCTTAAATGATCCCCGCCGTCTTAACGTGGCTTTAACCAGAGCAAGGTAATGACAGTCCATTCATCTGCTGGGTTGACTGTGATAGTGGCAGTAGTACTTTAAAGGGGAACTCCACACAAACATAACTTAAAGCGGTTCTTCACCTTTAAACAACTAGTTGTTTTCAGATAGATCACCAGAAATAATGACTTTTTCCCAT
>CM044431.1:106215628-106236911 GCA_024363595.1 Xenopus borealis | reverse complement strand
TATATATATATATATCTCTAAATACACAAGCCATGAATATCCTGTAAATTATATTCTTCTTAGTGATGTCTACTTTTATAATCGGAGCTTAGTGATGTCATTTCTATCACCCGACTCATGGAAACTTGTGATTCTAATAAAGTACCCCCTGCTGCAAAATATAAAGATATTAGTCACATCTGAGTTCCATGACCTGTCCTCTGCCTTCCACCTTGTGCATTATTTGGTCATGGAACTCCTCCGTAACTTACAATATCCTTATTTTACAAGAGGGTACTTTATTCACTATATAAAAAAGGTACTAAGGGCCTATATGCTTGTGCTGCATGACTAGCAAGCCTGCATATTTACTTTTATTAAGCCTTTTACTGGACCATCAACTGTCCAATATTTGCTTTCAGGGTGCCCGTTTCATGACGACTGCAATGTATGATGCTCGTGAAGCCATCATCCCTGGATCTGTTTATGATAGAAGCAGTCAAGGTAAGGCATATAGCAGCATGTTGTATATAGTGAGACTAATGTAGTCTTAAATGGAAATTATCTTCTACATACGCGGGGCATATTTACAATAATGAATAAGCATGTGAACAGGTATGGAATATTTCACCATAGTGATCTACAGTCTGCTACAAATCATTTAAACATTAAAGAAACTCGATAAGACTAGTTTGCCACCAAGATGGAGTCATGCAGCTTAGTTACCATTAGTGATGTGTGGTACGGCCACGGATTGGGCGGGTCTCGCCTGCAACTTAGCACTGTGGTGGTGGGGCATCAGTGTGGGTTGGGAGGGGGTGGGTTAGGGTCAAGAGAATTTCTCGATCTTCACACCACTAGTTGGCATATAAGGTTCTGTTTTATCATTACAGAGAAAAGGCAATTTTTGTAAATGGAATCCTTTGCTTATAATGGAACCTATGGGAGTTCATACAGACTATTTGACATGCAACATTAATGGGGCAAATATATATTTTTTTAAGTGTGCCTTTATGAACAAATAATTTTTCTCACCTGCAGGACGTCCCTCAAACATGTACTTTCAAACCCATGATCAGATTGGCATGATTGGCTCTGGACCTAGTCATGTGACTGCTATGAACATTCCAATACCATTCAATCTAGTTATGCCTCCAATGCCACCACCAGGCTACTTTGGACAGGCAAATGGACCAGCTCTGGGTAAGCTTCTTTGTTAGTGCTATATTAAGTGTCTGTCTTTATGTATGTATATTGTAGGTTTACTTCTGTATATACCAATGGGGGAACAGCTGGAAACCAAAGAAAACAATCTATGAAATGTAAAAGACTGCTTTCATTGAATCCATTAATTAATCATACAAAAAACAAGTCACTCTTTGATAAGAATCAACACACATCTCTACACTTTGCACTGTGCTTGTATGATCAGCAGGTTGTTTTTGTTTTAGTTCTCAATGCAATGTAAAGGCTTTTTTATTGCAATATCCTAGTGCTCTCTGAAATACAGGAACAGCGCTTCCTTGTCTTGTCCTACTGTGTGTTTCCTACTTCACACTATATATACACACAATTCATCTGGATTCTGGGCAGCAAACAATCCCATATTAAAGTGCTTTGACTTTTAAAATCTAATTTCAGGTTTGTTTAAAAATCCATCCTTTGCAAACCTTGAAAGCAGCATGGCGTGTACATGTAATGTAGACAATAGAAGCAGAGTAAAGATTACGTTTTGTTAGCAATAATGCCAGTGATGGCCTTCTAACATATTTGTTCCCACTAGGACGTGGCATGCCTAAAGGAAAATCAACACGTGGTGGTCGACCGAAACAGCGAGGCATTGGCCTTCAAGGCATGAGTCAAGGAAATCTGCCAAACAGTCAGGCCAGTCAAGATGTTGTATCCCAACCGTTCTCACAAGGCCCTCTAACCCAGGGTTATATTTCCATGAGTCAGCCGTCCCAGATGAGCCAGCCAGGACTCTCCCAGCCGGAGTTATCACAGGTATATTGGAAGGCCGGCCTTGCTTTGGAGGGGGGGTATTATTATATTAGGGTGTTATTGCCAGTTTTTTTAGCCCCTGGGGCAAATATTTTCCTGCAGTTGTCACAAATGTATTCCACTGAAGCCTCAGCAGAATCATGGATTTACAAGATACTAAATAAAATATGTTGGGACAATCCAAATCCAAGCATGTTGCAAATAGCCATACGTACTTTAGAGACAACAAATTTTTACTCTTTATCCCAAAATCCTCAGTATCAGACAAATAATGTAAAAGGAAGGATCCAACATACATTTTATACATTTTTTACCACCCTGACCACCAATCTCCATACACAATACTGGGCACGTTTTCACTGCTGAAAATTAACAACATTCATAGATTGATGTGCTGTGCGTCACTTTTTGAGTATAGGTTTTTGTTGTTTTTTTTTTTTTTCCACATACTTAACCAACACTTTACCTGGTTTTCAAATCCATTTTTCTTTTTTGCTTTCCATTTTAGGATAGCTATCTTGGTGATGAATTTAAGTCTCAGATCGATGTTGCATTATCGCAAGATTCTACGTACCAAGGAGAGCGTGCGTATCAACATGGTGGTGTGACTGGGCTATCCCAGTACTAGCATGTACGTAAAGTGATTTTCTAGCAGAATTCCCACTTTCATTTTGTGTCGGCCATCAATTCACATTTTTATTTGTTTCTTCCCAATGTAAAGGTTGAAGACGAGCTAAGCCTGCGTGGAACTTAGTTCATCCACATTTTATTCTGAGTAATAAAAAAAAATAAACGGATACCTGTTTTCCACTGCTAAAACTGAAGCACCACTGTGAGAGCAACAGGAGAGAGGAACAAGAGAGGGACAAAAAACAAAAAATAACGAGAACGAGAAAGAAAGCGAGACCACTGCAAGCACACTGAGACGAGGAGAACGGCAGGAGAAGAGGCTGTACATCAGAGGAGCCAAGTGCACCTCAAAGGGATGGGTAGTTAACTGGGGAGAAGCATAACATCAAGTTGCCCTATTTAACGAGTGGCTGACTAAACGTTTGTTCCCTCTTGGGCAGGTGCAAGAGAGAAGCATATTTGCTCTTTTTCCTCATTCAAATGAGTTCTTTGGCACCGTTTTATCAAAGCTGGAGGAAAACAATTCCTTATCTCAGAGTTGTTTTATCCAATGGACTCCAGTAACTGGGTCATCTTTTTGTTTTAATGCAACCTGCATCCCTTGTAGATGTGAAGTGTAGTATTACTGACACATGGAGAGGCCAACTTTGAGATGCAGGTTTGATTTTTCAAACTGGCTTTGATTGTGAACAGGATGGTCAACTATACACCCTTCTACTGAAAGGTTCTGTCACTACCTGATGGTTTAAAGAAGCTTTCTAGATATACAGTATGGAAGTGCTGGATTTTTTTTTCCTTAGTTTGTATCTGATTGTGGTGGACCTGAAAGTACTTCATAGCATGGTGGTTTGTCAGTTAAGAATACAGCCACCTGCAGGGACTTTCAGTGTTAAGCAGCAGTAAATGACCTCTCTTTCCTAAAGCAGTGTAGCAGAGCAATGGAGTATACAAACTCCTTTAAGGAGAGGGTTTTTTTTTCAGTGTTTCTCTGTATGCTTTGATTGGCTGCTGTTTGGACTCTATGCCACGAAACCAAACAAATCTTTGTTTAGACAAATTATATGCTCAAAAAAAGGGATGGGATTCTTCTGCTCTTCGGCCCCCACTTTTCAGGAATGCAACAAAAGTTAGCCTGCGATGAGCTCCCCTACCAGCAATGGATATAGTAGTGGAAACTGGGGATTAAATAGGTTTGAAAGTCAAGTTTTTCTCAATAGCTTTTGCAACTGGTTGAAAAAAAATCAGAAAGCAGGCAAAGTGGAAGGTGGCCCATAGTTAGTGTATGGTTGGAGGTATATATTCTGCTTATCATGAGGTCCTAAGTAAATGTGGCCTTGCACCATGGGCAACATATGCAATAGCTTCTCCATTCTCAGCTCCCATGTAGAGTTCTGTTCTAGAGGTACTAAGGGAAATCAGCCAATTTCATGATTTCTGCCTATAACCGAAGAAATGCTTGTATACTAGAACTAGGAGAAATGTTACGTTTCATATAATGATTTTATTTAGTTCTATGGATGCGCAGACTACATGTGATGTTAATTTTCCTAAAATTACTGGTCTGCCCAATGTTTTGAGCAGAATGTAGCAGTCACCATTTATACTTGTTCTATTAACTATGCTGGAGTGTTTCCCTTTTGTAAGACTTCTTTCAAATGCTAGTGGCCTTCATATAAAAGCAGGGTTTGTAAAAATAGGCAGACGTCACTAGCATTGCTGCTTTGCCCTGTATTGGCTCCATTCTGTTCCACATATACATGCAACTCTGGCCACCTTCCTTCCTGAGAAATGGATTCTTTTTATTTATTGTTGCCGAAGGGCTCTTTTAAAACCTTTTTTTTTTCTTGTTCTTCCCCCTCCAGTTAGATTTAGTAGATGCATATTTAGCTTCTGTATCCTTTGTGCAAATGCTGATTATGAGTAATATAACATTCTCCAATCTATTTCTCTGTCTGGAATGATTCTGCATTTTTTCGTTTGTTTACTTAAGCAGTTGATTGTTTTAATACCCCATAAACATTTGTAATTTGTCTTTGCCCCCCAACTTTTTTTTTTCCCTCCCTGTCACTTTGATCATTTTGTCTGAACTTGTTTTAAACCTTCGTCATGAATAAAATGATAAACAGCCCTTGCACTCGGCTTGGCTCATGGTTTCTTTCTACCTTTAAATGTAACTTCATTGAGTTTTTTAAATGCCAAGGGGACAACGCAGTATATTGAGAATTCACAATGGTGCAGTAATAGAAAAAGAATAAGATACAATTACAGTATGTGCATGCATTGGTGGGTGCTTTCCTGTCTAGTTTAAAATGAAACTCCATGGTGTAAACGAAATTTTAAAATTCAAAAAGTAACGCATACTTTTTTCCAGTTATACAAGGATTTTGACAGTCCATGTACCTGCCAGCACTATTAGAAAGGTATGTCTTTTATAGCATTGTTTCCTTACAACTTAAAGGGACAGTAACATCGAAAAAGTGTTTTTACGTTAAGAAGGCCATCAGTGCAAATTTGAATTAATGTAATACACTTTCATTTGTTGGTGGTACTGTTCATTTAAGGGACATACTATAAAAACAGGATAGGGCAGCCTGTGATGATTTCAGGCTCGTATAAAAACCTCATACAGGGCAGTTCTATACTTATTTCTAGTTTGTCTGTGGGTGATCTGCACAGAGAATGTCTGTAGTCTCCCTATTGTGTTGCTTAGAGTTAAGTTCATACAATCTGAACAAAAATGATACACATGCTTTTTGCAAATTCTCTAGCTATGTCAGCTCTTCTGTTGTAGTCCTTATAATATATATAATACCCCCTACTGTAAAGTAAAGATATTCTGTCACTGTAGAGTTATGACCATTTAAAGCATCAAGCCCAGGTGGTCACAATAAAAGGATGGCAAAGGGAGGATTGGTGTACAAGTGTTCACAATAAGGGGCAAATTTACTATTATTCCAGAAAATTTGCTCAACCAAATTCGCAATTCGACCATCGAATGCTTATCGAATTTTTAGGCTATCATTTTGCTCGCTATACGATTTCTCGATTAATTTGTACGATCGGACACCGATCGTTCAATTTCACGAAAAAAATCGTGAAATTTCCTTCGAGTGTCCGAAAAATTCAAGCACTCCAATCGTACGAATGGTATTCGAGCAGGACTTAGCCTCAGAAGCCTATGGGGAGCTTCCCATATCCGATTCCACGAAAAATTCGTATGATCGGTATTCGATCGAACTTCGATCATTTCACGTGAATTTCGTAAATCTGCCCGTAAGTGTTGCTCCTTTTAAGTTTTCTGATCACCCGTTAATAAGCCTAAACTTTCCCAACAGGACAGGGATCTCCAGCCTTTTTTTGCCCAGAAAGCATATCCAAGTGTAAAAAAAAAAAACTTGGAGCCGCACAATCATGAAGAATGTCCTGGGGGTGCCCAATAATTATGGTAGACTGTGGGGGAATTCTAAACCAGTACCAGCTTTAAGGTGAAAAGAAATGTCTAAGGCGTTTGAGAGCAACAGTCACTGCTCCAAGAGATGGGCATGCTAGGTTACTTGCTGCTATGATTAGTTCCATTCATACAAATCAATTAGACATTCATATTATTGCATAATTATGCATGGATGGTACAAAAGTATTTCACCATGGTCAGAATAAGATACAGCATCTTTACAAAATCCTCTCCCTTTGGCACAATACAGCATTGATTTGATTCTCTTTTTACCCTAAATTCCATTACTCTAAATGAATGCAAACAAATCAAAGTATATAAAGAACATTTAATCTATTAGAGAGCTTACAGGTCTTTCGATAAGATCACTTACAATGAATTCCGACTGGGAATGGGGCAACAGATGACAAACATTTACAGAAAGCAGCACAAATCCAACAGCTGCCAGATTCTTCATTTTCTTTTTGTGTGACGTATTATGCTCTGCATACAAAGGCGAGATCCAGATTCTTTGTATTTGGCGGTTTTCCACAGAACAAAATTAGATCGCAGAGAAGTCGCATTTAAAACTATATATATGGCTATGTATTGACCAACACTCTTTTCTTTACTGTGTTCGCAGTTGATAATCTAGAATAAGAACAAGAAGGTATTATGAATAGGATTTACCAGGAAAATAAAACAAATTACAAGCACCAAGGTATGGCTCTTTGTAGGCATATGGTGGCAGAACTGTAGTTTTCTCCATGTCGGCTTGGGGGACACAGGAGACACTGGGATATAGCTAGTGCCACTAGGAGGCTGGACACAACTAAATAAAGAGAAAGGTGACTCCTCCTCCGCTGGCTATACCCCCAGCAGTAGGCGGAGCCAGGTCAGTTTTTAGTTGTGTCCTCAGGAGGTTAGGACTCTCCTCTCCATCTCAACAACTCTGGCACAGGAGGGTCTAAGTCTCCTACACTGAGTAGGTGCCTATTCCGACTTCTCCCAACGCTGGATACTGCTCCCGGGGTCACTTATGCTAACCGCAGCTTTGACCACACAGCCAAAGACATACTCCTCTCCATTCCCAGGAACACTGTCGGCTGGCCGGGAGACTGTCCTCAGGGGAAGGTGAGTACCCTCCCTCCCTGACTGGGCCTCTCCCTTACACTAGGCAACCCTACTCCCGACCTGGGAACCAGGAGTTATCTGCCTCAGTGAACCGCCGACAGACGCACCTAAGCTCAGCTCCCCCAGTTGGCTTCACATTATTCAGGAAAAAGCTTACCACAGGGGGGGGGCAGACACGGCGCATCCAGTGCAGCAACAAGCACTACCTCAAACGCCTCAGACACCTGTGCAAAAGACTCGCGCCATTGTTCGCGCCAAAACTTGCGCGAGGGGGAGGAAGTGACATCACAGTTCTTCCGGTTCCCTCACACACCGCGCATTCAGTGCGCCTCAGGCGGGACACAGAGACAGAGCAGTACACAGAGAAGGAACGCTCCAGTCTAGATTTCAGAGCGGCTCCCTCTTACCCTCCGGCTCACCCCACGCAGTAGCGCTACTTCTGCTAGCGGGCCCAGCTGTCACCAAGCGCTGACACAACCATTGCCGAGGGAAACAATGAGGTAATTTTCCCTAGGGCATCCAAGACTCTAGTCAAATACCTGGCCTGCTCAAGCTGTCGCAAAAGGCTCCCTAGTGGCCACAAGGAACCTTTACGCACAAAGTGCAAGCTGGCTGCCCAGGTCTCTGAATCCCCAGGATCCGTTTCTCCCCAGGTGGCTCAAGCCCCACAGGGGGCCTCCCCCCCCACACACCCCGGGAGATACAGTAATCTCAGCCTCCCAAAGTGCACCGGACTGGGCAACCTATCTGGCCACAGGAATTCCAAAGCTAGCAAATTCCCTTGACAAACTTTTGCAAAAATTGGAAAACCCAAAGCCTAGACTCTCTAAAAGGAGAGCCCCCTCTCCCTCAGACGATGAGAGCGGCAGCATCTCTCCTAATCCCCCCTCTCCCCTTCCAGAACCTCAAGGGGAAAGCGATCTTTCAGAGGGTGAGCTATCTCAGGACTCCGATTGCCCAGAGGATGAATCCCCTAAATTCTCCTCCGAACTAGTCGACTCCCTAATCTCCTCGGTCATAGAAACACTAAATCTCCAGGAGCCAGAACAAGGCCTCTTAGGCCCTGTTCAAACGAAATAGCAGGGCTTCGCCCACTTTTCCAGCTCACCCACAACTTGACCAGATCATTCAACAGGAATGGGACAAGCCCGAGAGGCGTTTCCAGCCTAACCGTCGATTTCAGAAGCTATATCTCTTTCCAACTGAGGCAACTGACAAGTGGTCTTCGCCACCCTCAGTGGATGCCTCGGTCTCACGACTTTCTAAGAACACGGCACTACCGGTCCCGGATGCCTCTTCTTTCAAGGACCATATGGACAAGAAACTAGAGGGCCTGCTCCGTTCTCAGCCTCAGGCACAGCCTTACGACCAGTACTGGCCACGACCTGGGTTAGCAGAGCCATGCAGACATGGTCAGACTCTCTGCTCCAGGCAATATCTTCAGGAGTCCCTCGTCACGAGCTTACTCAATTAGCATCACAGATAAAGGAAGCTAACGACTACATTTGCGAAGCTTCTCTCGACGCAATACAACTTATAGGTAGAACCTCAGCACTGTCAGTCGCGGCACGCAGATGCCTTTGGATGAAACTATGGACGGCAGACATGTCATCCAAAAAGTCTCTCACTTCCCTACCATTCAAGGGAAAGCTTTTATTTGGTCCTGATTTAGACAAGATCATCAGCCTTTGGGAGCAAGCCCAGATCCTCCTGGCAAAACCATAAACCCACTGCCAGAACCGGGGACAAGGCCACCTCGGCATGACGGGGTGTCCCCTCTTCCAGACCACATACCCTTGGGAGGACGTCTTCAACACTTTGCAAATGCCTGGGCCTCCGCTACACAGGACTCCTGGGTACTCGAGGTAGTGTCCCAGGGCTACCACCTAGAATTCTCCTCTCGGCCTCCCCATCGTTTCTTCATGTCCAGACTCCCTCGGGAACCATCGAAACAGCAATCCTTTCGTCTAGTGATCTCAAGTCTGCTAGACACAGGAGTGATCTCACCTGTCCCCACAGGGGAGTGTTTCAAGGGATACTACTCCAACCTTTTCGTAGTTCCCAAAAAGGACGGGTCGGTACGTCCCATCCTCGATCTAAAGGGTCTCAACAAGTTCATAAAGCCTCGAAGATTCAAGACGGAATCCCTCAGATCCATTATTTCAGCGATGAGCTGAAGGCCAATTCATGACATCTCTAGATATCCAGGATGCTTACCTACATGTTCCGATTTTCCCTCCCCATCGGAAATACTTACGCTTTGCCTTCCAAAACATTCACTACCAATTCACCGCTCTCCCCTTCGGTCTGACTTCCGCCCCACGAGTCTTCACAAAGATCATGGCAGCAGCCACAGCAGTGATCAGAGACGAGGGGATTTCCATTGCTCCATATCTCGACGACTTACTGATCAAGGCACCCTCTCAGGCAAAAGCACAACAATCTCTACAATTCTCCAACGGTCAAACTGCAGGAACTGGGCTGGCGTATCAACTGGGAAAAGTCGTCCCTGATCCCCAGTCAGTCCATGATATTTCTGGGAATGCAGTTCAACACAGAGACTCAGAAGATCTCGCTGCCACAAGACAAGATAATACGACTACAATCCCTAGAAAACACTGTTAGCAAAACCAACGCATCCAGCCAGACACTGCATGAAGGTCCTGGGTGTCATGGTCTCGACCATAGAAGCAGTTCCGTTTGCCCAACACCACCTCAGAGATCTGCAGTGGAACATTCTGACTTCATGGAAACGCAAGTCACTATTACAAGAGATCCGGCTATCACAAAAAACTCAAGCATCCCTCCTCTGGTGGTTAAACACTCACCACCTATCCACAGGAAAACACTTAGGGGAACCTCAATGGCGCCTTCTAACAACAGACGCAAGCCTATTCGGATGGGGAGCAGTACTAGAGGGCCGCGCAGCACAGGGCAGGTGGTCCCCAGAGGAAAGTCGCCTTCCAATCAATCTGCTAGAGATTCGCGCAATCCGCCTAGGTCTGATCCATTGGCAACAGGATCTGTCGGGCCAAGCTGTAAAGGTTCAGTCAGACAACGCCACAGCAGTGGCCTACCTCAATCATCAGGGAGGCACAAGGAGCAGAGGAGCCCAGGCCGAAACCAGTCTCATCCTCCACTGGGCGGAAAAACACCGCACTCAGCTGTCGGCAATATACATTCCAGGCCTCCAAAACTGGGAAGCGGATTTTCTCAGCCGCCAGACCCTAGACCCAGGAGGGTGGTCTCTAAACGAGGAAACCTTCCAAGAGATGATCCACCAATGGGGCACCCCAGAGGTCGACCTCATGGCCACAAGAAAAAATCGGAAAGTGCCGGCCTTCTTCACACGTTACAGAGACCCGCTAGCGATAGAGGCAGACGCTCTGACGGCGCCTTGGTACTTCAAACTAGCATATGCCTTTCCTCCACTACCCCTGATACCCAGAATAATCAGGAAGTTACAGAGGGAATGCACCACACTAATCCTCATAGCCCCCAAATGGCCTCGCAGCACCTGGTACTCGGATCTCCTCAACCTATCCATAGCAGAACACTGGACTCTACCTCTTCGCCCAGATCTACTACAACATGGGCCCATCTGCCATCCAAATCTAAGAAACCTAAGATTAACTGCGTGGCTCTTGAGATCAGGACCCTAAGAAAAAAGGGTTTCTCTGATGCAGTAATACACACTATGCGGGCGGCTCGAAAGCCGGTATCCGCCAAAACTTATCACAGAGTATGGACTACCTACCACGACTGGTGTCTACGCCACAAGATGGCCTTCAAAAAGTTTTCCACTCCAAACCTACTAGAGTTTCTCCAGGAGGGATTAGACCTAGGTCTCTCCCTCGGATCCCTAAAATCCCAGATTTCAGCTCTATCTGTCCTTTTCCAGAAGAGACTAGCCCTCATCCCAGATGTCAGGACTTTTCTTCAAGGGGTAGCCCATGTGGCCCCCCCAGTAAGGCCACCGGCACCCACATGGGACTTGACTACAGTATTAAGGGCATTGCAACAACCACCCTTCGAACCCCTAGCCTCAGTTCCCATCCAGTGGCTCACCTGGAAGACTGTTTTTCTCCTAGCAATAGCTTCAGCCAGGCGAGTATCTGAACTTACCGCACTTTCGTGCAAATCTCCCTTCCTCATTTTTCACCATGACAGAGCGGTACTACGCACTCTACCTTCATTCCTACCCAAGGTTGTTTCAACATTTCATCTGAACCAGGAGATCGTCATCCCAACTTTCTGTCCTTCTCCGTCCAACGCAAGGGAGGCAGCCCTGCATACTCTGGATCCCGTTAGGGCCCTCAAGTTCTACCTGTCCAGGGTTCAAGACATCCGAAAGTCGGACGCCTTATTTGTCCTACCATCAGGCCCTCAGCAGGGTATGCCAGCCGCAAAATCCTCCATTTCCAGATGGATAAAACAAGCGATCCACAGAGCTTATATGGCAAAGGGACAGGATCCACCAGATAGAGTAAAGGCTCACTCCACCAGGGGAATGAGCACATCCTGGGCCTTCAGAAACCAAGCCTCAGCTGAACAGCTATGCAAGGCGGCCACGTGGACTTCCATCCACTCATTCACAAAGTTTTACCACTTCGACACTTTTGCAACAGCAGACGCTCGCTTCGGTAGGAAGGTTCTCCAGGCTGCCGTGGTATCATCCACTTAGGGCCTATTCTCCCACCCTAGTGTAAAAGGGACAGCTTTGGTATGTCCCCAATGTCTCCTGTGTCCCCCAAGCCGACATGGAGAAAAGGAGATTTTGTGTACTCACCGTTAAATCTCTTTCTCTTCAGTCGCTTGGGGGACACAGGACTTCCCTCCCTGAATGGAGGCCCTCTCTGCAGCCGTCTGCCATGGTTCCACGCTTGATACAGCGTCATGTTATTCTTTGGTACAAAACTGACCTGGCTCCGCCTACTGCTGGGGGTATAGCCAGCGGAGGAGGAGTCACCTTTCTCTTTATTTAGTTGTGTCCAGCCTCCTAGTGGCACTAGCTATACCCCAGTGTCTCCTGTGTCCCCCAAGCGACTGAAGAGAAAGAGATTTAACGGTGAGTACACAAAATCGCCTTTTATGTCCGCACATGAGCAAACATCTCCCTGCGTTTGTGTGTGGGCCAGAGATATGTATAAGTATAAACACTGTCTCTGTGTACCTGAGTTTTGGTAATACACATATAAATAAAATAACTCCTCAAAACTGTGGTTTTCATTTTATATGTAGACCCCATATTCCTGCCTCTGGTGTGTCACGTTTTCAGTAATACTGATGGAAAGGAGGTCTCACATCCAATTAAGTCTGTAAAAGTAGTGTGTTTTGTTGGAGCAGCGTAGGTTTAGTATGTACTTTGTAAGCCTTTCTACAAGATTCTCAGATGCTTCACAGACAGCAGACATTGCTGCTGCAGAGTAGGAGACCCCACCAGGTCTGAACTGAGAATCAAAATGGGCCCAGGCTTTTCAGGTACACAGAGGCCCAAACAGTCCCCACCAGTACAACAAATGGTGACTGTCTATAGAAACTTACAGCAGCCGCTTTTGATTTTTTTTATTATTTCCCAGAGAAGTTACCCAGGAAATAGGTTCCTTTATGCTCTTTTTAAGGAATTAAACTAGATAAATAGGCTGTGCAAAAAAAAAAACCTTTCTAATCTAGTTAACCAAAATGTAATGTAAAGGGCTACAGTGGCTGTATGTGTAACGTAATCGCCAGGATACAGCTTTTCAGCTCTCTTGGTTTCTGTCTCTTTAGTGTCTGCTTGGGGGACACAGGGAACTGTATCGATGCCATTAGGAGATAGGACACAACAATAAGTGAAAACTAGCTCCTCCTCTGCTGGCTATACCCCATAGCAGGCGGAGCATAGTCCAGTTTTTTGTTGTGTCCTCAGGAGGTAAGATGTCCTATATTCCTAGATTTTTTCATCGTTTTACCTTCCTATATTCTTAGATATTCTCATCATTTTACCTTTTGGAGAAATGTTAGTCTCCTACACTGTGAAGAATACCTTTACATATCTCCGAACGTAGGAATTGTGCCTGGGGTCTCCTACGCTTTATTGCTCTGACCACCCAGTTCTGAACACCCTCTCATTGTGTACAGAAAGGGTGAACTGGCCAGTACACTGAAGGCTCTTGGACCCTGGGGGGGTAAGTATACAGACTTCCCCATGTCCCCCCTTCATCCTCTCCGCTCACTAGTACCTTCTGGAGCAAGCTCACTGGTCCTCGACTCATTGCGGACTTCTGAGCAGGGCTGTACACGGAAACAAGCGGTTCTGCAAGTGCCCAGATAGAGCCGCACTTGGAGGGGGACACAGTGGTAAGGTAAACTAGTGCCTCTGCTGTTTCCTTCTCCCAGCGTGGTAGCAGATCTTAATCCTCTTAACAACATCACTATGTCTGAGGCAAACAGTGAGGCCCTCTTTTCCAGGGGGACCCTGGTCCGCTTCTGTCAAATTCTTGTGCCAAGTGCAGCAAGAGATGGTCCTCTGGGCACAAAGTCCCTATGCTTCAGGTGCAAACCTTCTGAGCCTGACACGGAACTCCCAGGCCCTGCTCGGGTACAGACAGGTGAAACCTCTCAGGGCCCTCCGACTACCGCTCCAAAGGGCCCTATAATAGTCCAAACGGCTGTCCCAGACCGGGCAGCCCAGCTGGCTACAGGCATACCAAAGCTGGCGTTGTCCCATGACGGAAACATGTCCGTTGTCCCCAAACTGGAAAACAGAGAGGCTCCCAGAAATAGGGAATCTAAACGCAAGGCTCCCTCCCCCTCAGATGAGGAAAGTGCTGATGACTCCAGAGACCCCTCACTAGCTCCATTGGAGGGAGAAGACAGACTGTGTCTATCAGAAGGTGAGGTATCTCACAGTTCAGACTGCCAGGAAGAGGAACCATCAAAATTCTCTTCCGAAGCAGTAGATGACCTTATAGTCTCCGTTCTGGAGACCCTCAACCTGCAGGAACCAGAGTCCAGCACAAACAAGGCCTTGTTCCAAAGAAACAGCAGGTCTTTACCAACCTTCCTTACTCATTCACAGCCCGAGCAGATAATTCAACAAGAATGGGACCGTAGATTCCTCAAGCTTTACCCTTTTCCAGCAGATACCACAGAAAAATCCAAGAACACAGCGCTGCCAGTACCTGATGCCTCCTCCTTTAAGGATCAGATGGACAAGAAAATAGATGGTTTACTCCATTCTATTTTTTTTCTTCTTCAGGCACTGGTCCCATCCTTACCACGGCGTGGGTGAGCAGGGCTGTAAAGACATGGTTGGATTCCCTGGTTCAAGCAATCCTCGCAGGAGTTTCACAACAGGAACTGTCTCAATTGGCAACACAAATTAAGGACGCAAATGAATGTATATGCAAGGCAGCCCTAGATACAACACTAGTGGTCAGCAGAGCATCTGCGCTATCAATAGCCACCCGCATGTCTCTTTGGATGAAGCTATGGTCTGCAGACTTATCATCCAAAAAGTCACTAACATCATTACTGTTTAAAGGCAAACTCCTTTTTGGTCCAGATCTTGACAAGATCACCAATCAAGCGACAGCAATCAAGCGACAGGTGGGAAGAGCACCCTACTTCCTCTACCAAAGGTTCGTTCTTCCTTTCATAGAGGAACATTTTTTAGTCCCTTTTGCTGGGAAAACTAGAACCTCCTGGCAGGGACGTATGCCCTCTACCAGAACATCGGACAAGCCCAGTACTGCATGAAAGAGGGCTATGGATACCAGCAGCACCCTTGGGGGGAAGGCTGCTCCATATTTCCCAACAGTGGCTAGAAATCACGTCAGATTCTTGGATACAAGAAGTTCCAACGCACTGCTATCACCTAGAATTCGATTCCTTGACCCCTCTGTTTCTTCATGTCAAGAACGCCAAGAGAGCCAACCCAACAACATGCCTTCTAAAGTGTACTGCATACTCTTCGCCAGGCGGAATTCATTTCCTCAGTCCCCCCAAAAGAACAGTTCAGAGGAAACTACTCAAACCTGTTCATAGTTCCCTAAAAAAGACTGATCCGTGCGTCCGATACTAGACCACAAGGGTCTCAACAGATTCATTCATCCACGAAAGTTCAAAATGGAATTTCTACAATCCATCATTGCAGCAATAACCCCAGGCCAATTCCTAACCTCTGTAGACATAAAGGACGCCTATTTGCATGTGCCGATATTCCCTCCATACCAAAAATACCTATGCTTCGCTGTGCAAAACAGTCACTACCAATTCAAGGCACCTCCCTTCGGTCTCACATCTGCACCAAGGGTATTTACAAAGATCATGGCAAGCGCCACAGCAGACATACGTCAGTCGGGAATCTCCATAACCCTTAAAGGGGTTGTTCACCTTTGAGTTAACTTTTAGTATAATGTAGAGAGTGATATTCTGAGACAATTTGCAATTGGTTTTCATTTTTTATTGTTTGTGGTTTTATAATTATTTAACTTTTTTTCAGCAGCTCTCTATTTTGCAGTGTCAGCAATTTGGTTTCTAAGGTAAAAATTACCCTAGCAACCCTGCATTGATTTGAATAAAATACTGGAATATGAAAAGGAGAGGGACTGAATAGAATAATAAGTAATAAAAAGTGGCAATAACAAAACATTTGTAGCCTTACAGAGCATTTGTTTTTAGATGGTGTCAGTGACCCCCATTTGAAAGCTGCAAAGAAACAGAAGAAAATTGCAAATCATTAAAAAACTATGAAAAATAAATAATGAAGACCAATTGAAAAGTTTCTTAGAATTGGCCCTTCTACAATATACTAAAAGTTAACTTGAAGGTGAACCACCCCTTTAATCTCAAAGCACCATCCTTAGCGGAACGCAAAGAGTAATTTGGCCATGGACAAGCTACATCATCTCGGATGGTCCATCAACCTGGAAAAATCTTCCACAACACCTAGTCGAACTATGGTGTTCCTGGGGCTGCTATTCGACACAAGGACACAGACAATGTGAAAAAATAGTGCACCTCAAAGCTCTAGTGCACTCCCTATGAGCAAAAACGAGCCATTCAACCAGGTACTGCATGAAGGTACTGGAAGTAATGAAATTGACTATAGAGGCTGTTCCATTCGCCCAAATTCACATGTGGGAACTACAATGGAACATTCTCACTTCATGGAAACAGAAGTCCTTATCAGAAGAGATACGTCCATCACACAAGACGAGAGTATCCCTGACCTGGTGGTTAAGCAAACCATTACTCTCCAGAGGAAAACCCCTAGGGGAACCACAGTGGAGACTGACAACGGATGCGAGTCTATCAGGCTGTGCAAGAGGGCAAATCAGCCCAAGGACTATGGAATCAAGCGGAAGGTCGTTTACCTATAAACCTACTAGAGATAAGGGCAATTCTACTAGGACTACTGCATTGGCACACAGAACTATCGGGCAAACCAGTAAAGATACAGTTGAACAATGCAACAGCGGTGGCCTACATAAATCACCAGGGAGGCACAAGAAGCAGAGCGGCTCTGTGAGAGGTCAAGCTGATATTTCTTTGGGCAGAACAAAAAGTCATACTTTCAGCCATATTCATCCCAGGAATACTAAACTGGGAAGCAGACTTCCTCAGTCGCCAAACATTAGACTCAAGCTACTGGGTTCTAAAGGAGGAGATCTTTCATTAGATAAAAGCAAGGTGGGGTTGGCCAGAGGTAGACCTGATGGCTTTCCGCCACAACCGACCGGTACCAACATTCTTTGCATGCTGCCGGGATCCTCTGACACTAGCAGCAGATGCCCTAACGGCTCCATGGGAATTTCAGCAATCAAAAAAGTACCACCCTCATGCTCATAGCACCAAACTGGCCACGTCATGCCTGGTTCTGGGATCTCCTCAACATGTCCATAGAGGATCCGTAGATCCTTCCCACCGTGCCGGATCTACTCTGCATCCCATGCCTCACAGCCTCAAGTTGACTGTGGCTCGAGACCAACATTCTAAAGTTAAAGGAATTCTCAGACGTTGTCATCCGCGCCATGCGCGAAAACCCACTTCGACCAGAGCTTATTGCAGAGTGTGGACTAGTTCTAGACTGGTGCATCAAACACAAAGCAAACTTTGCAAAATTTCCATGCCTAACCCTTTGGATTTTTTCCAGGAAGGAGTAACCTTAGGTCTATCCCTTGGTTCCCTCAGATCCCAGATTTCAGCACCCTCCATTTTATTCCAGAGAAGGTTAGCCCTCCTATCGGATGTCAAGACTTTAATTCATGTAGTAGCACGTGGCTCCTCCATTCCGTAAGCCAGTGGCTACTTGGGACCTTACCCTAGTTTTAAAGGCACTTCAGAGTGCTCCCTTCAAACCCCTGGCATCCATACCTGTGCAGTGGGTCACATGGAAGACTGTTCTTATCGCAATTGCATCAGCAAGATGAGTGTCAGAGATCAGCGCTCTTTCCTGTAAATCACCATTCCTCACCTTCCACTCTGACAAGGCAGTGCTTCGCACCATACCGACTTTTCTAACGAAAGTAGTTTCAGCATTTCACATCAACCAGGAAATAACCATTCCCACATTCTGTCCGTCTCCGGCAAACCCTAAGGAAACAGCCCTTCATTCCTTAGACCCAGTACGTGCTCTAAAATTCTATCTGCACAGGGTACGTGTGATACGGAAAACAGATTCACTCGTATGCATATGACCACAAAAGGGATCCGCTGCCACAAAGGCTTCAATCTCCAGATGGATCAAACAGACTATACAACAAGCTTATGTGGCACAAGGGCGGACGCCCCCTGATAAGATAAAAGTTCATTCCACAAGAGGAATGAGCACTACTTGGGCTTTCCAGAATCAAGCATCTGCTGAATAGCTGTGCAAAGCAGACACATGGACTTCGCTCCACTCCTTTGTAAAATTCTAACATTTCGACCATTTTCTACCAGAATTTTTGATTTCTTAATTTGTCAGACAATATGAATGATAACACAAAAACTTTTCTTTTACTCATGGCTAGTGGTTGGCTGAAGCCATTTATAGTCAAACAACTGTTTACTCTTTTTAAATCATAATCACTACACAACTGTAACAATGTAAGTGCTTATTGTGAAACTAATTTAGAGCAGGTTCTTGAAACAACAGGGCACAGCGGATTTCTGCATTTCTCCACAGGCCGGAGTGTGGCCCCAACCTTACCATAAACCCTTTAACTACACAGCCTATTATACAGCAACATATACATTAGCAGCAAAACAGCTTCTGTGAAATTTCTTACCTACACTGACGACAAAGCTGCGTGATTTTAGGGTATATTAACCTTATCTACTATGCATCTTCAGTTAAACCAGTATAATGACTCTTTCACAGAAGTATGTAAAGTTAATCGAAACTGAATTTACCTCCATTCTGGGTGATATAACGCACCCACGGCAAGGCCTGGTAGCCACTTTTTTCAATGATTTTCAAGTACCGAACCTAGATTTTTTAATAACATTTTTTTAAAAAAAAAGTTACTTCAAACAATAAAATATAACATATAATATGTAAAAAAAAAAATATGCCCAATGATTTTCCTGCATATTCCAACCTGAATTCCAGAGGTTGTAAAATAGGGAATCTCAAACTTTACACTGATTGGAGGTTTTCCTTCTTTGTCTTCTGCCTCAACACTTGGGAGGTCAAAGTGAGCTCTCATGAGATACTCCTTGCCACCCTATGAGAATACATAAATGACAGAGCACATCAGCTTAGTTGCAGTGACAAGGGAGGCATTTCACCTGGGGTGTCAAATTCAAGTCTGCTTCATCAAAATTAACACAACTGCATGCACATGTCCTTGCATACTGGACACTGCCTGGTGTTTGGCGTGCAAGTGATCTACACCAGATACATTAGGCCAAGCATGCTGCACCCATTAAAGGGGTTGCTCAACGTTTAAAGGACAACAAAAGGGTAATAAACATGCTGTCTTAAATTAAAGGCTTTCTCTGTTATCACTTACTGCACCAAGAGTATCTAGGCTGCCTCTTCACATGCAAATATACTGCCTACCGAAGTTGAGTCTCTGGTCAGTGACGTCACTAAGATCCTGTGGTGTTTCCTCCCGGATGCCTCGGGCACAGAAGGATTGTATTTCCCACTTTCTGAAGCTTCTGCTCATTCTTCTAATCATAATAATATTATTATATTCTATAATAATATCAATATTATAATAGCCTTTCCCTCATGTCCCTCACATCTCTCAGGTCTATTTGCATTTTTTCCTGCTTGACCCTGTCTAGCCCGCCCACCAGCCAATCGAATTAGACATGTCTCATCTCCATGATGACGCTTGATGCTGCAGGCTAGCAGAGAGGGGAGGGAGCAGGACAATGAGCAGAGCTGCGGATCTGTGTATGTGATGTGTCCCCTGCTTCCTCTGCATAGATAGTAATGATATTGACACAAGCACAGTAATAAAGTCTGTACAAGACTGAAATGCCGCAATCACTTTATAGTGCTGCGCCTTCACGATTGGTTTTCTCCATAAACTATGAATGATTGAAAAAAAAAAAAAAAAAAAGATAGCAATTCAGGAGACATATATAAGGGCTACACAATGGAACCCTAAGAACATTTTGGTTTTCGTTCTCCTTTAGTAATTAACCTTTAGTATTCAATTTTTCTGATCAGTGGTTTTTGTTTGTTTTTTTTTATTCAGCAGTTCTCCAGTTTGCCATTACAGTAATCTGGCTGCCAGGGTCCAAATTACCCTAGCAAACATGCATTTGAATAAGAGACTGGAATCTGAATATGAGAGGGTCTGAATAGAAAGAGGAGTAATAAAAGGTAGCAATATTGGATACATTTGTACCCTTACAGAGCATTTGCTTTTTAGTGGTCAGTGGCCCCCATTTGAAAGCTGGAAATAGACTGAAGAAGAAAGAAAAAATTTAAAAAACATAACAAAATAAATAATGAAGACCAATGGGAAAGAAAGACCAATGTTAAGAATGGGCCATTCTATAACATAGTAAAAGTTAACTTGAAGGTGAACCATCCCTTTACAGTTGGATGCAAAAAGAACTCTAGAGAGCTACAGTTTGGTCTGGAGGTGGTGGTAGCAGCTCCAGGGTTGCCCTGCGTTAATAGGTGCAGCATGGTTAATTAAGAATGCAAGGCAGAAAGGACTGAGCAACTATACAAAAGCGCAAAGAAGACATAAGTATGTTTAATGAATGGGGTTTAACGCACAACTGACTACAGGTAAAGGTGCAGGAGCACACCTAACCTTGCAGGTTAAAACTTCTTTTTGTCAAATATGTTTGTGAATATTCTCATTCATAGGGCATGGTATATCTGTAGAAATACGTCAAATCAACTGGACTTACTGTGTTTTTTCCTTGAAGACTTTCACTAGTCATCCAACTGGCTTTCTGAAGCCAGTTATTCTGCATTGGGAAAGCCACATGGATGACTGGTGAAAAAACAGTTGATTTGACTTAAGCTGGCCATAGACGCAAACATCCAATCGTTCGAATCCTCTAACAATCTGACTTCCCCATCTCCTGACCTGCCACTAACCTTCAGATCAAATAAGGTAGTAAAAGCACAAATCAGCTGATGTTCTGCCCCTGACAGGGATCGTACGAAAGTTTATGTTTGACAATACCTAGTGACATTTTCTAACCTGTCCAATCGACCAAATGACCGATCTCTGCCAGTCGAAAAGTGTCGGGACTCTGCACACACGGTCCAAAAATCATATGAATCCTTGATCTTTGCATCTATGGCCAGCTTAATTTCTACAGATATTCTTTTTATTAAGTTTATTCTATTAAGGAACTTTCAAGACTTACCGGGAAGGACTTTATAGACCACACAATTTCACTGTTTTCTGGAACCCATTTGACACTTCCTACTGTGGTCTTGAACTTGGGAGAATCAGCATCATTTGGCACAGGAATGTGAATTTCAACATTGTTAGCAGTAGATCTGCGCTTGAACTGACTTTTGGCCTATAGAAAATAAAGTAACACTACACTGCTTAATGTGATGTAGCCATTATTAGGAATCTGGAGGCTTATCCTACCAATATAAATGCAAGTTATACACTAAATGGCAGTGTGTTGGGAGTTTCCTTAAGTGAG
>CM044431.1:106202209-106214358 GCA_024363595.1 Xenopus borealis | reverse complement strand
AACCAGATGCAATTTTAAGGGGGATTCTGGCCAAATGTAGGACTAGACAATTTTGCGAACCATCGCTTTAATCAGTGGGATGCATGATTATTTAAAGGGGAAAACATGTTTTTTTCAAAATGCATCAGTTCTTAGTGCTGCTCCAGTAGAATTCTGCATTAAAATCCATTTCTCAAAAGAGCAAACAGATTTTTTAATATTCAATTTTGAAATCTGACATGGGGCTAGACATTTTGTAAATTTCCCAGCTGGTCATGTGACTTGTGCCAGCAAGGGAACTGCTTTCTGGCAGGCTGTTGTTTTTCCTTCTCAATGTAACTGAATAGTACGCAGTGGGACATGGGATTTTACTATTGAGTGCTGTTCTTAGATCTATCAGGCAGCTGTTATCTAGTGTTAGGGAGCTGTTATCTAGTTACCTTCCCATTGTTCTGTTGTTAGGCTGCTGAGGGTGATATCACTCCAACTTGCAATACAGCAGTAAAGAGTGATTGAAGTTTATCAGAGCACAAGTCACATGACTTGGGGCAGCTGGGAAATTGACATTGTCTAGCCCCGTGTCAGATTTCAAAATGAAATATAAAAAAATTTGTTTGCTCTTTTGAGAAACAGATTTCAGTGCAGAATTCTGCAGGAGCAGCACTATTAAAAATGTTTTTCCCATGACAGAATCCCTTTAAGAGCTAAGTCGAGTCCTGAAAACCAGTGGGAGACTAAACGGTAGAAGGATATGGTCATTCTATAACCCTTGGGGGTTATAGAATGACTCAAAATTTTAAGCACTCAGTCTCAACAGGTGTGGCAGGGCAAAGTCACCTTTGCTTAACCTCCTGTGCTCCTGTCTAAAACACCAAAAATCCAATATATGAAGAGAATGGAGGAAGCAGAATAATTAATAAATAAATGAACTTTGCAGCATAGTACTGCTGTCCTGCTTCCTCCGTTCTCTTCATATATTGGTCATAGAATGACAGTGGATTTGGGGGTTTGTGACTATTAGCAGACACCAGTAAAACATTTCTAGCTATTGTACATAGAAATTCTTGGTTTAATTTGTATCTTTTATAAAGAAATACTATCATATCCTATCTGCAGGAATATATAATTGAATTGTGTCCCTTTTAATCACTGTTATTACTGTTATTTCAGGTCAGACATTACTAACCTTAATCATGTATTCAATTCGACTGTGGGAATGTTTTTCTATTACAGATTCAATCCAAATTAGTGGCTTAACCTAGAGACAAGAATACATTTCAAAATGATGTTTTAATTAGACAATGCTAAAAGATGAAAAACAACAAAACACATTTTTACAATAAATGTTACACTGAACCATTCAATAATAGGAAGGGGAAATTTATTCTCTGACAGCTATGTATGTATGTATGTATAACTTTATTTGTAAAGCGCTGTTAAGCCGCAGTGCATAATAGTACAATATATATAAAAGTATACACGGGGGAGACAAATCCAGAAGTAAGGAGCAGCAAGAAGGGTCTAAGGGTCTAAGACGAGAGGTGGCAGTGGATGTGGGTGGTGTAAAGAGAAGGTGTTCTGAGAAGAGCGGAGAAGACGACCAGGACGTATAGCGAGACAAGAGAAGACATGTAGTGAGGAGTAGAGGAGTGAAGGGCTTTGAATGTTAGTAGAAGGATTTTATATGCTATCCTTTGCTTGACAGGCAGCCATGCTAAGGATTTTAGTTGGGGTTGAGCAGATTCTCTTTTAGAAGAGAGGAGAAGAAACCTGGTAGCAGAGTTTAAGATTGATTGGAGGGGAGAGTCAGGATATGGGAGTCAGGAAGACCAGTTAGGAGGAGATTGCAGTAGTCTAAGCGAGATAAGATAAGGGCATGGATTAGTGTTTTGGCTGTTGTTTGAGAAAGAAACAGGTGTATCTTGGCTATGTTGCGGAGGAAGAAACAACAGGTTTTGGCAGTATTATTAATGTGATTAGAGAAGGTGAGGGACTGGTCAAAGATGACCCCTAAGCAGCGTGCTGAGTTAACCGGGTTAATGGTCATGCCATTGATAGTAATGGTGAAAAGACGAGAAGGGCTTGATCTGGGTGGAAAGACCATGAGCTCAGTCTTGGCCAAGTTGAGCTTGAAGTGGCGTTGGTTCATCCATTAAGAAATAGCTACTAAGCAGTCTGCTATCTGGGTTTGAACGTCAGTCGTTAGTGAGGGAGTGTCTAAATATAACTGAATGTCGTCAGCTTACAGGTGATATTTAAGGCAAAAAAAGGGTCTCCTAAAGAGAGAGTGTATAAGGAGAACAACAGAGATCCAAGTACACAACCTTGAGGTACCCTCACATTAAGATGAACAGGAGGAGCGGATGTGTTTGCACAAATAACAAAGAAGGAGCGGTCAGAGAGGTAGGAAGAGAACCAGGATGCAGCTTGATCACGGATACCAATAGAAGAATAGCAATTCTGTTCTAATGCAAGTTCTCCTAACAGTATCAAAAGCAGAGCATAAGTCCAGGAGAATGAAAAAAGAGTAATGACCTTTGGCCTTAGCAGTCTGGAGATCATTTGCAACTCTACATAAGGTAGTCTCAGTGGAGTGTGCAGGTTGAAAGCCAGACTGCATAGGGTCAAGCAGATTATTGGTGCAGAGAAAGTTAGTAATACGGGAGAAGACGAGACATTCCAGAAGTTTAGAGACTAGAGGTAAGAGAGAGACAGGACGGTAGTCAGACAAACAGGATGGGTCCAGTGTAGCCTTTTTCAGTATGGGCTTGACACAGGCCTGTTTGAATAACGAGGGGAAAGTAACAGAATTTAGTGAGGAATTGAATATATGAGTAAGTACTGGGGAAAGGACAGGGGCACACTGTTTTAGTAGAGGTGATGGGATAGGATCAAGTCAGCAAGTTGTTGATGGAGAGGACAGGAGAAGTTTAGAGACTTCAGGCTCAGATACACGATCAAAAGAGTTGAAGATGGAAATAGAAGCTTTAGAGGGAATGAGAGTAATGGTATCTGAGGGGTGGGAAAATTGTTTGTGGATGGAGTCAACTTTGCTTTCAAAGAAGTCAGCAAAGTCCTGGGGGGATGTGGTCAGGTGTTACCGAGTCATTTGTAGAGGGATGAAGTAGCGAGTTGAATATTGAAAACAATAGTCGGGGGTTGGATTTATTGTTATTTATGAGAGTATTGTAGTGCTGTTGTTTAGTCTGGGATAGGGCAGTGCCAAAGGAAGCCATGAAAAATTTATAGTGGAGGAAGTCAGCTTTTGTACGGGATTTCTTCCACATGCGCTCTGCCACTCGCGTACAGGCCCACAAAAATCGTGTCTGACCATTCATCCAGGGACGAGGAGTTACCACAGAAAATCAATCCATTGTCTCTAGCACGAGATACCATATCAGAGGTTGATCATTTACCTCTAGGCTAATTACCCCAAAATGCAGGTCTCTCTTATTAATAGCTCTCTGCAGCTAGACAGGACAGGATTTATCATGCAAAGAGAAATCACAGCTAAAATACATGCCCTAGCTTGACCCAGTGACATTTTAATGAAAGAAGAGACAAAAAAACTTATATAGCGCAAATCATTGATTTTGCTCAGTCTTGTACTCAAGGTAAACTCTGAGGTAATAGACAGATGAGGTAATGCCCTGTAGTGAACTTGCAGAATGAATTGAAATTGCCTTAGTAAAGGAGTAAAGAATCCAGTAGTGACATTACCAAATATGGTTGTCCAGGCAGATGGAAAGAGAATATAGTGGGGACATTTAAATTTAGCCCACTAAACCATTGGTACAGTGTTAATTTAAAGATATATTTATGTATACAGGTATGGAACCTGTTATAAGGAAACCAGATATCCAGAAAGCTCCAAATTACAAGACCATCTACCATAGAGTCCATTTTATCCAAATCAAAATAAATACATTGTTTCCTTTTTTTTTACTCTGCAATAAAAAAGTGCCTTGATCCTAACGAAGATATATTCATCCTTATAGGAGGCAGAACCGGTCTATTCAGTTTATTTAATGTTTACATATCTTTCTAGTAGCCTTAAGGTATGGAGATCTAAATTACAGAAAGATAGGTTATCCGGAAAACCCCAGGTCCTAGTCATTCTGGATAACAGGTACCATACCTGTAGCAGTTTAAGTAAAGGCTCTGCTGGTATCAGTATCATTTAAATGAGAGCATAAAGCTTCGCTCTTAAACACTCACGTGTGTGTTCAAACGGTAAGACATGAGCTCAAACTCCCCATCTAGAGGAATGAAAGAAATTGTCCTGTCATTTTCAAATCTTGACAGACGTACACATTGGTGGAACTTAACATCTTCCAGTTCTACGGATTTGCTCTTTCCACCTAACAGGATTCAAAATATAAACATATATATGTATTGTATGTATAATGTAAACCACTACTTTGTAAGATCACAAATAGTGTAGCCATGACTGCATAGTATGCTATAATAACATATTAATATGTTTCTCACCACTTCTATCGAGCTAGCATTGACTTTTGATCCTTGCTTTTGCATGTGTAAATTCGTAAGGAAAGCATGCTGTATAGTAGTATTATATAAACTGTTTAGAATATGCAAAAATCGATTTGTACAAAAATAAATGAATCCTATATAATAAAGTTCAAGTGTCTCTGAGTCCAGTCCCTGTGTCCGTGGAATTGCGCTACTGCGCATGTGCCCCACGGACAGCCAGCGCGAAATGGCTAACGCTAGCGCAAATTCGCCAGCGAATTTACGCTAGCGAAGTAGATACTGAAAATTTTTCCCAAAAAACGTTGTGGCGTGTTTTACCATTGTGGGTGATAGTCTGAAAAAGAAGTGTATGTTACAGCCACTACACATGCCCAGGACACCTTTAATCAAATAAAGTTGTCCTACATGTGCCCCCTATATAGTAGTGTTGCCATATGTCAGGAAATGTAGGGGGGAAGGAGGGTAACACCCCCCAAAAAAAAACGATGTTTTTCAGACTATCACCCACAATGGTAAAACGCACCACAGCGTTTTTTGGGACTTAGAAAAATTTTCAATTTTTTTTTTCAACCTCCTATCTATTGTATTGCTCTAGCGTAAGTGCTAATGAACAGCAAAAAGTTGATAGTGAATTTGCATAATTACGATCCTTCGCAAGTGCGCAACTTCGCCTGGCCTAAGGGTGCGAAGTTGCGGAAGTCTATCTACTTCGCTAGCGTAAATTAGCCAGTCGGTGTTCGTGAATTTGCGATTGCGATTTGACGTCACGCTGGCGAATTTGCGCTAGCGTTAGACGCTTCACGTTGGCTGTCCGTGGGGCACATGCGCAGTAGCGCATTCCCACGGACACAGGGACTGGACGCAGAGACACTTGAACTTTATTATATAGGATTCGCGCCGTATGCAAATTAGGCTTCTCTAACGAAATTGCTCTATGCCTAGCGAAGTAACACTAGTGTAAATACGTTACCGTTCGCCGACCAGAGCGTAAATTCGCACTTTAGTGAATTTGCGTAGCGCAGGCGAAACTTCGCCTGGTGAAGTGCGGCGAACGCTCGCGAAGCCTGCGCTAGCAATTTTTCGGATCTTAGTGAATGTCCCACTTGGAGCGCAGAGACTTCCGTTAGTGGTTTATAATCTGCTGCCTTCAATCTATGGAAAGACCGGTGCTACATAACGGTGTGCCGCTCCTCTGCTCACCGCTACACCGCCAGCTGTACACATGCCCAAGCACCATGTGACAGAGGAGCAGCTCGAGCTGTTGGATGTGTGACCCGGGGAGTCCACGGCGCAGTCAGTAAAGGTAAATGGGGGGTCGGGGTAGAGAGAGACTTCCACCAGCTCCTCACAGAGCGTCTTGCCTCTTTATTTATTGCCTAAAAGCCTCGCCCTCACGGGAGAGCCGCAGCAAATCCCAGTGCGCTGCCCCGCCCCTCTTTGTTGTGCTGCCCAATGGCAGAGGGATAGAGCATTGCTGGCCGACGGGTGACAGAGAAGCAGCTACTGTCTGGCCTCCCATAGCTGTGAAAGTACCTCCCGCTCTCAGACTCAACTCCGCCTACAGGACGCCAAGGAAAAAATATGATTGGCGGAAAATGGGAATGCGCACGTGAAGCGCGAATGATCAAGAGGCGGGGGCGGTGCCAACTGTTCCTATCTTTAATCTCGCGTTGTTAGAAGCGAGACCCGCTCACTCAGCGCATGTCCCCGACTTACTACGGCAACAGGGATGCTGAGCTGACAAAGTCAGGCGGCTCTTTTTCTAAAAGTGACATTGAGGCAGAGTCGCCTCTGAAATTCTGTAGGAAAAACATTTTTTCGTGGAAAAAAAACACTGGTGTGATCTATACCATAATCAAACATTGCCCAAACTCTTTAGGAAGCAGTAGTATTTTTAAAACTACTGAGAAGCACTCTAGGTGTCCACCATGGTTGTCCACTTTTTTTTGGACTGGAACAAGTCTGTTTTTATAAATGTTTGACTGCATATGTTCTAGCGCCCGTTAATTTAACGGGCTTAATGTCTAGTGAATAAATAAAATGGTACTACAACTATGAATGATCTAAATCTACACGATATACACGAGAAGTAATAAAATCAAAACTTACGTCCAGTATTTTCAAAGAGAACTTTATCATTTAATCCAAGACGAAGTTCAGGCATTCCTGAAAGAAACACTCGCATTTTGATGGACCCTACTATCTCACTGCGTAAGACATTTCCATTTGCACTCACCTAGGAGGAAAGGCAAGAGCTGTTTTCTAAAAAGGTCTACAGCGCAATGGTTTGCTAAGAAAACTTGTGAAATAAAATGTTTAATGCCAGGACACTTTGGAAACATAATGCTGGTAAACATTCACACATGCTTGTAACTGCATTTACCAAAAGGTTCACAGATTCTATGACATCCAGGAAAACTTCATTCTTTCTATATTTAATGCCTTCTGATCTCCAAGATACAGCATTTGTTACTGTGGCAGGAGGACGGGGTGCTCCAGTTTCTAATTTATGACCTTCTTGAGTGATATACCTAAAAACATATATGTGTATATTTGTCAGTGTTATAACCCCTTTCTAAGACATTTCAAAGATTTGAGGCACATTAAAATGTTATTTTCAATGAGTCAACCCTGTAGGGAGTCATGCACTTTGTGTTTTTGCATGTGTCCAGGATCAAACACATGTCCCTAAACACTCATTCAAAAGGCACTTGCACCAAGACTCTAGCTGCCCTCTGCACCTAGCTTGATTTCTGTGCTAGATTGGAAAAATGCAGCACTCAAGGGTAGATAGTAGCCTTGTCCTTACAACCTTCCATGTCAGAAGGAGAAAAAAAGGACAGAAAAATGAAGAAAACAAGACTTCACTGGACACTTACTCTTGTAAGATTTTGCCGTCTGTGGTTTGAGGATATCCAAAATCCATTAGCTCATCTAATAACTCATATATAATTACAAAATTATCACGGATACTCTCCTCTTCTAACTCTTTAAAGTACTCTGAAAATACCTATAAAAAAAAAACAAACAAAAGTAATGCAATGTGTTTCTCTTTCTCCTTTATATAAGTTGAACTGGCTTCTGTCCGAAGGCATGCCAAATTAAATATATATAAACGAGTTATCTTACCTATACAGAATTATCTTACCTATACAGAATATACAGAATATTATGCAGAATTAAGTGAGGATAGAATTGGATGAAAGGTTACATGAAGTATGTCTTTGCTGGGATTACGATCTTACTTAACTAATAAATTAAACTGATAAATTGATTTGGTGAAAATGAGATTGCAAACTGGCTTTATTCAGCATACATATATTAGGATATCAAAAATAATAGCACACAGAGCAGCTGTTACTATGGAACTTCACAAACTGTTTGCAAAGCAGGTCACTACTCTAATGGTTTGAGCCCTACGAAGACCTGTTAGCTCTCTGCAGTCAAAGTACTAGCAATGAAGTTAATTTTAGCATCCCATACAAATGTAGGACACAATAATTTTTGTATGATTTAACATGTATGTATCTTCCTCAAGTATCAGAAGTAAATTGATTGTTTGTATTGAGGTCCGTAGTGTGTTTGTATCTGTTTTCTTGTATTTGTAGCACCATCTACATACGGTGCCTGCCTCAACATTTTTTTTTCTTTTGCAGAATGTGTGACAGAGATACAGTTATAAATGCTTCAAATACACACCTGGACTACTTTGTACAGAAAGGAGAATACCAACGATACACAGGTGTTCTTTTTAGATGTTGCAACAACTAAATGCTGTTAAGGTGAATATAGCATAAAATACAGATAAACAAATGTTTCAATAGTTGCAGGTTGAAAATATTACAAATAACCTAGCAGTGTTAGTGAACGCTATTGCAGTAATTATTAGATTAAAATTTTGGGTTAACTTGTGGGTGTGGGAGGGGGTAATTGATTATTTTTTATTACATTTATTATTTACATTAAGAGATCTCAAGCCTGAGCATCTCCTAATACACAATCAACCACACAGGTTGCTCAACAGCCTCAAAACCAGTGCCATGAATGCTTAGAGGAATCTATAGCCAGGACACCTGCCCAACATGAGCATGTGTTTCACGCAGATTTCAGGTCATGTGTTACAAGCAGGTTGTTCAGTCTGTTAAAATGCAAACTATGTCAGCTATAGCTGCTGGGAGTGTTTGGGGGGGAGGGGGAAGACATGTTTAGAGATAACTGCTTATCCCCATTCTAGGTAGTATCCCTGGGGTCTGCGTTCCTCTTCTTTACAAACACACGGCCCAGGGTTCTTTCATGCACAGTAAATTCACCATTATCATTTTCTTCAAGCTATACAATTTAATAATAAATGCTGGTTACTTATACTCAAATCATATAAATTGAAATAATTTAAGTAAGCAAATCATATCTATATTTAGCATATCCCTGGGATACATGTTTTACAGGCTGCCTTATTATATATTTATATGGAGAAAAATTTCACTAAGTATATACAGTTATACAGTTGTCTTTAGTCTCTGAAATGACACAATTTAGCAGCTAAATTAATGCACACAAAGGTTTATGACAATGACAGGTTACAAATCAGTGATTGTCTAAAACATTTGGAATAAATGTTTTGATTGCTGCAATTTAACTTCTCAGTGGCGCCACTTTCAATTTACTTTAAATTAAGAAATAAACCCAAAACAAAGACACAAAAAATCGAAATGAGATAGGATACGATATAGATTGTTGTGTTTAATCCACATGAACCGGACACCTCCATGGGCAAGTATTGGTGAGAGTGCACCGTCTTCTTCTTTTTCCATCAAAATTGGCATAAAGTGCTCCACTTCTGACATGTCCACATCACCACGGTAATTCCGGCAAATGAGGACCTTTAAAACAAATAAAATTGGTGAGCAGAGCTCTCTTTACCTCCTATGTTGGTTAGCATTTCTATTTATGCATATACGGTTGTGCAGCACTGCAGAATAAGTTGCTGCTTTATAAATACATGCTAACAATGGTCAGCATATAACAGATACATGCAGGCAAATTGTGTGTGGCTTTAGAATTACTTAAATATTTGTTCTGTGGCTCTACAGGCTTTATTGTTGCTAGGGCCCTGTTTACCTTAGCAACGGGAATCTATGAAAGAATATGGTATGGGACCTGTTATCCAGAATGCTCAGGACCTGGGGTTTTCTAGATAATAGAGCTTTCCATAATTTGGATTTTTATGCATTGTCTACTCAAACAAATGTGAACATTTTGCCTCCAATAAGAATTAATTATATCTTAGTTACAAGTTAGTACAAGGCATTATTTTGTTATTAGTTAAAAATGCCATTTGTAAAAATTATTTGATTAAAATTGGCCCTATGGAAGACTACTGTAATTCAGAGCTTTCAAACAAAACAGTTGATTTTTAGAACAAAGTTTTTTTCTTTTTTTATTTTATATTATGGTCCAATAACAGCTGCTTCTTGCTTGCTACAGAGTAGACAAGGTAAACTGACCCTGTTACTCCATGACCAGCCACGTTTCTGCAATGCTGTGCAGCAGTATAGTCTTCTTTTAGGTCTGCCTTAGCACTTGCCTCTACATTCGCTGACAGAGGGTTATTAGTTTTCCATGATACATTTTAGGAAACTGTAAAGTCTGCAAACGAAAAGAAAGAAAGATATACCCTACAGCACTGTTTTGTTAAAAAGCATGTGGTTTATTATAGTTTTTTTCTGTTGTTGTTTTTGTTACCCACACTAATCAATCGTAGTAGTAAATGAGAGCCTACAATTTTATAGTTATTACACATTTTTCTGTTCAAGCACCCTCCTACTCACTTTCAGTTTCTCCCTCAAACAATGGGCTGGCTGCTAGGGTATACTGGACCCTAGAAACCAGACAACTTCTGTACCACACAAAAATACAAATGAAGACCAATTGCAATTGTCTCAGAACATCACTGCCTAGATAGTAAAGGGTTATTTTAGCATGCATATACCTGCAGCAGGATTTGTCTTTAAGGGGTTACCCCTTTAAGACAAACCCTGCTGCAGGTATATGCATGCTAAAATAACAGTGCTATAACAAAAATATAGTACATACATTTACATTTTATAATATAAAAAAGTCCCATTTTAAAATAGGTAGGGATAATATAACTTAAAATGTTACATTGTTCCTTTGTAGATTAAAAAAACATACTTATCAGCCCTGTTCAAAAACATAATAAGCTTAAAGGGGAACTATGGCAAAATTATAATTAATTCACAATTCTGTCCCATTTCTGAAGTAATAAACTTACTCTCCATCCTCCTCCTTTCAGCATCTGTTTCTCTTCATTCTGTCTTAATCTAGGATTTGGGAGTCTGATTTTGAATGACAGTTTAGTCTAATACAGCCTAGGGGGGCTGATTTTGCTTAGAATATATATTAGGGCTCACTCTTTTGAAATTACTAGAACTCTTGTTTGTGCTGGAGTCGGTTATTTGAGTTAGCTTTACTACATCTGCTTGGAAAAGAAGCCCCCCACCCCCCCAAAAAAAAGATATATTGGATCTAACTGTCAATGAAAATCTGAGCCCCAACTCCTGCAAGAAAAGTCAGACTGAAGAGAAAACAATACCTAGAGGGACAGTGAAGATAAACTTGATTATTTCAGAAACAGTACAGGATTTTTAATTGGTTATTTTTATTAAGTTTCTTATTTCTGTGTGATGAAGCTTCTATAACATTTTCCTGAAATGAATCTAGGTAGAGACCTGGCCATAGCTGGACCTCCAATGGAATATTGTGCTGAAAGAGTCTGACAAGCACTTATCTAGAGGCTGTGGTATACATATTTTAATTGTAGTTGTTTAATGAATGATGTGTGTTTCCCCCTACTAAAGATTCTTGTATTATTGATTTATAGTAAAACTGGTCATTGGAAGCCTAAGTTTATTTGACTAATGAGTAATATTTCATGCAATGCTTGGCTGCTGACCTTCAGACAGTCCCTCTAAAGTGTTGGAAAAGGTTTGGCACCTAAGTTCTCTGTACACCACATGCTGCTGTTCTCACACACTGGCAGCCAAATGAGCAGCACCCAGAGCATCTGATACAGGCAGTGGGGTGCACTTAGGAGGTGGCCATGTACAAATGAGAATGTAACATTTCTAAGAATTGATTCTATGCAAGCGAAAAAAAAAGAAAGTCCCTTAATCGTGCCACACAGAGAAGAAACCCACCAGGACCTGAATCGCTATAATGGAATTCAGCGACCTGCACTGTAACACATATTTTACCTCGTATTAACACATGCACGTGTTTAGTTCCATGTTATCCCCACAAATATACATATATATTGCTTTAGCCCTTCGGCCTTGTTTATATAGAACACAAGCACTCCATTCAGCACCAGAACCGGCTCATAGCAACCAGCTCTCTCCACCGCATTCATACGCTTAATCTCTCACCTTCCCCTTCAGGTCCAGCACATATACTGCGCTAGCCGACATCCTTGCGGCGGCTGCGGCCAAAGATAGCCCTTTTAAGGCACGCCAATATGCTGGCCAATATGCTGCCCACTGGCCCAAAGCTTCGCTATTCTCAGTTCTCTCACAATACCATCCCCGTTATCCACCTCAATAGGGTAGATGCTAGTTCCTAGTTGCTTACGGTCCGGTTGACGTCACAGTCACGTGACA
>CM044431.1:106149377-106165636 GCA_024363595.1 Xenopus borealis | reverse complement strand
AACTGGCCCAGTTCCTTGGCTGCATTAATGATAAGATGGGTTCCCTGTATTAAATAAAAGACATCACAAAATTGTTACAATAATGTGTCTATGGAAAGTATTCCTATGCCTATAAGAAAAAATATGTTAGTAAGTGCTGCAACTAAAGAGGTCTGTAAGCTCATGCAACACTTCCTCCTAAATTATGTAATTAAACTGTCTATTGTAATGTACAATTTCCTAAACCTAAAGCAGTGCATCTTTTTACATGTAGTGGGAAAATTATTTCTCATGTATCATGTTCAAGGGCCAGATTAAAATGTTGTCATACAGTGAAGTCTGGAGCCTTTGAGCAGACAAAGGGCCATAAAAACCCTGCGTATGGGCTCCACTTGGGCAACCATGAACTAAACTATAACTCATTGAACTTCTTCTATTGCTGCTTGCTATATAACTTCTCTCTGCAGATCTGCCCATACTGCTCCTACACTTTTACATAGAAAAATCTTCCAGTAAGAGAAGAAACATTTCCTAATGGAATAATATCTAAAATCTATTTTACATAATCTCCTAAATGTGTACCCCTCTGTAGTACTGTAAGCTTTTCTTCTTCCCCTATCATTATAAAGAAATGTTAGGTAACTCGCTTTGCAAAACTGCAATTCCCTGATCCCTGCTCAGTCAGTAACTGGTTAATCATACCTCATGATTGAGGGCCTGTGTATATAAAATTATAATGTCATACAAAGAAGTCTGTGAAGCCTCTAGACAGACTGTGAGCCATAGAAATCCCTTGATGGGCCACATCAGGTCTGTAGGCCTCCACTTGGACAACCCTGCTTTAAGGTATGTAATTACTTGTTGTTTCTGTTTATCGTTAAAACGTAGGTCTGAGTTAAGATACGTTTCGACTTCTATGGTGCCATTTTTATTTTATAACCCTTATTTGGTAAAAAAAATGTTTGTTATAAATGAATGCAAAGGGCTAATACTATATATATAAATTAGGTGAGGGGTGTGTTTGGGTTAATTGGTTTGTCCTTAAATAGGATGTGATGTAATATGCATATTGTAATGCTTGACAAAGAAGCGGGAGCTTCGAAACGTTGCATGAGAAACATGAAAAAATGGTAAATACCTCTTTTATTACCTGAACAATGTCTCTGGACTTTTTTGTTTGATATATTATTTTTCCACAACTGTGGATTAAGTCTTCAGACAGGTACTGAGCTCCACTACATTTTGTACGTATGTATATATATATATATATATATATATATATATAAATATGATGATTGCAGTGTATAAGCTGTGAAATATAGTAAATGCCTTTTGAATGGCATGCCAACTTATGCAGTACAGTGGAAATGATGCTTATAATCACTCTCTTTACATGTAATAAAGTTATGCAGATCAGCATCCCATCATTTGCAGAAATTCATTTGCTGTGACCTAATTGTAGCTGTATGCCAGGTTTTCCAGCTCTATGCTGAAGGAGGTCTACTGTTTTCCATTCTAGTACTACATTAAATAAAAGCAACAATATACTGTATTCTGGTTTACAAAGAAGATATTTAGGGGACACCACAGAAAGGCAGAACTGAGAGTCAAAACTGTACATAAAACAGAGGGAGAAAGGCAGAAGAAGAAAGAAGAGCAAGCGCAGACAGACAAACAGACACACATAGTGTCCTTACATCTGCATGGTACGGCAGCTTCACCCTGCTCTGGAGAGAGAAGTGTGAGATTAACATATGAGTGTGGGTGTGAAATAAGAATACATTTTTCACACACAGCACAAACAGAAAATACAAACTAAACACCCACATGCACACTAACTGAAACCAGAGCACATATCATGACCACACAAGTCTAATCAACCAATAACACTTTCCATTCAAAAAACATTACTTCCTACACTTAAAATTTACTCACAAGCGCCACATCTACACCACAATAAAACTACACGCACACATAAATAACAGCCAAGAATAATCTCTAAACTATCCTTAAGAACGGTTATTAGTGCTATTATCAGCTTAGTGATGTCACCTGAATCTCAACTCAATATATCATAAAAAAGAATGTTCCCTATAAAGATATAAGAAGCCATTCTGGCCTTATGGCGTAAATTTCCATAGATAGGGGGTGCCTTAAAGTAATTAATGACTGTTTATTGATAGAAAATATTTAACAGGTGTCTATAAAAGTATAACTGTGCCCTTAGGGTGCAAACAGGCTAGCTGTAGTTTCCAGCAACAGAATAAAAGCTGGGCTTTTTCAGGCACTTTGGCTAAGATGGCGTTTAAAAGCAATATACGTATTAAACTGACATGTAAAAATGCCTAACAGCAGAAGACGTTGGGCCTAAACCATTGGCTGTAAATGAAATGAATGTCAATTGAAATGCTATCAGCAAAATCTAATTCTGCAGTACTTCCATGGATGGAAAGAGTGTTTTGAAAATTTTTTTAAATGATCTGAAGGTTTTTCTGATCTTTGCTATTCTCTGTTACTGACCCCCTGGTACCCCTCTGAATCTGCCAGTGCCTGGGTACACATTTACCTTCTCTATTCCCTTGCCATGTTTTCTCAGCAGCGTCCCCTGCAGAAACATGTCAGAGTTGGTCACTAATTGGGACAACACATACATACTGAGTGTCAGCAAGTGTATTGTAAGGTTGTATGTCATTGTGATATGAGACTATGGACATTTGTTGAGTATTAGAAATATGGGATGTGAGTGATGAGGCACTGCTGGTAGATGTGTATTGCTAACAGTGTGCATTTACTTTTAAGAATATGAGCATGCTTTCTATTGTGTATAAAATAGAATATTCACCAAACGAGGTGTGATCACTGATAACAATAGTTCACACAAGACAATGCAATAAGCATGTGACACAGACATTGTGTGTGTGTGTTTGAGAAGCACAAGGAGACATGAGGAGCACAAGGACCACAGTCAGGCTGGATAACTTGTTCTTAAGGTGGTGAAAGAATACTCTAGCAAAATTAGAGGCTATTTATGGAAACGTTTCTACTGATACGACGTACAGTATGTATGTTATCTACTACACAAAGGCAGGGGGATGTGTTTTTATAGCAATTTCCTCCCAAGACATTAAAAGTATTTTATCAGAACGACAGCAATGAAGGCAGGCATCATAGTATTGGGAGATGATGAGACTTATCAAGGGTCACAGTACAGGATTCAGTATCAGTGGCAGATACTTAAAGGTATACTGTCATGGGAAAAAAAGTTTTTTTTCAAAATGCATCAGTTAATAGTGCTGCTCCAGCAGAATTCTGCATTGGAATCCATTTCTCAAAAGAGCAAACAGATTTCAAAATTAAATATAAAAACATGTTCGCTCTTTTGAGAAATGAATTTCAGTGCAGAAGTCTACTGGAGCAGCACTATTAACTGATGCGTTCTGACAAAAATATGTTTTCCCATGACAGTATCCCTTTAACATGTAGGTTGACCTCTCCTTACATAGCAAAAGATCACTTTTATGTATCTCTGACCTCTGTCAAAGTTTAATCATACCAATACACTTAATACAGTTAGCTTTGTACCGCCTATGGAGAAACCACACCACAGCAAAAGTGAAGGTCTTCTCTGGCAACAATACTGAATTTTAAGGATATCACTCTGATTTTCTACAGTAAATTTGATAGATCAAATACTTTCCCTATCCATACTGGCTGGTACTTTGCTTCTATGCTTTCCTAATACAAAAACCACAATCCACATTTGGGAGTGTTTTGGGGCATTCCCTAATAGTATTACATGAACAATGCCTGTAAATAACCGCACAGGTGAGAGTCCATCCTGACACTGTATATTCACATTTTGACTGGGTACCCAGTAGTGAATTATGAGTGAGGATACTTTGTACTATTTATACATGCCCCAGTAAAATTACACTGCAGTGCATTGTAACTCCCAGCATTACCAGCAGCTGGGAAGCCACAAATTTACTCTGAGAAAGTTTCTGCAACCTTATAACAACAGCAAACCCAAAACACAAATTATTAGAGCTGCACCACATATCATCCCTAGTGATGGGCGAATCTATCTCGTTTGGCTTCGCAGAAAAATTTGCGAATTTTCAGCAAAATTCGCAAATTGGTTCAAGATTAGCAAAATGAGTCGCGTCACGTTTTTGACGTGCATCGCATCATTTTCAGGCCAGGGAATTTTCGGCAGGCGAATTTTCGCTGGCGTTTCGTGAATTTATTCGCCGGCGTCGAATTGCGGGAATTCGCCGCGAATTCAAGCCTGGCGAATAAATTCGCCCTTCACTACTTATCCCTAATATATGGGTTTGTTTTAAGCCTGAGCAACACAACGGGTCTAGCACATTAGAATGCAAGGGAAGGCGTGGGGGTACGCAAAGAAGGGAATCCACAAGTGTTATGGCTACAAGGTATAGCAACACATACAAGAAGAACTGAAAAGATTAAAACATGTATAAACCAGCTTAAACAGACATAGGGACGAGACCAGAGCAAAGGGAATGCCAGCAGGGCACAAAGGAAGGGACAGTAGAAGCTTCACAGTTCACAAGAGACCAGCTAAATTGAGGCCAGACAGGAAAACATTATATCTACTTACTATCATCTGCAAGCGTGGCAAGCAGAAGGGAAAGGAAAGTAGTCAGACATTCATTACAGGCATTTCGTACAGCTAGACATAAAACCAATTTAGCATTATGCATCTGCTTTGCTGCTCTTTTCTAAATAAAGAAGGTTTAGACTTTCATATTCTTCGTCATATGTAGTTAGTAAATCAATCCATCATTTTGCATATTTTATTTTAAGACATGGTCTATATTGTGAACACTCTGACACTGCTTAGACACAGTCTTCATATTCTACAAAGGCAAACCACACACAGGAAATCCATTGTAATTAAATATAAAGGAAATCTGTATCATTGCTGAACACATAAAATGTGTAATGATGCTTAAATACTAAAAAGTATACTTTTCTGTATGTTTATTAAAGGGATCCTGTCATGGGAAAAATGTTTTTTTTTTTTCAAAATACACCAGTTAATAGTGCTGTTCCAGACGAATTCTGCATTGAAATCCATTTCTCAAAAGAGCAAACAGAATTTTTTATATTTCATTTTGAAATCTGACATGGGGCTAGTCAATTTCCCAGCTGCCCCAAGTCATGTGACTTGTGCTCTGATAGGACTGGGGCAGACAGGGATATTCGGGGAGATTCTGATTTTTGATTTAAACAGGTGACGGACAGGGAGAAGGCAGACTGGGGAGATTATCGCCAGCGATTAATTGCCAGGCGACAGAATCTCCCCGAATCTCCCTGTCTGCCCCAGCCCATAAACTTCTATCACTCTTTACTGCTGTACTGCAAGTTGGAGTGATATCACCCCCTCCCTTTCCCCCACCCAGCAGCCTAACAACAGAACAATGGGAAGGTAACCAGATAACAGCTCCCTAACACAAGATAACAGCTGCCTGGTAGATCTAAGAACAACACTCAATAGTAAAAACCCATGTCCCACTGCATACTATTCAGTTACATTGAGAAGGAAAAACAACAGCCTGCCAGAAAGCAGTTCCCTCCTAAAGTGCTGGCACAAGTCACATGACTGGGGCAGCTGGGAAATTGACAAAATGGCTAGCCCCATGTCAGATTTCAAAACTAAATATAAAAAAATCAGTTTGCTCTTTTGAGAAATGGATTTCAGTGCAGAAGTCTACTGGAGCAGCACTATTAACTGATGCGTTTAAAACAAAACATGTTTTCCCATGACAATTTCCCTTTAAACTCTTTATTACACACTAGCTGTAACAAGCCATACATATTTAACTAGAATTTTTCCTCGCTTCTGCTTATTCACCTTGTACGAGTCACATTTTCACACACAAGGAATCACTTCTAGTAATTAACAAGCTATGTCATCAATTGGAATCTTTCTCTAATTAAAGTGTGGTTTATTTGTTTAATTTATTCTCATCAATCCAGTATTTTTACATAGCATGGTCAGCTAAAAAATTCTAAATAAGGGCGCTTAAAAAAGTTCTGAGCATTAAAGATTTCTCTGCACAGAACGTAAAGAGAGTATTATTATTAACATGTATTTCTATAGCGCCAACTTGTTTCGTAGCGCTGTACGTACAAACATTTAACATAAAGAAAATTATCTGGGTACATTCATTAGCATTATGATGGACACTTTTTTCATAAATTACATTTGTAATAAGGTGATATTTAATTATACTTTTATTATCCTAGAAGTTTTGTAATTTTGGTGAGATTAAATTATTCAAAAGAAATAGTAATGAAACATTTGACCCATGGCAATACAAGGTCCCAACACTGCCTAGGAAATGTCAATTCTATCCAGAATGAAACAACAATTTAAGAAACCAAATCAACTGCCTAAATAGGCTCCAAGCTTGAATTACACATATAGGAATAATGATATTAAAATATATCAAGGCCAGCACCAAGCTGCTACTAGAACTTCAGAATGGGGGCACCAAAAAACAATCACCATGTTTCCCTTACCAATGAAATAATCTAAAAAAAATGGTTGTCACACATAGGGGCAGATTCACTAAAGCGCGAAGCGTCTAACACTAGCTCTAATTTGCCAGCGTGACGTCATTTCGCAACTTCGCAAATTCAATAACATGGACTCTGGCGCATTTTTGCTAGCGAAGTAGATAGACTTGCGCAACTTCGCACCCTTAAGCCAGGCGAAGCTGCGCACTGACGAAGGATCGTAACTTTGCAAATTCGCTAAGATGAACATTTTCCTCAACGTTAGCACTTACGCTAGACGTTACTTTGCCTGGTCAGACCAGGCGAAGTTCAATACAATAGAGGTTGAAATTTTTTTTTTTCTAAGTCCCAAAAAAACGCTGGCGTATTTAAGCGTAGGAGGGTGATAGTCTGAAAAAGATCGATAATTTTTTTTGGGGGGTTACCCTTCTTCCCCCCTACATTTCCTAACATATGGCAACACAACTGTTACAGGGGGCACATGTAGGGCAATAGGACAACTTTATTTATTTATTAAAGGTTTCCTGGGCTTGTGTAGTGGAATGTAGTGGCTTTACGAATGTTGTTTGTTGTTGTTGTTGTTGTAACATATACTTCTATTATAAGTTAAAGTTCCCGCCATATGCAAATTAGGCTCCGCTAGCGTAACAGCGCTCTGCCTAGCGAAGTAACACTAGCGCAACTACGCTACAGTTCGCCAACCTGAGAGTAAATTCGCACTTTAGTGGATTTGCGTAGCGCTGGCGAAAATTCACCTGGTGAAGTGCGGCGAACGTTAGCGAAGCCTACGCTGGCGAATTTTCGGATTTTAGTGAATCTGCCCCATAACCTCTTATTACATACTGTTCAAGTAATTGTCACTAATTGAAGAGTCTAGCACTAACACATGGGATAGCATAGCAAACCAAGGTCGCCAACATTTTGAAAATCTGCAAGGTTGATCCAGTGAGATTGAAGTACCTAGCAATTACCAATATAGAGTCCTGGATTATATTACAGAGGTTTAAAATGATTTACTGCAGAATATACAGGTATGGGATTCCTTATCCTTTTTACAGAAGGCTTTGAATTACAGGAAGTCCATCTAAAATCCAGTCCATTTTAAAGGACAAGGAAAGTGTAAAATAGAATAAGACTAGAAATGCTGAATTTTGTATACTAAACATAAACATGAACTTACTGCACCACAAAGCCTAATCAAAGCCTATAATGCTTTATACAAATAGTACTATATATTACCTTTCAGAAGAAAGTAACATGTTATATGTTTTAGTGATTTATTTTTTTCTCTGGATCTTCTAAAATCTTAAAAAGTGCTAAGTCACTCAAATCTATCTGTGAGTATAATGTAGATCTTTAGGTAAGGAGGCAAAATTATGAAAGCTGCAGTGGAAAAAAATAAAGAATAAAATAAAGTAAAGACCAGGAAGGCCAATGTATAATATTATGACATTATTCGTGTGAAGAAGTTCGATCGAATTTGCATAAAATTCTAATTCGAATATTCGAATATGCAAATTAGGCAAATTCGACCATCTAATATTTGAATAAAATTTCATTCAAATATTCAACTATTTGATGGTCGAAGTACTTCCCCTATTCGACCACGTAGTTCGAAGATCCAAGCTGCCGAATTGGGGACCATTATATTTGATTGAATAAAAAAAATTCGATCAATCGATAAAATCGATTCAAACGATTATTCGATCGATTTAATTTTTTCTATTCGATCGATCGAATTGCGGTAAAATCCTTCTAATTCGATATTCAAATTCAAAGTATTTTTTTTTTTATTCGAAATTCGACCAATTGTATATCTGCCCCTTAATATGTCAACTTCCCTTTAAAGTTGGCTTTTGCTATAGATTCTAATATGACTTTTGCTATACAATCTAAGCTTGTACCTTTCATGTTCTTGTCATCCATTATGATCTAGTGGTTCTACAATTATTACTTTTTTGTGTTTACAAAGTCTTTTAGCATAAAATAAATTTATGTACAAATAAACAAAAACATTTCCCATGCAAACCATTCACACACTAATAGTACACAGACTATAAACAATAGTACAACTTTATAACTATTACACAGCCATTAAAAAGTTGAATAATACATGAAATGCAGTGAAAGAACTCAGAGTGCGGTTTGTTATATGGGATATATGATGTAATGGCACCCACGCATTACCACTGACAGTTCTCTGTGCACCATACACAGAGAAAATCTTTACCAGGATATCTTTATATTTCAGATTAAACTGTTTACTTATAGTGTTGGCAATAGAGCAAAAAGACACAAATTTAGGAAGAACAATGTTTGCTCCAGTATAATATGTACAGTTTCAATATACAAAATTCCAGTCGGAAATACATTTTTTTTTATGTTATTAGAGGGAGGTAAATATTTGCAAGGGCTTCTTAATTATCATTTGCCTTATGTATTAGGCAGCCATGGATGTCCTAATAAATACTCTCTGGGTCTTAGTTATCTAATCTGCCTATATGGCAAATGGGTATTTACATTTTTTTATATTTACCAGCTACAAAATACTGCCTGGAAGACATTTTATCACTACTCATGTGCAGTTAACAAAATCTACATGCCAGTAATGCTATTACACATCCTCAAAAAGTAAACAGCAGAATGTTAATATTCTCCGTTCGGAAAAGAAAAAATCAAATATATATTTGTATGTAAGTGTGCATTTTTTTATATATTTTTTTAAATCGATGTGGATCTGCTGTTTCTGAATTCTAGTTACAGCTCTTAAATAAAGTGTTGCAGCAAGCCCAAAAAATTTGCAGACTATACTCACTGTTTGGTCTGTCAGTGGTGGAAGGACAATAGTTTTCTCCATTGTATTCATCACAAGCTTCCAGAGTTCCTTTAGTACGCGCTTCAGGACTGTCTTTTCACAGATCTTGGCAAATAGCGTCAGGCTATAGTGTAAAAACAAATAGATCTAAAAATATATTTCATTTTCTTAATTTATTCTTTATTCTTTTTATATACAAATATATGTTAATACATTGGTGAATAACATTCACATGCATGCATCTTTGGTAGTTACATGTATATATGAATTTCTTCTAATAATCTGCAATGCTCAAAACAATAAATGTTATGCAATACATTTCTGCTTATGAAAGATAAAATGCCCCCTGTCTATACATATTTTTTTACAGTAGATTGTGCTATATAATATATGTTGTCTCACTTGCTATCCAGAGGATCCAGGATAGGCTGCAACACATTATCTGTATCCTGAGCCACACTGCTGCAGTTACTGGCTGGTACATTTCCAGTCCCTTTCACCTGGCTCAGGATGTCGCCCATCTGCTTCACACACTCCTCGATTTGTTGCAGAAAACTATTAAAAATATTGGGTAATGCCATAAGTCATATAGAACAGAGAATATATATAGAATATGCATGCATATACACAATGTGACTGCAAAAACAGTCCAATAGTTTTAGCAAAGTACAGGAATGGGACCTGTTATAAAGAAAGCTCAGAACCTAGGGTTTTTCAGATAATGGATCCTTCCCCAATTTGGATCTTCATACCTTAAGTATACTAGAAAATCATGTAAGCATTATATAAACCCAATAGGATGGTTTATTCTTCCAATAAGGATTACTTATATCTTAGTTTGGCTCAAGTACAAGGTACCGTTTTATTGTTATAGATAAAAAGCAAACCATTTTTAAAAATTTGGATTATTTGGAAAAAATTTAGTTTATGGGAGACGGCCCTTCCGTAATTCAGAACTTTCTGGATAACTGGTTTCCAGATAAGGGATCCAATACATATATATCCTTAAATACTAAATGCAAGTTAAATAATTTTTTGTTGTCACTAGAAGCATATTTTTGTACTAAATTAAGCATATAACCTTATAACTGTAGTAAAATGAAATGTTGTTAGATAGCTTTACTTACATTTAAGATAGCTATGCCTCACTTACCTGGTGGTAAACACTCTGCTTAAATCATCTAGGACATTGTTGAGTTTTACTTGCAGCCCTTTGAGAATTTCACTGGTTTCTGCATCCAGCTGGACAGGCATTAGCAAATACATAAATAAATAAAATGTTATTAAAAGAATGTTGGTAAAGTGGTTGTTACCGTGTTAGCCAGTAAAAATGTTACAGGGCAATCTTTTTTAAATAAAAAATAACAGTGGTATAAAGGTGATACCTTTATTGGCTAACTAAGATAATCATAGCAAGCTTTCAAAACATTTTAGTTCCTTTTTCAAGTTGATTGCAATTAAGCTGTTGTGTTCTCTGAGATTTAATGGATTGTGGAATAAAACGAATTCCATATGATCTCAGTCCAGATCCACATATGTTTGAATTTCTGACCTGGTGCAGGCGTTTCTTAGTCCACATAATTAGCCATAAATCAAGGACCCAGGTTTAGTGCCTTCTCCAAAGAATTGAAAGTTTCCTTTATCTTTTACTCCCACCCTTTTCTTTCATTGCCTGTTTTTAAATGGCCCTTAAGAACCCAAGTTCTTAATGGAGTGATGAGGGCCACTGAAATCATTTCCTATTGGAGTTTCCAGTTTTTTATTGGTTACAGTGAATCGGTGATGTGTATTTCTCTTTCTCAGACTTTTCCCAGTCTCTCTTATATAGAGTCCCCCTGTTATGCATTTAGTGCATTTGTATTAAGTACGCCACATTAGAAGAAGACCAGTTGTCCTGGCCATGGATGCTGTACTTCTCTAATGTGTCCAGAATTGGTCTTTTGTCTGAAATCAGGATGTGCGGGCAGGTTTAATATTGTTTTTGCCACAGGGGTATGTTCCATTTTTGGTGAGGTGCAGTAATGTCTAAAAAGAATGTCTAAACTTCATACGATCTGTGTACACAGGACTGTTTTATTTATTATTTACAGCTAGTATTAGACCTATGTCATGTTTGCTATTTCTCTGCCAATGAATTTCAGCAAGGAGAGAGTCAATAAACTAAGGGGGTTATTTACTAAAACTCCAGTTTAACAAGTCTATCTCATTATTTATTAAAACAAGGTTGACCCAAACCTCCATTCACTCATTTATCAATAATTCTTCTCGAAAAAATCTTCTCTGAGCAAAGAAAATGCTGCAACACCATGCCGATCATCCAGGGCCCCCCGCTTCGCCTCCCTTCCCCTTCTCCCGCCTCCCCATCTTACCTATTGTCGCTGCCCAGCACTGTGTGCCATGCACCACTGTGCTTGCGCGCCCGTCGCTGCGCTTCAGGAATTTTTTTATTTTCAAATTGAGGGGGATTGGGAGAGGGGGGGTCTGGCCCGCTGGGCCAGTCTGACCCTGAATTTGTGCATCAGTTCAAATCATACTTGTCACCACGAAAACTTTATAGGATTATCCAGCGCAGATCATGATGTCAATAAACAACTTCAGGGACATCGGCCACTGACTTCTACATGGCCTCCACAGGTTTTAGATGGAGCATTTTCAGATTTGGGTTTTTAGCAGCTTTGGGGTATAATAAGAAAACATTCGAGTTTTCTTTTTCCCTCTAAAAATTTTAGTTTTACCCTTTAAAAACTCGACCAGAAAAATTAGTTTTAAAAAATGGGCCTCTAAATGTGTATCACAAGCTGCTGCAACATGTGGTGTGCTTTCATGTAAATGATAGGAGGCACAGAGTGGTATTAGGCCAGCATAGAAATGATATGAAGGCCACAGGCCTTCCTATAGAAACTCAAATCAGTTGTTTATCACTGTCTCAAAATAGAAAGTGGGAAAGTGAAGCAATACAGAGGAAACTCACCTCCTTTCCACCCATTGCTTCAAACATTTTTTCCAGCTGCACTCGAAGTTGTTGGATGTTATTCATAAGAATACAGGGCTGGAGATAGTGAAAGAATGTAACAGAAATGAGATAGGTATGATTGTGAAAGCTCTAGTACATTAACTCACAGCAGTGAAAAATACTAACAGAATTGGTGAAACTAGTGTTTGTAGCTAAAAAAAATTTTTTCAAAAGTCTTCACTCTTAAACTGTGGATTAACATTTAGGCCTAATCATATCAAAATAATATTGCACTGCAGAAGATTTAAAGGTTTTGTTCAGTGTTGAAATAATTTTTAATATGATATAGCGATTTATATTCTGAGGTTTTCATTTTTTATTATTTGAGGTATTTGCTTTGTTTAGCTTTTAATTCAGTAGCTATAGTTTGCTATTTCAGCAATCTGGTTACTAGCATCCAAATTACCCTAGCAATCATACATTAATTTGAATAAGAGACTGGAATATGAATAGTAGATGACTTGGATAGAAAGACAAGTAATAAAAAGTAGCAATAACAATAGATTTGAAGTCTTACAGATCAATTGTTTTCTTTTGTTTTTTGAAAGCTGGAAAGAGTCAGCAAATCAATCAAAAACTAGAGGAAAAAATGAAGACCAATTGCAAGTGAGTTAGAACTGGCTTTTCAATAACATACAAGGGTAAGGCCAGAATAGTGCCCTATTACCTGCTTCAAGCAGCTTGCAAAGTTAAAGGGGTGGTTCACCTTTAAGTTAACTTTTAGGGTAAGGCCAGACGGGAAGATTCGGGGAGATTTGTCGCCTGGTGACTAATCTCCCGAACCGCTTCCCCATGCCTTCCAGCTGCTTAATGAATAATCGCCTGCGCCTATTCACACATGGTGCTGTGTTTTTCATAGTCGCTTGAAATTGCCTCAGTAGGCAACTTCGAGCGACTTTGAAAAACGCAGTGCCACGTGTGAATAGGCGCAGGCAATTATCCATTAATCAGCTGGAAGGCAGGTTCAGGGAGATTAGTCGCCCCAAAGAAGAGTCGATTTGTCGCCAGGCGACAAATCTCCCCGAATCTTCCCGTCTGGCCTTACCCTAAAAGTTAACTTAAAGGTGAACCACCCCTTTAACTTTGCAAGCTGCTTGAAGCAGGTAATAGGGCACAATTACAATTACAATGTGAGCAGCCAGTTCTGCACAATCTGTACAACCAGGGACTCTGTGGCTGTGACTTTCTAAGGTGCCTAATCTCTCAACAAGCTCTCCAAGCACTTGCATGCAAGTGTTGATCTAGTAGCGTGGCCTAGTCATTGTAGAGATAAGCATAAAATGATTGAATACTTCAAGAATATATATTATGATATTACCACTTTTTCCTCTTTCTTCTCTTTGGAGCAATGAGATGCAAAGTCTTTGGAAATAATTTCAGCATACTGCAGCAGAACATTACTGATCGTCTGCAGGAAAAAATAACAGAATGAAAAAAAAAATCTGTATAATTGTCTATAGCATGGTCCCTCAGAATCTCAGAAGTCTTTTGTAATATCTCTGTACAAGATCATAAATGTTACTTCACTAGACTTTAAGGGGCAGATTTATCAAGGGACAAATTTCAAAGTGAAAAAAACTTTGAAATTTGACCACTGAATTTTTTTTAAAGGGTTTTTTTTTCACTTCGAAATATATTTCCCCCCAAAAAATAAGATTTTCAAAAATTTTCAAAAACACTCCTTAAAGGCAGGTTTAAGGTGGCGAAGGGTTGATAGTACTTCAATTTTGGAATGGTCGAATTTTAAAATTCGAATCAAATTTTTTGTCCTATTCAATAGTCGAAGTACTCAAAAATTACTTCGAAATTCTAATTTATTTACTCTGAATTTTCACTTCGACCCTTGATAAATCTGCCCCTAGATACATGCTTTAGTATATAAAATTGTCTCTCTTATTCTGAAAATGTATTATGGTCTATACACAGTTTTGGAACAATAAAGCTGTATCTCTAGTTTCCTTATCAAGTACAATAGATGAATCAATATAATAAAATGCTAATTATACAAAAAATTGAACATAAGGAAGAAAAGTAAAAAGTTAAAGATGTAATCAGAAAATTATTAATTCAAAGACAGGGACCTTTTACATGGACAGTATAGGTAAATGTTGGATACATAAACCAGAATAGTACCATATTGCTTGGAATGGATTAGACAAGGTTACAGTATATATGAAAGACACAGTACCTTGGCAAATCTGCGCATGTAATGTCCCACAATTTGTGGATCTGGACACTCCAACTTCTTAATAATCTCAAAGCTCTGGTTAAGCTGTGAGAATACATCTACCACAGAGCAGGAGAACAAGGCATGTTCAGAGGTCTGCTGGAACTGGAAGAGATTAAAGGAACTACTTTATTTTTAAGAGATATCTTTTTAAGGCTGATGCATAAAAGCCTTAATGTGGGGAACGTTTATTCTATATAAAATGTACAAGTGAAAGAACAAAAACAAAGTACACCACAATTGGTCCAATTCACACACGTGTTTGGCTTTATATTATTTGTTTAAATTTTTTTTTAATTCTGCCTAGAATAATGCTCATGCATGAGTGTAATAACTGCCCATGCAGTGTGACCTTCAGTGCTTCACATGTAAATCTCATAGATGGCAAGTAAAAAATGGAAATACATCTAAATGCACTATGAATAAGTAAAGTACCAAGCTTTAAACTTTTTATTTGGAGTGCAAGATTTAGGATTTTTCAGTTTTCTGTTACCATTTGCTATCAAAAGGCAGAATAGAAGAACATACAAAAAGGTTAAATCAAACTAGAGTTGCTACTTCATTCCTTAAACTGACGTCATTTTTTTTTTTTTTTAAACACCACAAATAAGAGCACATTATCTAAGGATTGGGTAATCAAAATGCCCTATAATAAACACATTTTGTAAAATTCATGCAGAAGTGCATCAGGAATTCAGCATCTCTACTTAAAGTGGACCCGTCACCTCGACACAAAAATCTGAATAATAAAAGTCCTTTTCAAATTAAACATGAAATCCAATTTCATTTTTATCAAACCATTCATAGCTGTTTTAAGCTCATTTAAAAATCTCAGCTGTCAATCAAATATTGTCTGCCACTCCTCTATGCCTTAGGCATTACTTTCACTTTCCATTCAGCACTTCCTAGATGCCACTGCTCCCCACACATTCCCCTAGTTCACTTAACCATTTAATTGTGTAGCCAGGACATAGGGATAGACATCGGGTCTCCCATTCTGGTGCACAAACAGGATTCTGAGATGATGGAAGGCTTGCCTTAATAACAGTGTCCACAAAATGGCTCCTGCCTGCTTGCTATAATTATGAATTCCCAGACTGAAGAAAACAAGATTAAAATAATTTATATAGTGTAATTAATGTTCATTTTGCTTGACTAATGTGATAAAATAGGATTTTGAATATTTTTTTGGGGTGACAGCTCCACTTTAAAAGGATAAGCTGGCAATTCTAAGTATGGCTAAAGAGAGATATACCAAAAATATAAAATATTGCATTGAATCTGGGAAAAGCCAACATTGACTTATTACTGATCAGACCAACTACAGATTTACTTTTATATGTGTTTGGTTTAAAAATGTTAGTTTGAGTCAGCTGTAAAGAAAGATGCATAAGGCATTATTTACAATACATTTGAAGCAAATTACATTGATTTTTATCAAGATTTATCTATCTTTTCTTCTACATATATACAGTGCTTGAATTGGGTTGTAAAAGGTGGAGGGATGTTAAATGTGCCAAAAAAAATTCTGAGCCACGCCCACAAATATTGGCCACGTCCCTTTTAGTGCACCCCTTTTAGATGGCATAGGGGCAAGTACATGTATAAATACCCCTAGAACTGACAAACAGATGGCACAGGGGCAAGTACATGCATAAATACCCCCAGAACTGACA
>CM044431.1:106131423-106147442 GCA_024363595.1 Xenopus borealis | reverse complement strand
GGATGTACTTGCTGAACTACCACTTTGCACCAAGGCAAGGGGTGGATTTTTTTGTGTGTGCCCTCCATTACTATGAGTTTGAGCTCTTACCCCATCCTTCTTATCTCTCTCAAGAGCTCCATGCATAAAATCTCGGGAGACCTCCTCATTTTCATCCAACCACTGAATTACAAAAGGCTCAAACCAACTGTAAGATACAAAAAAAGAACAGAGCATGATGGGGCTCTCCTGATAAAAATGTTATTAAGATGAGAACCAGCATTTTATTTAAATTATGATTAACCTATATTCAATTAGTAGACAATGAATCAGAAGTTAGTTAAATAAAGTGGACACTTACCCAGGATATTCTGGAACCTTGCTCTTAAAAGATGCTAGTTCTGTTACATATTCATTGTACAACCATTTGACCTTGAAATGCAAGTTCATGTAGTCAGCACTCTTACACAGGCGGTGTTTGTCATGTTCTATGCAAAAGAAGACAGGTGAGTATAACCCATTATCTATATGCTTGTTGCTTTAAAAATTGCATTGACAAGAAAAGTAAAACAATGGTACATCTTTTTGGAAAAAAAAAAAAAATTAGGTTACTCACCTTCCATGGCATATTTCATGTCTTGAGCAAAGAGACTCCACATGACCTCCGCACTAATCTTACCAACATTAAGCTCTTGAGGAAATCTATGGACAGAGTGATGCAACGTGATAAAAATGTGTGAATGAAAATAAATCAAAGTTTAAAATGCATTCACATTATGGGACATGTTTATTATGCAGTGTAAAATAAAATTTGCCGAAAAAACGCAGCCACAATTCCTTCCGTCTACAAACTAAGCAACGAAAATACTCACTGGTTTAGACAAGGTGTATATGAGTTTTTATCTTCCTCTATGATCGACACAATCAATGTGATTAGTTTGGACCAAAAATCTAGGTTCTTTGTACTCGGCCCCTGTTCTTCTGGGGGTACCTCCCCCTTTTTAGCCTGTCAGGGAAAATAAGATCAATATATGTATATTTTCAACTGTGGTAATTGCATAATATTTACTCTAAGAACATACTTTCTTCAACAACCAAGAACACAATTTACCGTTATTAACCCTTTAAATGCCACAGGTTGTAGATAAAATACTCTGGAAATGCCACAGGCTGTAGATTGTATATGAAGCAGTACTTTTGGGTGGGGACACTTTTTGTTCTCCATTTTCTTCTTCCACCCCTATGCAATGTGCAAACCTCAGGGTATGATTGCCCATGGGTCCCTAGACAGCAGCAGACACATGCAAACAATATGTCTCCAGCTGTCTCTATTTCCTGTCACTTCCAGCATCAACCCCCCCCCCCCATCAGGACACAATGCCTGCCTCCTACCCACATCATTTTACACTATATAGGGCCATACACATGAGACCAGATTCAATTTAGTGACAAAAAGGTTTATTACATGATAGCTCTTACTTTGGGATGACTCCTTCCTTTTTGGCCTGCAGCAGTTGATCCGGGTGGAAGTTCCATAGAACATGGTGTCAACAAGGTTCCAGAAGTGTTAGGCCTTAAAGGGACAATCTCTTTAGAGCAGTCTGGGTACATGGACCCTGTGAATGAGGTTTAGCTAGTTGAAGGATAGCCACTGTTCTAGCACTCTCTAGGAGAAGTGAATCAGTGAGCCTTAGTTAGTAAGAGCAGCATCAAGCTCCACCAAGGAAGATAGAAGTCCACATGAGGTATTGACAACCTGGAAGGTGTATACTTCAATTCCCCGTGCTATTCCTTCAGTGCCATTTATGCTGTGTCTGCTACATCCCTTATTGTACCTGGCAGTCATTGATCTACCTCATGTGTGAGTATTATAAACCCTGCAGCGTTTTATAATTGAATAAAGCCTGTTCTATTGTTTTGCAATTCTTTTTCACTTTTGGTATTGTAGAGGTGTAGTTCAACAACATAATAATGTGATCTTTCCACTTAGCTAAAGCTCATCTTGGTGAAAGAGGGTCCAGTGTAGCCCATGATCTACCCCTCTAGTTTGTCTATTTAAGCCAAATTAGGGTTACTATAACTTTTTCTCACTAAATTAAATCTGGTCCATAGTTTTTTTGTGGCTCAGGAGTTTTTTTGCAGGTTTTTCCCAGTAGGAATTCTGAATATGATGGCAGATATAGCACCCAGGTTGAGGTACTGGCTCCTTGGGCCTACAGGGGCTGGGAGGGTGGGGGTTACCGTGAGAGCGGTTGAATTCCCCTTTAAACACAGTTGCTGGTGTTTGAAAAAACATATGCATCAAGTTCAAGCCTACATATTTTGAAGAAAAGGGAAAGCATAACTAGTAGAAGTGGAAAATGTACCACTTACAGGGTCACTTTGATATTCCCGACTGTAAAGTTCATGGCAGTTGTTAAAGATATATTCATAGGTTGAATTCAGACATGCCTTCACACAATCCTTAACAACCTGGCTGGCCCGTGGTGGGCTCTGTAGCTCTTGCACCTTTGAATGAAATAGATACTTAAGAAAAGCATGGAAAGGAAACATGAAAAAGACAATATAAATATATGCATGGCATGGTAGCAGACCAGCCTAAGGTATTTTCTATATCTTGGGGGGATACTTATATAACTGAGATGTTCCTAGTAGTGAAAACTATAGTTCATTGTTACCCTAAGCTAATTTGAGATTATATTGTTAGATACAACATTCTAATACATTCACTGTATCTGTTGATGCTTACTGAAACACTTTCACAGTCTCTGTGAACTCTCACCTTCATCCGGAAGAACGTAATGCTTGTTAGTAAATCTACAGTAGACTTGAGATCTTGGAGTCTCTCAGGGCTGCTAGCAGGAAAGTTGTTCTACAAAACACAAAGACACCAACATAGTACTCTGAACTAACTCTGAGTTAGGATCTAACTCCCAGAATTTGATACAGTGCAACAACTAGAAGGCCTTACAGTAGGACAAATACATTTTTGCATTGTGAAATCCTGTTTTTATCCCTTGCCCTCATTCTTTTCTTACCCGGTACATGGACAGATCAATGCGTAAGGAGTTGTGCAGCTGGTCGAGCAGCTTAACAAATCTCTCCTTCTGTAAAATACAAATTAAATGTTTAATCAGTATCCTTGCCCACTCAGCATCATTATAAAGCATTATGAATCAATACAAGAGTAAAGATTATCACTGCTATGAAGTGTAGAACATATCTTACCCCAAAGTTTGAGGCAGAGAATCGGTCTGAGGCAGACACATTAGTTGATGCAGTTGTGTGTGCATAGTAAGCATTTATGTTGGCAAGGAGAGTACTCATTACAGCTGGTACTCCGGGACACATGTATTTAGATGAAAGGCAGGCAAAATGCCTACATAAAAACAGAGGAAAGCCCATTAGAAAAATATGAAAAAAATACCCTTAAAGTAATAGAGGAAAATATTTTTGTACTATTATTCAAATGTACACATGGTTTGGAACAAATATTTCCAGATGGAACCACTATGTCTTAACTTTATGTATATGGGGTGCCGTTTGTCCCAAATACATTCTGTAAATAGAGTGAAGGTCTCTCATGGTATTTGTGACCATATACACAAATATACAAAAGATTTATTGCTATAAAAGAATGATAACAGAATATGGTTAGTGCACAAAAGGATGTCATATTACAAACTCCATTCTTTACATTTTAACAGGCAATCTGTCTCACAAATGTATAACATCCATATAACAGACAGACTTATGTGTAAAGTTACTCACAGAATGAATTATGTAAAAAAATTATGTAAAAAATTCGAATGATTTTACCGCAATTCGATTGAATGAGCGATCGAATAGGAAAAATGTAATCAATCGGTCAATTGTTCGAATCGATCGATCAAATTTTTTTATATTCGATCTAAAATAATGGTAGCTTGGTTCTGGTTAAGTAGGTGGTCGAATAAAAATTTAAAGGGGAAGTAATTCGACAATTGAATAGTCAAATATTCAAACGAAACTAAAACAAATTTTAATTCAATTAAAATTTGATCGAACTTCGAATTCTTCATGTGAATTTTGTAAATCTGCCCCTTGGATAGAATATATAATGGTGTAACTAACTAGTGCATACCAAGCTAGATTTTAATGACAAAATAGATGTTCATAACAGAATGTAAGATTTTATAGTACAGGATTCATTCTATCAACAAAATGAAACCTCAGTGTCACAAAACAGATAAAATATAAATTTTGTGAAAGAATACTGTCAGTCACTTTACTGGACCAATAAGAACAAAGCTTATTGCCACAGAACAAACAAGATGAAAACTTGCTAGTTCTGCTACACATGGTTGTGTCATCCCTAAGGCATAGGATACTATCTGGCATGCTATAGAGAGCGCTCTCTAATGTCCCCTCTGCTGTAAAGTATAAACAAGAACCAACATTTCCTAAAAGTACTGTTCTGCAGGTTCCTAATTAAAAGTTCTTACAATGCTGTACTGATAATGATTCTAGAGAAAGAAAAGTATGCAAAACATAAATATGGTGATATGGCTATTCTTATTGTAGTAACTTGCTTGTGTGGACATTTTGGGTAAGGGTATTCCTGCTGTTTTCCCATTGTCTTATGATTCATATTCCTGTTTCCCTCTTCCTGTCTAAGCAGAGATTAAGCCTGAAGCAGATCACACCTACCTGCCGTGTTGTACCAGAATTTACTGTGCTTGTATAGCAACTTTGTCTGCACTAACACAGGGGAATCAGTTAATCCACTACCAGCCAAGCAGTTTATCACACTTATTATCTTGCAGCCCAACCCATTATTATAAAAGACTTAATATCCATTCAATAATGTATGACAAACTCTCAGGGAGCGATTTACAAAATTCACGTGAATAGATCGAATTTCGAACGTAGGATTTATTCGTTTGGTCGAATATGCAAATTTTGGCATATTCGATCATCAAATAGGGATTGGAATGGTCGAACACATTCGAATAGAGTCGAATGAACGAATATTCGATCATTCGACCAGCGAAGTCCTGATCGAATAGGATTTGTATGATCGAAGTTTTCGATTGTTCAAATCGTACAAATCATTCGAATGATGGAATGATTTATTCGTTCAGTCGAATGATTTATTCGACTGATCGTATAAATTTGTATTCGATCGTCGAATGATCGAATATCGAATAAAAGGTAGCCTAGAACTATTCGATTAACATTTGAAAATCGAATATCGAGTACAAAAAATTTTTTTTGGGGAATAATAGTAAATTTGCCCCTCAGTCAGTAATATGCTTTGTATATTATTGTTAGGCTCCAATGTTTCCTCCTAGCTGTAATATTGCAACAGTTAGCTTTTAGCAGTCTCTTAATAATGTGCTTAGCTAAAGTTCAACTACTACATAAAAGGTTTAGCCACAGATGTGGTACTGATCATGTGCACACACATTCTGTATAGTATGATGTGTAGGACTCCTAGTTAGCTGTAACTCAACTACTACATAATACATTTTGCCTATGGTTGCCACCTGTCCAGATTTCACCTGGACAGCCCTGTTTTTGGAAGGGCTGTCCAGGTGAAAATTGCCTGTAAATTCGGACAGGCCATTGACGTTAATGACATGACAATCAGCCAATTGCATCAGTCTGCCCCCGACATCATTCACCCGCCACCCAAAATCATACGCCCGCACCCTGCCCCTGTTATATGCATGCATAGTTAGTAATATAATGACATCCTTTTGTGCACTAACCAGACTTAGTTCTCACTCATTGATAGAAATAAGTATTTTGTATATTTTATTTATTTGTGTATATGGTCACAAATACTTATATACCATGAGAGACATTCATTCTGTGTACTAGGGATAGTTTTGTACACAGAATGCATTTGGAACAAACAGCACCCCATATATGTACCATAACCAAAAGATAGTTAGTCCAACTTCTTTGAAAAATATGAATATACACCTGTGTTCAACATTAGTTAAAGGGGGTTATTCAATTTTGAGTTAACTTTTAGTATGTAGAGAGTGATATTCAGGTGTTTTTTTTTTTTATTACTGGAGGATTTGAGTTATTTAGCTTTCTATTCAGCAGCCACTTCAGTCTGCAATTGCAGCTATCTTGTTGCTAGGGTCCAAATTACCCTAGCAATCATGTATTGATTCGAATAAGAGACTGGAATAAGATTAGCAGAGGGCCTGAATAGAAAGACGAGAAATAAAAAGTAGTAAAATCAACAAACTGTAGCCTTACAGAGTATTTGTTTTTTTTATGGGGGCAGTGACCCCCATATTAAAGATGTCAGAAGAAAAAGGCAAATAATTAAAAAAAACTATAAATAATAAATAACAAAGACAAATTAAAAAGTTGTTTAATCTGGCCATTCTATCACATACTAAAATTTACCTTCAAGGTGAACCACCCCTTTAAAATTAACAATAGTTGTTATAATTTCACTCACTAGTCATTACAGATTTATCTGTTAACAACAAAAAAAGGAAGAAACTTTCATTTTTAAAATGATAATTGGTTTTTCAACACAAGACATATTTATTTTGGTGATGTTGAACACAGGTGTATTTTTGCCCTTTAATGTCTATACTTTGGCTCCCTTAAAGTAATATTTCACAGTTGCCACTGTTCCTCACGTCATGGCCTGGTATATGGACTCCACTCCATATCTCATTGCAAATTCATCCACAATTTCCTGGGCTGTCTCTTCAAAATAAACTTTCCAGGCGTCGTCTCCTTTTGCATCTGGAATCTTCACAACACCATTATTCTGCACATCTGTCGTGTAATGGAACAGATTCTGAAAAAAATATAATATGACATGATCAACAATTTGTTTATTTTATGAGGTTCTTTTTGCTGAATTTAGATTCTTCTTTAATAGCTAGTACTGTATATGTGCAAAAATGCATAATGAGTATGCCCTGAATTTGGATATAATTCTGTTCTACTCACTCACCTCATGTAGACATGTGTATTGTACATGATATGGAGCCACCTTTTCCTCTCCCTTTATTTCCACACTTATATGAAGGCGGATGGCCCCAGAAACAGCAGATTTATCCGTTCGCTTATCTAAAAAGAAACATATGAAGACAAAAAAGCATATGTGAAACCTTGTGTTTGATTAATAACTCATTCTTAAGCCCCTTACAGTCTGAGCAACATACATTTTTTAACCTACCCAAGTTATACCATACATCCATCTCTCCACTAAGTGTCCGGACCTCAATTATTGTTTGCCCAAGGAAGTCATCTGATTCCCTTTTGAATCTTTGCTTCACACGAGATTTAATATCATCATCTTCATCCCACACACGAACTTTAATACGGTCTGAAGAGTTGTGACATTCACTGAAAAAGATAATAATATAATCATATCACCCCCTTAATAGAACTTTTCACATTTTCTGCATATGACATACTTTAAAATAAAATTAATCCAGTAGCGCCAATTTCAGTGGGAACCAATACAATATCCTCCCAAATTTCACCAATCCCCACAACACTCACAAGTGAAAATTCTCTTCCCAGACAGGATTAAGGTTTCCGTAGATTGTTTTGGTTCTTTTCTTGGTTTTCCCAACTTGGACAGTAACATATGGGTCACTGGAGCCTGTCTTATCTTTGGCCTGTAGACCCTGTGCACATACAACTGAAGAAAACAGCACAATGTGAAAGAGAAAATAATATACGTATTATACACTTCCATCATTTCCAGTTGCCTGTTTTCAAAATAAATCTGGAGTTACTGAGAGAATCAGCCGACAACGCAGTACTTGTTGCTAAATGTGCTTTTAATGCCACAACATGTTTCGGGCTCAAGGCCCTTTATCAAGTGTTATAAACTTGTTGTGGCATTAAAAGCACATTTAGCAGCAAGTACTGCGTTGCTGCCTGATTCTCTCAGTAACTCCAGATGTATTTGATTTACTCTACACCTGAGGTGGTAGTGTACACTGAGAGCAGAAAAACAATTCTCCCAGAGCACAATCATCTTTATAGTGTGGCTTTTGCCTGTTTTGTTTTATATACTCAATATGTACTATAGGCTTCTACTACTTTTTGTCTGCATGCATAAATATTTACCATTGTAATACTAGCTCTTAAAGGGGAACCAAACGCCCCTACTAATAAAAATTGCTACCCCCTACCCTACATAGTCCCCCTCACTGCTCCACCCCCCCAGGCTAGGTGTAAACTCTGATAATTGCACCTAAGTCTTTACTTACCTCTCTTTGCAGATTCAGCGCAGCTGAGCTCATGGGCGCCATCTTCCGGCTCTTCAGTTTTCTTTGGGTTTTCTTACTTCCATTCGGCAATATATGTCACTTTCGGTGCATGCGCAGTTGTCACCAACTGGAAGACTGTTCCAACTGCACATGCATCGATATGGTGCTCTCTTCCCGGGGAATACCCGAAGAGTTGACGATGGGGCCCGTGACCTGCGCTAGGGTAGGGGTTTTTTATTAATAAGGGGTTTAGTTGTACTTTAACACTTACCAGTTATGCTGATCTTTGCTGACCATTTGGAGGTACCATCCAGCACACTCTGTTTCACCGCCTTTATCTGCTGAGCGTGTGTCGCCTTTAATACTACAAACACTTCCTGGATCAGCTCAAATATTTCTGGCTTGTTCCTCTCCCGGATCTTCATACGATCCTTCAAGACCATAATAATATTCTGAGTCCGGTCTTCTGCACCATGTTTTGAGCTCTTCTCTGCTGCTCCTGAGGGGGGCATAAATCATGATTCTTTTAGTGATTCATTTTATATTATTTAGCTATAATGAAAACACACTTGCCTGTACTGAAAAATTTTAATCAAGAACAACCATTTAAAATAGATTCTCCAAATTCTCTCAAATTTGGTTTTGTATTTTGTCTGGGCCTCATTCACACTCTTAGGCATTCTTTGTTTAAAAATACTGAAGGCATTAGCCCAGTTAATGTAATATCTGTTTTAGAAGACTGAGACAGCTCTGTCATGTATTGGCTGGGAAACACCCTTTGATCTATATGGCATATCATATTTAATTTTGAAATCATAATTTTCTACTGCTGTTAGAAATAATAGAGCTCTGCTTAAGTTTATACAGCAAACTATATAGCAATTAAAGAATAGTAACAGTATAAATTGGGCTTCTATTGGCTAACGTTTCATTATAACACTGGATGAATAGGGAATACTGGTGGCACTTGGGGAATACTGACAATTTTGATGTCATTCCAAAATATATACGTTTGTACAGTTATAGATAAACTTATATGTATATGTTCAGTTTTAGTTTTATGTTTGACATATTTTTCTATGTTTAACACAGTTATCACATATGTGATACTGTCACGTATGTGGTTTTATAAAAGCGGATGATTGTGTAATAAAAGGTGCAAAGTTTGCATACCGGGTAATGGATAGGCACTAGTCACTTAATGAAGCATGTGAATCAATAAAACAATAGCATACACAGCTATCTACATCATAATTCTTACTTTGAAGACAATCTGCATTTAGCAGGTCTTGGCACTTCTCATGGCACTTGACACCACACTCTGTGCAGCGCATGCCCTGACGAGCAATTCCCCACAGGAGCCCTTCACATTCATAACAATAGGTAGGAGTTGTGGCCGTCCAAACTTCAAAGTTGTGTGGTGTAGTGCTGGATATTGGATATATTAAAGCTTGCAGGGTCTTTTTGTAAACATGGTTTTTCTGAAAGTTAAATTAATGTTGTTACTGTTCTTTATAGTTAGCTTTACTTAGTTTCATAGAGTGGCATATTATTTGTGTACTTACTAGCTCTTCATTGTTTAAGGTGCTTGTTGCAAGAGCAGAAGTAATCCCAGCCTTCCTTGATTGAACCAGGGACTAAGATTGGAATATATATATATAGTCAATAAATGATATGTGAATGTAAATATTTGCCTGCATGGTAGGTTTTTACTAGGTCATGGGCAAGCAGAATATACCTTGATGAATATGACCCAGCATTTTGTACAGGTATCGGATCCCTTTACCCGGAAACCTGTAATCAAGAGAGCTCCGATTTACAGAATGGCCATCAGCCATAGATTCCAAATTTGCCTTCAGGGTAGGTTTTTAATAGGTCATGGGCATGCTGATTATACCTTGATGAATATAACACAGCATGTTTGTACAGATATCAGATCCCTTATCCAGAAACCTGTTATCCAGAGAGCTCCAAACTATAGAATGGCCACTACCCATAGATGCCAGTTTGTCCAAATAATCCAAATTTTTTAAAAAGATTTCCTTTTTTCTCTGTAATAATAAAACAGTACCTTGTACTTACTGGGGAAAACAGCTTATTGGGTTTATTTAATGTTTTAATGATTTTCTAGTACACTTAGGGACAGATTTACTAAATTTGTGTGAAAGATTCGAAGTTCGATCGAATTTTCAAAAAGTTTAGAATTCAAATTTTCTATTGATTTTGAAGTGAATTTTGAAAAATCGATCGAATTATTCGAATAATCCGAATAAAAATCTATTCAAATATTCGACTATTCGACTGTCGAATTACTTCCCCTTTAAATTTTTATTCAATCGAATTTTTTTATTCAATGAAAATTTTTGAAATCCAATTCGGTAGTTTGAAACTGGCAAACTAGGCAGTCGAATAAAAATTTAAAGGGGAAGTAATTCGACAGATTTTATCGATTGATCAAATTATTTCTATTCGATAGTTCAACCAATCGAATTGCAGTAAAATCCTTCGAATTCGATATTCGAATTCGAAGGATTCTACTTCCCACCCAATTCCCACCTATTCCCATGGTCGAATTCAAGGGTTTTTTAACCCTCAAATTCGACCCATGATAAATCTGCCCCTTAATGTATGAAGATCCAAAATATAGAAAGATCCTTTATCCAAAAAACCTCAAGTCCCAAGCTTTCTGAATAACAGGTCCCATATCTGTATCTTGAATTTCTAGTTTTAAAGGAACAGTAACACCAAAAAAATGAAAGTGTTTTAAAGTAAAGAAAATATCATGTAGTTTTGCCGTGCACTGTTAAAACTGATCTGTTCGCTTCAGAAACACTATTATAGTTCATATAAACAAGTTACTGTGTAGCAATGGCGGGAATTGTAAAAACGTCTATATGGCACAGGATAAGTAATGGATAACAGATAACATTATCTGATGTGTAACCTTTTCTCCTTTGAATGGCTGCCCCCATGGCTACACAACGGCTTATTTATATAAACAATAATAGTGCTTCTGAAGCAAACACTGCAGTTTTACCAGTGCAGAGCAACACTGCATTATATTTTTATTACTTTAAAACAATTTCATTTTTTGATGTTACTGGTCCATTAATAAAAAAATCCTACTGCTCAAACTTATCAAACTATGCTTTTTTTCCATTTCTTCTTACTGATCAGATCTTTAAAGAATAGAACTTTTCTAGCTTTATGTTTTGAACGTTGGTCATTTTTGCTTGGAAATACAGGGCAAATATAAATTGCAGATCCACAGATCTGTGCTGTCTCTATGATATTACTCACAGCTAGCAATATTTTCCAACTGTAAAAAAAGCTAAGCCCTGCCCACCCATTTAATGTTGTCAATCATCAGTAAATGCTGCCTGCTGATTGGTTGCTATATTTCTTCTTTTGTAATTAAAACAATGTATATATAAAGTTTCATATAAACAGCAATTGTTGGGAACACAGAAAATGGTTACAAAGGCATCCTCTACTTACCATTGCCTTGGAAGATTAAATGAAGCATTAAATTGAACAGAATGATTAGAACATTGTCATCAAAGAGATCTGTGCAATTAATATCTTGTATTTGGAAACATTCATATCTATCCAGTAGTAAACAGTAAGTGGAATGGTAAATTAATAATACTGGTTATCCAGATGTATGAAAAAGGTAACTTTCCCCACACATTTAACTGGAACACTATAAGAAGCAGGAAAGATCTTTACCAATAAGAGAAAAAGGAATGATCAGAAATGGTTGGGACACCTGGTTCCTCAGTTTCTTTTGTACTTTTATTCATACTTTCTTTGCAGATTGGGCATCTATTACAAAACTACTCGTTACTAAAGGAAGTACTTTAATATAAAAATTAATACTTTTATGAAAATTATAGTAAACATTATTTTTTTTTTATTCTACAAAAATCAAATATGCAGTTTAGCTACAGTCCATTATTACCAAAAAAAAAACACCACACCTCCCCACATTTATTAGGGAAGTACAGAAAAATTATTTAGCAGTTTTTACTACAATATAGTTTTGTGGCCTGGCATCCGCAAGATACCCAGTGTGCTAGAGGAATCTATTCCCACACCATATCAGTCTCAGATTAGAAAATCTTTTTAATCCAACTGGATTTGACTAATATGACAAACCATCATAGAGATTTTTCCCAAATGATGGTTAGCATGTTACTTGCCGGAGTAGGCTTCAATGCCAAGAGCAAACTTACCAGGTCACTGACCAAAGGGATGGCTTTCCTTTTTCGTATGTCTGGCATGCTGTCTATAATTATAAGACCACCAGCTGGCCTATTAGAGAATATGGACATAGACAGTTACAGATAACTATTAAAAGTGATATATGAAAGATAGATGGATTCACAGAAAGACAAAGTATAACATTCAGAAACACATATAAAACATGGTATGCTGCACTGTTAAACTGTACATCAAGAAAATGCTACTTACCCATCCTTAAACCAGAGGGATTTGGACTCCCCACTCCCTTCACCTCGTGCCTGTAAAATAAAATGGCAAATATTTGTTCTTAAAGTGCAATGTGATTTTTTTTTATCGTACTATATATATATATATATATATATATATATATATAACATTAATTGGCGTTACTTTTGATTTTGTCCATTCCCATGCCTTCACTACTCATACCTAATCAGTATGTAAATCATGTTACTATATTATTTTACTACATGATTTCTGATACATGACATCACACAAAATAACACCAAAATTGCACTCATTAATCCTGTCTCATATTAAGTACTGTAGTTCTTTGTTAATTGGCCTTTCCTTCCACAGATATAATTTATGCCAGTGCCAGGGTTATATCAACTGCTAATTGTCTACCATGCCACTTACCCAATCTCTATACTGGATTCTGCTTAAATGTAAGATATACATTAAACTTCTGAAAAGGAACATCTTATAAATATTTTACTGAATGAACCCCCATTTTACTTAGCTCTCATTCTAAACCTTAAGAATAGAATTTAGGCTACTACTAGCTGCTGTATAGTTATAGACTAAAGTACTGTACTGAACTAAAGTAAGGTAGACTATTGTAAGGTATTGTATTGCAGACTAGACTAGACTAGATTTGATAACAAATTTATACTGTTTAGGGGCCTATTAATTAAGCCTCAAATTTTTCTGTTCAAGTTTTTAAGGGGAAAAATCCAAATTTTTTCAGACAAAAATCTTTTTTTCAAGATTTATCATGCTCCAAAGCTGCTTAAAATCCAAATCTGAAAATACTCCAGCTAAAACCTGTCAAAAGTCATGTAAAAGTCAATGTTAGATGTCCGTTTTATAGTTGGAAGATGGATTTTCAAGAGTTTTGGACTGTTTGACGCTGGTTTACGTTAGTAAAACTAAAAAACATTGTGGTTTTCAGGTTACAATTCGAAAAAGTCGTACAATGCAAATTGCTGCATGATTTTGTCAAGTTTTAATAAATACTGGAGCCATTTCTAATTCTTGGATAATATAAAGGATGTCTGAGCAGAAGGATTAAAAAAAAAAAAGACTATATGCAAGAAATGATTTTTACATATATGTGATATATGTCAGGCCTAGACGATATCAGCATTCATGACACGCTGACCATGCAGAGTTTTCTTTTTGCCAAAAAAATAATATTTACTGTTTTTATTAAAGCTAATGACCAGCTGCATTGCCCGGTCATCTCTGATCTGCCCAGAGAACTAAATTCTGATGACTCCCAAAAATTTGACAGAGTTGACAGGTTTTCAAAAAGGTAATAGTAAATGTCTTTCTGTGCCAGGGAAGACTGACAGGAGATCTGCCAATGTTTTTGGAGATTTAGGTAGATTTTCTAAAAAGATAAGATAACATAATCTTAAAGGGTTTAAGGGTAAAAGACAATTTTTTTGGGGTTTATTGTAACATGTAATATTTATATGTATAGTGAATAAAGTACCCCCTATTGTAAAATATAAGTATATAATAAGTTGCTGAGGAGTTTTATGACCATATATGTTTTAATACAGGTCACGGATTTACAAACGGGCCGCCCCTAGGCCATCTTTGCTCATCACTCCCCTCTCCTCCTCTCTGTCCGTGTTCCCCTTCCTTTTCTCGTCCGTGTCCCCCTCCCCCTCTGCTTGACTCTCCACGTCTCTCTCCCCTCCCTTTCCTCGCCCGTATCCCCCTCCCCTTCCGCTTCCCCCTCCGCATCACTCTCCCTTTCCTTATCCTTCCTTCCCCAGTCTGAATCTCTCTCCCTATCCCCTTGTGTGTTTGCGTATATGTGCATATTTTTAATATGCGTAAGTGCACATGCGCAACTAACGTTAATGCGGCTGGGTGGCATGCCGCCATGAATTTCTGCCGCCATAGGCTTGGGCGTTTGTGGCCTTGCCACAAATCCGGCCCTGAATAGCTTCATATTCTGCAACAGTGGGTACTTTATTTATTAGAATGCATGTCACAGAAATAATATCACGAAGCTCTGATAATAACCAATGGCATCACTAAGCATTTTTTATAAGAATATAATTTACAGGATATTCGTGGCTCTTGTGTATTATATTTACAGTATTCATATATTAATCTATCAATTTATTAAGCTTTTATCTTTTTAATAAATAAATTATATATTTATTTACCGCAAGATAACTTTTTCCTCTATCCCTACAAGGCTTTGGTTTATTTTTGCTTGTTCATATTGAAAAGTTTATGGGACTGTCTGTTGCACAGCTAGGTCTTGCTTTAATTCTGTTAACATATTGTTTGCTCCACTCTGTGCATTTTGTCACCAGCACGACTTTGTCAAGGCCTCTCTCATGCACGTTATAAAGACATATATCACATAGGTGAAAGGGCTACCACACAGCATGAGTTGGAGGAGTACTGCATTTTATTCACACTGGAGGCAGTTTGAGATCATAACAATTATATTTAAGATTAAAATTGCTGCATAATTCTATGTTCAATGTTCTCTTCAGTGAATAATGGTTTTATGATTTTTTCAGTAACGCAACTAAATGGGGGTGGGTCCTGGTGCAGGCCGTACAGCCGGGTGCCCCCACCCCCCCTCCGTGCGGAATTTCTTTGTGGCTGCAGCGGAGTGTGATCTGTTCGGGGGGGGGCCCTGCCGGGGGGCACACTTTGCTCCAATTGCACCCCCTGCTCCCCCGGTACTTACGCCACTGGGTTTTTTCTGTTGCTGTGTATTCCTTTACCTTTTATATTATTTATATAATGTACTGTATCTCAAAATTCTAGTAGATAATTGATTGTTCCTATCTATGTAGATTCATGAGCCAGTTATCACTATGATGTATGAATGTTTGTGTTCTATAACTTATTCAGTAATATAAGTGCTTTTATTAAACAAACGTGATTAATTAATATGTATGCTCCTGGTGTATCTTTTGTACTAATTTTTATCATATAAGTTATTGCCTGAGATGACTTAAAAAAGATTATATGATTTATTCCAATTCTTAACTGTTACATGTCCCCATGGTACTGTTGAGGAAGCCGATGTCTGATGGTATAGGTCTTATTTTCAGAGGGATATGTAAACTGTTTTTCAGGTCTCATAAAGCTGTATTGCTCATAGTTTCATAGTCTTTAAATGTATTTATAAATAACCTAAACTCATCCTGGCTTTTCTTTAGACAAACTTAAGCAATAGAGTATGTTTCAGTATTTATTTAGAAGTCTTAAAAATTCTCTTATGCTTCTATTCTTTTTGTTATCTCCGGCCCAAAATGTACAAGTCTTTATATCACATACAGT
>CM044431.1:106101443-106128777 GCA_024363595.1 Xenopus borealis | reverse complement strand
GTGATTTAATTCCATTTATATATCACGATTTAATTTAGATAACAAGGGGGGTTTCTCTCTCTTTTTTTCTCCTTATTCGAATTAGCACTTTACTGACTGGTGTCAGATCCTCCTTTGTTATCAGGATAATAATAGGGAAATAGATAATTTCAACTTTTTTTCATCTTTGACTAATAGTTAAATGTGTTTGATGATCAGAAACATTTTGTGTGACAAACATGCAAAAGAATAAGAAATCAGGAAGGGGGCAAATAGTTTTTCACACCACTGTACGTATAGAAACAAGCATCTATTCATCTCAACCCTGCAGTATTTCCAGGTCCAATTTTGAAATTAAACATATAAAGCCAACAAGCAGCATCACTAATTTAGCGATGCCTGCTGTGCCCTATCTCTAGTGCTATAGAATAAATATAAATTAATTGCTAATTAGCCAGTCATTATACATATATATATATAGATATAGCAAAGGCATTGAACTATAGGTTCACCACTGTCTCAATTGTGACTTAATCAATATGCAATCCATATCTCATACATTGCTTGCTGTTTTTCACGCCAATGCCTTGCCTTCTTAAAATAAAACTTCTGAAGAAACAATCAGCCCTTTAAAGGGATTGCAATCAGAGAGGTTTGGCAAGCAGTGGCTAGCAATCTGGTTATGCAAGTTTAATTACATCCATTTCTCTGACTGATTATACAAAAAACAAAATTGTTTCCGTACATAAGATAAATATAACACCATATAGCTGAACTGGGAGAACCCTGCTTTTACTGAATCAGATAAAGACAGAGATACGAATTATTAGTTGTATATGTATTCTCTATACAAGTACCATTGGAATGTGTACTTCTATGATCTGCTCTATTCCAAACACAAAAATGCTGTGCCTTAGCATTTCCCTGCACTACAGAAATACATTTTGACACATTGGGGCAGATTCATATCTATTCTAAAACATTACTTTATGCTTTATCACGTGACAACTTTGGAAAATCTGAAAGTGAATTCGGAATTTAGGAAGCTTTTCTCATTAAATTGAATTTGAACCATAATTTATTATTCCTTACGGCAGCATATGGTATAATCAGTCCTCTACCCTGAGAAAGTTGAACAATACTGCATTATAATATTTCCACAGAAACAGTGATCAGGTGGAAAGAGAGCAAAAAAGCACATTCCCCACCTACCTGCTCTCGACATCTTGAGTGTCTGCCCACAGGACTGAGGGATGTTTGGAAAGAAAGTGTGTGTAGGGAGGGGAGTGGGGGAGCGTCTCTGAATCAAAAACATAAAAATGACACAAAAGTATAAAAGTAACCAGAAAATGTAAACATAAAACAAATAAGAACAAACATAAAATGACGATCATGGTACCAAACAAAAAATGCAAAAAAATAAAGAAACACAAAAGGTCAACATGCAAAAATAAAGCCTAAATATACCTTAAATGCACAAAAATCCCAAAAGGGCATGAACGGTGAGATTTTAAGTGAGCAGCACATGCATTAATGTGCATTCTGAACACAAAATTAGATATAACTTTACAACTGAAATTTTTAATAGTTGGATAAATAGATTATCTTTAGGGATTCTGATGCAATATAATGCTTTAAATATTCTATGCAAGATAAAGTGTAACACCGTGTAGCTGTATTACATATGTAAGAGAGCACTGCCCCAAAATTAAGAATTTTGTTGAAACATAAGGAAGAAATATAAGTTCGAATGCAAACACTCTGAAACCTTAAATTATAAAACATATATTTCATCATACAGCAATAGGTGTGGCATACAGTTATTGCAAGAATCACCCTACTGACATACCTCTTGGAGCTGCAGGCGCACCTTATTAAATGCTCTTAACCAATTAGATTTTGCCCTGGACTTTCCAGGCTCTTCTTCTCTGTAACTGTAGAAAAATGTTTATTTAAACACTTTCAGCAAAGATCAACAATTGATTGTTCACTCCTTCCTTCCCAAAGCACTGCCAGCAAGCCGCTCTGTAGCTTGTAATGCCTCTCTCTGCTCCTTAAAACATGGCCCTGGTTGGGGGGACAGGCCTGCTTCAGTGGGGCTCATGAGGGCTGGGGCCTACTGGATTTTTTTCTACCTACTACCCTACATTTGAATCCCATCATTTATCTATTCATATTATAAAAACTGCTATATGAAAAAACATTTTAAAAAAACCTACCATATAACTCTAAATACTGTATGTCATGTAAATATCTCCACAACCATTATTTTCACAAAGATTTCTAGTCTTACACTAAAAGATGTTAACTGAACGATAGTATAATTTCTAACTGCCCCACGATTGGAAATACAGTAATACAATTCAATAAAGTGAACTACACTGATATAAAGCCAAATCCTGAATATAAACTAAATTGACTTGCAGAATATCAAGTTAGGATATGTTGTATTAGCTCACAAGATGTGGAAGATGGAATTGCTTCATGACATACTGTGAGCCAATAAAACTTTTTTTTTTATTGTTGACATGTAAATGCTTGATTTGTGCAATGCGTGCTTTAGTGCAGAATTTTTGCATAGCATATGCACAAACATACAGCACAGGAAAAATACAATACTCTCATGAAAAATTTGCATCAAAGCGCAAATGGGAAAGTGGGAAAGTGAATCTATCCTACCTTAATAGGGACAGACTGTGCTTATACAAATGAAGGCGGTAGTAGTACTCTAATTTTAGTTTTTTTTATGGAATGCAAAGTGATATTTAGGAATATATATATTTTTTTTAATAATTTTTAAGCAGCAGCATTTTTATAAAAGTTGTAGGATGTATATACTACACAGCTTCAATAAAGGGAGTAACGACTCTTCAGAAAGAATATACCTAAGTTTAATAATACAAAAAGTAGCGAGCTAACTTGATACCCACCTGTCTGCAGCTTGAGGAGACTGGACTTTTGTCACAGTTGGCTCTACTACTACCTCCTCTGGCACAGCTTCTGGTGTCCTGTCCTTCTCCAGTGGTATATCAAGGGGTTCCTTCTCCTCAGCTTCCAATGATTGATAGATGGAGTCTTCCTGCCCATATGCTAATCTTCCTCTTTTTGCTTCTTCCTCAAGTTGTTCATCATCATACAGCTCCTGGTCAGACAGCTGCCCCTTGCTTTCAGGATATTCTTCCTCATCTTCACTATAAACTTCAGGCTCCTCCTCTCCTTCCCAATTTGGTGAATCTTTGCTGCAGCTGACAGAACTATGACAGGAGTGATAAGAGTCTCTATCCCTTTCTTCCTCTATGTCTGAACCCTGTAAGCTGTCATCATCTGGGTCAAAATCATCACTGAGCTGTGAGGAGCCACGACTGATCTCCCCTGATGATGCATATCGACTACTTCCAGTGGGGCTACAGAACCAGAATGCATGAATAAAAGCATGACATAAGTAGGGTTAACAACATTTTACCTCCTAATGTGATGTTACTAATTCCCAGTACACAAATTATAACCAAAATATCTTCTTCTGGGTGATTTGGTCATCAGATTCACAGACTAATGTATGATTCCAATTACATTTAAATCAAAAGGCGACACATGCAGTCATCTAAAGGTTTGTTTATATAAAGCTCAATAGTTTATCTTTGTAAGAGTGCAGATCATGGGGTGGAACAATGCCTCCTCGTGTTTTTAAGTAGACTTTTAGTCAGATATCTATTACTCATGTCTGTTATCCTGAGTAAGAAATTAGTTCCCTGAATTATTTGAGACCCACCCTGTTGCTCAGATACTGGATACTGCATATATCTCACATTGCTAACCTGCCACTGCTATACGTTTCATACGCGATTTAAGAAAATTCTCTTAATTAAGTACAGATTAAGGGTATTCTCTTGAAGTACAGATAAAAAGAACAGTAACACCATAAAGAGAAAAGAGTTTGAAAGTGATGAAGATATAATTTACTGCTATGCTGCACTGGTAAAACTGGTGTATTTGCTTCAGAAACTCTACAATACTTTATATAAACAAACTGCTGTGAAACCATGGGGGCAGTCATTGAAAGCTGAAAAAGGAAAAAAGGCACAGGATAAACAACAGATAACAGATAAGCTCTGTAGTATTGAATGGGTCTTATCTGTTCTCTACTATGTATCCTGTTTTTGAATGGTTGCACAGCAGCCTGTTTACACTATATAAAGTAATGTAGTTTCTGAAGTATACACACCAGTTTTACCAGTGTACAACACCAGTACATTATATTGTCAGTATTTTAGTATACTGTCATTTTTTGGTGTTGCTGTTCCTTTAAATAGGTGTGTCTTCTTAACTTTTGGAAAGTCTCTGCTCTTAGACATAGAAAATTCCTCCTTTATGCGAATGGCAAGGGATATTCTGCAAGGTTTCAACAGCAGTGCCTCCCATATATCACTAACAGAGAAGCTGCTCTTGATGTCTATGGATAATTCTCTTGCAGCTATCAATATGGTGTTTCATTTCACACCTATAAATGAGATTATGCATGGGAGGGGGTATATTTTCTTTTCAAGTACTGACATTTTTAAAAAATGTTTCATCCTCCTAAGGTACAGGAACATTTAGTCAACTATGAATACCTTTGCAGTCAAGGCAGAACACCAGTGTCTAACATCATAAGTATAAGTGGTTCCACTAGGAATCTGAAGTAGTTGAATTAAAAAGTAAATAACAATATTTTTTCAATTCATCATTAGTGATGAACAAATAAATTCGCCAGATGTGAATGTGTGGTGAGTTTCTGCTTTTCACTACTGGTGAATAAATTCTCAAAACTGAGGCAAAAATTGGCTGGCGAAAAATCCACTGCGTCAAAAAACATTTAACAGTGCAGTAGAATAGGCTTGAGCATAAAAATTGTTGTCTGTCAAAAATATTCAGACGCCCATTGACTTTAATGCATTTGGACAAAATAGGCACGGGTATGAAAATTGTTGTGGGCGTCAAATAAATTTTGATGCCCACTGACTTCAATTCATTACTTATGCAAAATAATAATCATTTTTTTCAGGAAGGAGGATTTCAGATACTTTGTGAAATTAAAAGGGAATCAGCAAGGCTTAATATAGAAGAGATAACTGTAGCATTAGTTACCGAGATACAATTATACAATAATTTAAAAAACGAGATCCATACTGGATACTTCAACTACTGAAGGAAAAGGTTCTTTCTATGTAAAGAAAGGTCATGTGAGAAGGGTCCACTGTTGTAAGGTGTTTAGTTGTATATACTAGTTAATAAATATGTCACATAACTATATATTTATTTATTTTTTTCTTTATTGTGGTCCCATTCTATACATTGATTAAATTGTAGAATTGTAGAATTAATTCCAGTTACAGGTCAAAAAGGAAAGAAAATAAAAAAATGCAAAAAATAAAAAACATGGAATTTTTCCAAAATACTGTACCACTGTAGCACACTGTAGCAAACTTGTTTTCAGGAGAAAATAACTATGAAAATAAATTGATCCTCTGTAAATATAACTCTGCAAATATGGACTGATATTAATTATACTAATAAAAAAAAACTGGAAAGAGAACACATTCAGTCCCTGGTATAACTCAGCAACCAATAAATGAATAGTGCTAGCCAGCACCAATAAAATGTTATACACTGTACAAACTATGCTGTACAAGTACAAGCTACTGCAAATGGTCTGAAACTAATGGCACACAGTGAAGTTTTCCAACAGTGTATTGTCGCTGGCAGAGAAATGCCTCAAGCATCCATGCCACTTCCTATCAATGTAAATGGAAACAGTCTGACACAACAAGTTCTTGTCCCCACAAAGGCATATTAGAGTATTATAATAAACAGATCACTCTGATTGCCTAGTGCATATGGAAATACCTACTAGTGTAAATCTAGTACTACTTTATGTGTTTCATGGGGATTAGTGCTCACTTCTTCAGGAGGTATATAAAAGAAAGTCTATAAATCATTTGTTGATGCTCTGTTGTGCTAAGGTTTGAATTTCTTGTGCAATTTCCTTTCAGATACTTTATTTAGAAATTATATGTCTAGAGGTATCCAACTGGGTATATCCAAACTTTCCCCCCTCAAATTAAAGGGAAACTACACAAAAACATAGCCTTTTGAAAAGTAAGCATAATTTCAAGCAACTTTAAAATATAAATCAATTTAAAAATGTGCAGACTTTTCATGATTTTTAATGGTTTCTGGCAGTTCCCTAAGCCTAGCTTCTGCTGAGCTGGCTGACTACTTTGCTGAGCTGGATGACTCCTCCAAACCCCACAATTCAATGCACATGTGATTTGAATAAAGAAAGGAACATCACAGTGCAATGCATTGTGGGTTATGTATTTCCTGCCTGCTGTCTGTAAGCTGTGGAAAATAGTGACCTGCGCCCGACTTCTGGGTTCCTTATATAGACCCATGCCGACCTGCCCTGCCGATGATGTCACAAAGGGGGCGGGTGAGCAGGCGCATGTCTGGGCCAGGGCAGCCGGGCGCACCTGGCAACGAGGCCAGCCACGGCACCTCATCCACCGTGCACAGGAAGTATGCGCACATGTGCGCTGACCAGCCACGTCAAACCCTTTCCTGCACACTCTGTGCGCACATACACAAATAGGTGGAAGCAGAGGAGCAGAATTCAGTTGGACTAGGGGTAGGCAGCAGTAAAAGGTACGTGCCTGGTGTCCCCCAAGCTTTGCACCCTAGACAAGTGCCTACTCTGCATACCCCTGGTTCCAGCCCTGTGCATATCTATAAAAAGTGAACCCGAAAGTCAGAGGCCGGCATTTGTGAGCCCTGGAAGATGGGGTGCGAGGTCGGCCCGAACCCGTCTGACCTGCGTGTATCGGGCCTGCCCGCACATCACTAGTGGAGAAGTTGTTACAATTTGTAACATCAGTGTTTTAGTCCCTTCTTGCTTGCCAATATTTCCAATGATGCAGAAAGAGAAGAAAAGTTAAACAGCTGGATTTCAGCACAGAAAATGGCATTTGTTCATACTTTTTGACAAAATAGATAACTGTGATGGGTATGTTAGGGATGTGGACCTCTTTATCAGATATTGGTTTGGAAGCCGGAGTACCCCTTTAAACACCAGAATGCTGGTAAACATCACTAGTCTGACATACAGTACACCTTAAGTACTTTTATAATTAGGTGCTGGATTACATTTTCCTCCTAAGTATAGATCTTTTCAAGAATTGTTGGTTTGCATAACCATATTTACTGGAAGCCAGAGACCATAGAGGGAAACAGGTTTCTTATTAAAACAAACTATGAGGCTTTAAGCAAAACCTTACAGGCATAGCAAGAGAATAATAAAGATTAGCCATCAAGTTATAAAGCAGGGCTTGCTTTACCTCCTGTATCATTCTATACCTGTATGCAGTCAGTATGTCTGATGTACAGACCCTTCTGTTGCACAGCCCTACAGAATATGTTGGTGTTTAAATAAATATGAATTCATAACAATAATATATATATATATATGCACTATATAAATAATATTAATGACCACAAGTAATACAATGAGTATCATACATATATGTACAGCTCTAGTGCAAAGGTTTAATAACTATAATTTCTAAATATTTAAAATGTGAAAGCTCATATACCATCTTGCACTGCCATATTGGATTAGAGATTGATTTTTCCCTACCAACTTTGACTAATGCACTTTAATGAGCAAATTCCCCCCATATACCTCGTCTGCTTTGTGTTTTAGTCCTCTTGTACAGAAATGGTTATACCCTGCATGAACACGATCCCCACGTAACACCCACCCTTAAGCGCGCATGCAGACAGCATTACAGAGGCACACCCCAGGACAGGCCAATACTAAGCAGGTCCTACACCCAATAAATTCAGTGGTGCTAAGTAGTCAATGTATTTAGAATGTTGGTGGTTATATCCACAATGCTTAAAATCTCTTCACCTTGTATACTGCATGTTCCTTTCTTCAAATCCTAGTGTAAAATGTATTGCAAAGATGATGTCAGGGAGTAATACTTTATTGAAATCATAGTAGATGCATGAAACTGACTTCCACTAGAAGTACTGTGAAATATTATGTTATCAAATCAGCAAACTGATAATTTCTTCTTGGCACTATTTCAGACGGTTGTTGGTTATTTGAAGTGGAGAAACTAAGCTGAGATCCTTGTAAGGAATAAGAAAGTCACAGTAGAATAGTGAATGGTGTTTTGCTGACTTTTATGCACCAGGTATATTTATCCATACAGTATACTGCAATACCTATGATTAAGGGAGATAATTTCAAAATGTGTTAGGTGTATCATCAGAATACTGCTATAATAAAGCCTTTTCCAGAAGTGCCATCCAACATTTCAAGTTTGTCATACTGCAGTAATTGGCACATTTCTCCCTATGTCTTATGAATTGTATGTAATGAGTGCCCCCCATTAGCACCGGCCTGTACTGATGTGTGCATAACACGAGCACGCCACTCTGCAGCACCCACACTGCAACACCCCAGGACTGACCCACCTATCAGACAGGTCTAAGGACTGCCGGCTCTCCAGAGAGTGCTGCCGGCTGGTGAGGCGGCTTGAACCGGAGACAGACTCCACATCACTGCGCCCATTAGTGGCAGAGTCTGCGCTATCGTAACGCCTGCCATCCAGGGAGAGAGGAAACAGGTCAGAGGGGGTCACACACACCCCTCCATCCTGCCCTCCACTGGTTTGTAACAGTGATATTAACCAATAATATAAAACATAGCATGTTTATTATAAAGATTATAATAACATTAATGAATTAAGGTTGTTCAGTATTGTTTCTGTGTATCAATATTGAGATTATAATAATCAGAATTAATTTATAATTGCAAACTTTCAAATTACAATTCACTGGATATAAGTCCGCACCTGATTGGACGATGGTCAGAGAAGTCCATCTCATAGCTGTGCACTGAATCGGTGTATGATCCATGAGAGCTGTGTTGCTGTCGTACAGGGTACTGGTGTACTGAGGCATTTGGCTGTGAGGTGGAGTAGTAGGGGGGTGGAATACTGTTGCTGGTTTCACTGCGGTAATCACTATCCCGGTCATCCACTGCACTATCAGGATCCTCATCTGGAAGTGGTGAAAAGAGATCAGCAGTGAAAAACAGTCCATATTTATAAAGCTATGGAAAATGTTTTCCACCAAAAAGAGTATCTATCAACTTCAAAGTGATATCAAATTGTGATAATTAGTGGCAGGTGTAAAAATCCCATCATGCAAGGATCACATTAGGCCAGTGATGCATTTCTTCCTTCAGGGCTGCATTGGCCCTTATTATGATTCACCAGGGTGGCCAAATCAGGCAAATATCTGCCTTTATGGTGTCCTAGATAAATGAGATCTTTGTTAAAACTAGTTCTGAAACTTTTTCTGATATAAAAGCTGCCAAGTAGGAAGCAGATCTGCCTGCTTATGGGACACACTGACAAGTCTGTTCAGATATAAATTGTGAAGGCTTGAAAATCCTGTCAGGGCCAACGATCAGATCAGCTTGATTTGACCCAGAATGGCAACCTAACCAAATGTGGATTTGGTCATGTCCACCTGAATACCACCAAGAGACAATTCCTTTTACACATACTGGGAAAATGGGCTCAGTATGCTTGGACATCATAAATAAGCTTTCCAAATGTTTTGCTCTATGGTGGCTAAATGAAAGTTAAATAAAAGTTATTGAAATTACATTTCAAGTATCTATCACCCTTTCTGTAAAGGGTAAAGAATTATCTATGGATTTCACATTTATTTTCTGTACTGAAATGTCCCATTGTTGCTTATGTATTGTTTACAAGCAGATCTGTTATATACCTGCATCTGGATAGAAAAGTACATATATGTACAAAAATAATATGAGCAGACATATAAGAATGCATTTTTGTATTTAGTTTCTGTGCCTTGTCCTCACCAGTAAATGCCAAGAGGGCTGTTCTTTCATTTGAACTGACAGTTACAGCAACTGACATATTTATTATACATTTGCACCTGTAGGCAAGTACTAGGGTTCTGAGCTCCCTACAGCTATCAAAAATTATATTTTCTTTAAATAGCACTTCTAAATCTTCCTATAACTTAAAAGGGAGCCACATGCAACTGCATGCTGTGCTCAAGGCCACTCATCCACATTGCCCAAATATACCGTAAGCTGGAACTGCTTCATGGCACCGGTGCAAAAGAAAGAGAAATACCCTTACATTTGTGAGGTTAGGTAGACATTGAGATGTATGTAACTTCCCAGCATAAGATAATTATAAAAATACGCAATACGAATTTCTCTCACTTTGTATCATGAATTATGCAGATACAATCAATTACAGAGTATTACATATGTAAAATAAAATAGTATGTTCTTAATACCAAAAGCAGAGAAACAATTTGGTTATGAAATAAGGCATAATATTTATTCTTATACTTACTGTGCTGCTCCCCCCATCCAAAATAATTCCAGTTACCTACAAATTAAAAAATGGACCAACATAAGAACAATGTTAGCCTTATACATTTCAGACTTATATATGGAGTAGACTCAATGCACAGGGGCAGTAAGAACTGGCAACAAACGGTTCATAATACATTTTTTCTTATTATCCTATATCACTGACTACGTCTCCCGTAAAAATAATATCCTGTTTCATCCGTCATCTGTCAATAGTGAATGCATGAAACAACATACTAAAGAATTCACAAAATCAAAAACTCTTTAATAGTCTCCCCATCTGAACAACTGTTGATTTAGTCTTATGGTGGGAAGTAGATATCAATGATAATTGTTTTATCATTTCAACTGACTATAGTTATTAGCTATAGCTGACAATTTTTTGGCTAAAACAAAACAAAAATACACAGTTTCAGCTGTTATTCTCTACTTAAAGTGGACCCGTCACCCAGACACAAAAATCTGTATAATAAAAGTCCTTTTCAAATTAAACATGAAATCCAATTTAAAATTTTTATGAAACCATTCATAGCTGTTTTAAGCTCGTTTAAAAATCTCAGCTGTCAATCAAATATTGTCTGCCACTCCTCTATGCCTTAGGCATAGAGGCGGGGCAGATAATTACTTTCACTTTCCATTCAGCACTTCCTAGATGTCACTGCTCCCCACACATTCTTAATAACAGTGTCCACAAAATGGCTCCTGCCTGCTTGCTATAATTATGAATTCCCAGACTGAAGAAAACAAGATTAAAATAATTTATATAGTGTAATTAATGTTCATTTTGCTTGACTAATGTGATGAAATATGATTTTGAATATTTTTTTGGGGGTGACAGGTCCATTTTAATCTACTGCTTTTCATTCTTAAGAAGCATTCCAGGTTTTATCTCATCCTGTTTACCTTACTTTGCATCTTTCATTCCAACCCTCTACCCATACTACCCAAAATACTGCACACTCACTCTAATTGACAAAACAATTGCATGGAATGACAGAGCACATAAGGCAGGCTTTTAATTAATAAATGTTCATATGTGTTTTTGTAGGAGAAAATTTACTTGACATTACTTACAGCATTGAGATCCATGGACAGGAAGAGGATTCTCTGGAATTTCTTCTTGAAAAACATACTGAAGATATGAGGGAGGAATGAAGAACGGTTACCAAGCAGTACAATGTTTTAGCCAATCCAGAAATAGCCAGACATTGAGCATGTTTCAATATGCTAATATTAAATAGCACAGCAGAAGCATAGTAAGACTATTCTCTCACTATTCTGTAGTCAAATCTCTCTACTTAGAAACAACTTAAATATACCAATAACTGCGCTTGTGCTAACTGCTGATAATCTGTAGCCAAGTCTCAGGTGGTACTTCATATAAACTCAGCACTGCATAAGGTTGTTTTGAAATTCTGCAATAAGGGTAAACTATTAAAACCACTTACATCATCCTGGTCCCTCATTGCATTAAGTTGCTCAAGTTTCTTTGCCAAGTATCGAGCTTCTTCTTCTGGTATATCTAAGTTAAAAAAATATTGATAACAATAATAACACATAACCACAAACATCTGTTTTGCTCTAATTTTTCTGTAAGGAACCCTGCACCCACTTGTTTCCCTGCAGAAGCATGTCTGTAAGCAGAAACAAAAAAAGTTACCTTCTTCACATAATGGCACACTGCTAATGGTGCTGAGTGTTGTTTGGGGTTTTGGATTCTCTTCACATGCCTGATAACCTATTTGAACCTAGGGACATCTATTCTATCTTGCATAATTAAAGGTTTGCTCTACGCAGCACAGACACAGTCTGATTTATTTGTTAATAAACCTAGAGGAACTATTTATTAGAGGACTATTTACTCAGCACAACAATGCAAAATTATGCATCAGAGGAGTAGGTGGCTACTTGCAATATATGATATTTATTACAGCAGGCACAACTAATCATTTTAGGACTCATTTACATCCAATACTGCAGTTCAAATTTCACAAATTTCTCTGCTGTCAATTGCATGTAACTAGCCGTTTATTTAAGGTACATGCTTTATAACATGCTCCTTGTGCTTTTGTATACTTGCGCTTGGCTCTTCTCAATTCTAAATAAATGCACTTGCACCTATTGATATAGAGGAACCCTCGGAGTTACCACCACCTCTGGACCAATTAGTAGTTCCAGGGTTCCCTTAGTGCCCTGCATCAATAGGCGCAGCAAACTTGCAGCTAAAGAATTCATATAATGCATAAAAGTGCATTTAAAGAATGGGAAGCATGCACCACTCTCTCCCCGAACAATGGAAAGTATGCCAACCAACTTTAACACAAAATTTTAGGTGTTTTTTAGGTCCTTATTGCAAGGACTGGAGCTGGAATTATAGGGCAAGAATGCTACATTATAGGAAAAAACAAACTGCGCTTGAAATTGCTGAGAGGTTTCTTACCTAGAGGAAGCTCAAATCTGGTGTCCAGTAAGATGCGGTGGAAGGTTGGATCTTTGGTACCGCAAATCTCATTGTCTGTCATTATGACCTGTGAATCAAGTGTCAGCCATTCCCCAGGACCCTCCTATGTGTAAAATGGTCAAATGTCACAAAAGTATAAGCATCACTTTATGAATGGAGAGAAAGATACTGTAAATACTCGAGTCAGTATTAAAAATGGGCCCCAAGTGTGGTCCGCAGGCCAATTTATCAGTATCGCAGTATCCCTAAGAAAATTACCATAGGGTACAGGCGGGTTCAGCGGTGCTGAATATGCAGTACGGTAGATAGACTGTGCTACTGGCTGATGCACTGCTCTTGCATCTTTAGGGCTGAAGGTGAACTGACGTATTACCATACAGTAAGAAAGTACGGTATGCGAGAGAGCAGCATGTCACATCTACAAAGTCTTGCCTTGACAAAGCTCTACAGTATATCGGGAAACGCGTGTCAGCTTTAGTCTACTTTTAGATGGTAATTCGTTTACGTACTTTATTACTATCATGATCAGATACTAGTGGGGTGGTGAATGCTTTACCCTGATGCCGTACTTTCTCAAGAGGCCGTGGTTTTGTAGAACAGATTAATTAGATCTTACAAGTTTAGTGCTTATTGTTAAATCTGAGACCACAGTCCTGGTTACTGTACTCTCCTTATCTTTGTGGTGTCCCAGGGACAGAAATCAATAGGTAGCAACCAGCGGGACTACTCCCCCATCTACAATTTTCTTATTCCTATTCTTATTAATCAAGTAGTTGGGTGTGTTTATCCATTTCAATTGATGGTCACTATTAAATATTTTTAGAATATACTTTTATTATTCATTTATATTTATTAGCACTGCACTTTATATCACCAGTATATTATCACTCAATTTTAATTAATTGTTTAAATTGTCCTCAGAGTCATAATCAAATTATTAATACCCGTAATTTATTACGGTAAACCAATGAATTATATTTCACCATAGGAGAGTACTACGGTATTTATCTAGGTGTTTTTAGATTTTAAATGGGTGGGATTTTCTAATTAATTGTACTAATCAATTTATGGGGATTAATTAATTAATTCATTCATTCATTCATTTGCACTGCACTTTTTAATTTAATATTATTTATTCATCAAGTGATTGGTAGCTTTAAAGTTTAAACGGTACTTATTAGGAGTGTTATTGGATTCATACAGAATTGGCTAGCAAGTACGGTAATTGTGGATGTAGCTGCTCAAGCTCAAGGTGGAGAAACCATCCCTGAGCAGAGGCAGGGGTCTTTGACACCACCTGTCTGCTACATACAATGCTGTTCTCACATCTGTACCCCGGCAGTTTCAGAATACTTCACACATCCATTCATGCAACCCTCACAAGTAACACCTGTTTCTAGTAGTTTCATGACACATTGGTAATCCTATCACAGTAACTACACAGAATCAGCACCTCTGTGAATTTCACATATCACCTCTCTGAAGAGTTACCATATGCCGAGAACTCCCCACATCAGTCAGTTGAACTGAAGAAGCTGCTCGGATGAGCAGTGAAACGTCTTCATTAAAAATTTTCAGCAAGTCCAGTTGCTTTTTTTTAATCACTTATATTAGATATAGAAAGTACAAAGCTCCCCAGTGTCTTGTGGCCCTGGTGAACTCTAGCTTGAGTGTGTAAATGAGGCAAGTATGTAGGTCCTTTCAAGGCAAAGGATGGCTATTCAAAAGTAGCCATAGCTCATTGAGCTCCAGACTATGGGGCACATTTACTAAAGTGTGTATTTTCTCTTTACCTCATTTCGCCAAGGGGTATTTTCGCAACACATCTCCGTATTTACTAAAAATTGTTCACTTTTTCATCTGCCTGATGCTTTCAGTGATGCTAGATGGTTTTGCCCAGTAACTACTTAATCCACTGACCATTTTATGGGCCTACGTTATTTCCTTTTCTTTTGCATATGCCCAATGAAAATATAAAAATATAAATGTATAATGTATAATTAATGTATAAATATATTTTTTCCCTAATTCTCTTATTGTAGGTGGCTCTTTGCAGTTTTAGACTTGTTTACCATGTCTTTCAGGTTGGCTGGCTACAATCTTTCTTATAACTTCCCAAGCTACCCTTTAGTGGGTTTTAACTGCCTAATAGATGTATGTTTCTAATATCCATGGTAGACTGTCACTGGGGTGTAGAAAACTAATCAGGCTGTAACTGGAAACAAAGGCACACTTGTATACATGAGCAGGAGTACACAAACTATAAATAAATAAATCACATGAATGGTTTTACGCTATGGGAGTGAGCCTCTCTTTTGTATTTATATTATAAAACACATATTACCACCACTTTCTTTCACATTTTTCAATAATCTATGCCTTGTCAAGCACTAATTTTTCACTTTGCTATTCTAAGCTGTGTCTGCTCACTGCTTTATAGACACAACATACTGGCAAAACTACGAATAGCAAGAAACACATAGCAAACTGACCAGAAACACTTTAAATGCCACAGCCTAAAGTCCTCTAAGCCATCTAAATGGGTAGTACTACTTAACTGTTTTTATGATTTAGACAATCTATATCCTAAACTGAATGAATGACAAAGCAGATTACCTCATTAGATTGTCGGATAGTGTTTAAAGGGATCCATACTGTTCCCACCATGGTGTCCCAGATCAATCCTTTGTTCCAGACCTCCACTGTTAGACCAAGGTCTAAACGATTAATCTCACTGTAAAAAGGCAAATTGACTCAAACTTTAAATCTAAACAACTGTAATTTTCCCCTATTTGCACTAACTAAGAGCAATTTGCAAGCTTATGAAGTTATGATGCAATGGTACACTTGCAACATGCCTAAGAATAGAAAGTATATATTCATGTAAACCCTCATGAATATCAAATCCCAGATGACAGCATAAAATAAAACCAGGCCTGGACTGGCAAACTATAGAATTTAGCAACCACCAGAGGGGCTGCTATAAGATGCAATTAACAGTCACTATTTATTGGGCCTGTGGGGGACTGTTTGGGCCTCTATGTGTTTGAAATACCAGGGCCACATTTGATCTTATTCAGGAACTGGACATAGGGTTTACCAATCTGAATGTGAAACATTAAAGGGCAGATTTACTACTGGTTGAATTTCAAATTAAAAGAAATTCAACCATGGGAATAGTTAGGCAATTAAAATCATTCGAATTCGAAAGATTTTACTGCAATTCGATTGGTCAAATGATCGAATTATAAAAATTCGATCGAACAATCAAATTGTTTGAATCGATCGATTCGTACGATTTTAATCATTCGATCAAAATTCGGCAAAGCCACTTCGGCAGATTGAAACTGGCGAACTAGGCCGTCGAATAAAAATTTAAAGGGGAAGTCATTCGATAATCGAGTATTCTAATAGATTTTTTTTCGAATCATTCGATTCGATTGAATTTACTGAATTCACTGGTCGAATTTATGTAATTTGCATATTCGAAATTCGAATTCAAGTCTTTTTGAAAATTCGATCAAATTTCAAATCATTCATGTGAATAGATGTGAATTTAGTAAATTTGCCCGTAACTGTTTGTTATATCATGGGTGATGCTGCATGTGTTCTTGGATATAAATTAAATTAAAGGAGAATTAAAACCTAAAAGGGTATATGCTCTGTTTTATGTAATGACCTTTGTACTGTATCATCAGAAAGGTTCAGTAATAATAATAATAATCTAGGCATTCAAACTTGTCCACACAATCTCCCCATCTTGTATCTTATTAGACCATCTTTTGAATATCAGTGACACTCACATCCTCTGTATACACAGTTGTTGAGAAGCTAGGCTTAGGGGTCATCATCAAGCAGAAAATCAGATTTGTCTTTCACTGACGCTGATTCTATAAGGCTGATTATTAAATTCTGAGATGCCATGATATCTGAATCTGAATGAATTACTAATTAGCAGAGTTTATAAGCTTTCAGATGATCATTTCAGCTGTTTCTCCAGCACTTTCTCTGGTAACTGACAGCAGCCCAGAGCATACGTTGTGGGGTCACAGATCTTCACTGATAAATGGCTGTGGCTGCCTTAGGCTTAGTAAAACACATAGTGGGAGCTGTTTACCATGATCCCTAAGACAATTGCTAAAATGCTGACTTATTTCCCTTAATTCTCATTCAAGAGGACCATGCCTCGTGAATGATTAATGGCCTCCTAATATGTAGCATTTCTTTAGATAAGGAGGAAAATGTAACAAAAAGCTCCAACACATGCTCAACACATTTCACTGACATGCAGCCAGAAAATACAAAAGGTCATGGTAGAAACCTATAGCAATGTGTTTGGAAATAAAGTAAATGAAATTAAGAAACACTTTTTGTAAGGAAAGAGTTACAAAAAAATAAGTGAAAATGTATGGGGTGCCGTTTGTCCCAAATACATTCTGTATACAAAACTATCCCTGATACACAGAAGGAATGTCTCTCGTGGTATATTACTATTTCTGACCATATACACAAATAAAAAATATACAAAAGACTTATTTCTATTAAAGAATGAGAACAAAATATTATTAATGCACAAAAGGATGTCATTATATTACAAACGCCATTCTATACATTTTAACAATCAATCTGTCTCACAAATTTATAAGCTCCATGTAACAGACACACTTATATGCAAAGTTACTTACAGAATGAATTATGTAAAAAAAAACTTGGACAGAATATATAATAGTGTTACTAACTAGTGCATGCCAAGCTAGATTTGAATGACAAAATAGTTATTTGCGACAGAAAGCAAGATTTTATAGTACAGGATTGATTCGTTTCACAAAACAGATAAAATAACCATTCTGTGAAGCAATACTGTCAGTTACTTTCCTGAACCAATAACAACAAAGCTTACTGGCCTGCTTGTGCAGACATTTTGGTTAAGGGCATTCCTGCTGTGTATCAGGAGAGACATTCCTTCTGTGTATCAGGGATAGTTTTGTATACAGAATGTATTTGGGACAAACGGCACCCCATAAAAATGTGCCTGATCAATATTGTGTAAATTGATCTGCCCTTGATCAATGCATTCCATACTCACAACATGAAATCCTGTTCCCAGCAGGGCTGGTTTCCCCGCACTGCTATTGTTGTGCTCTTCACATTTTGCACCTTCAAGGTAACATAGGCATTGAATTTCTCTGTCAAGAGGAAAAGAAATCATAATCTCAGAGATAGACAGCAATAGTGACCTTTGTTCTTGTAATTTATACAAGGAAAAAGTGCTCCTTTTTGGGAAAAAATATACCAGCCCAGGAAAAAAAACGAATAGAGCACCATTATACCCCTGCATACCAGGGTTGAGCGTGGGCTTGTACAGTACAGAAAAATAATACTGCACTGTGCACTAGTGAGGAGAACTCAGTGCTAAAGACTTTTCACCAGAGCCCATAGCCCGGGGCACACAGGAAAACAGGGGACAAGCAAAATGGGGTAAAATTCAGTTAATCCTCAGTTAATGCAGAGGGTGGGGCCAGGAAAATAGTTGTGTGGGCCAGGATCCCCAAAGTTACATTACTGCCCAGTCTGGAATATTTACAGAAATTAGCAAAATACAGATGTTCCCAATTGAAAAGCAACTAATATAAACGGCCATACGTTCACCCTCATCCTAGTACTGGCCACTTGGGGATAAATCCAGTAACAGAGCTGAGGAGGATGGGGATACCTCTTCTGTAAATGGCACATTAGAAATAACTTTCCTCCACTTGCATGGATTGGGGAGAAGTGGAGAACAGGTGGTTAGGGAAAATTTTTAAGGTGGTTACATTTCAGCCACCAGAAATGCTCATTTATCAGGCATCCAGGACAAAGCCCGTACAATGGTGCCCCATTCTTGAGATCTCGCTATCCCTGAACCTATTCTCAGCTGAACTCTAGTGTACTAATCCCTTCTGCTCTTCTTGGTGGAGCCCAGATTGCTTTATTAACTACCTACAGTCTATCTCTTATTGCACAAGTGAGCTATTGCAAGAACTAGCCCTGACATTAGCTAGTCCTACTTTTCCTATTTTCTTCTTTTACTGAGGCCTGCTATCTCACGCTGTTAAGCACCAACCAACCCCTCCATTAAGTGGGTCAAATAGGCCAAGCCTTGGGATCTCTCTTATGGATTATGGAACCAATTGACATCACTGGTCACTAAGAAATTCCAAACTTCCCCCAGGATGTGCCTAACCAATAGATTTGGAAATCCTAACTCTCTAACTCTAAATCTCTAACTCTTTACAAACCCAGTCTATAACTGGATTTAAGGGGATCTAAGAGGATTTTACTAAGTAACATTAAGTCTAAACCACAGGAAAGGAAGAACATTTTAAAAACATGTTCAACATTTCTGTAAATTGCTTTCTGATGTAAGAAGCTCTCGACCAGTTTCCTGTTCATATCTAAGAGAGGTATTGATTGACAAATATTGCTTTTTTGTGGCATACTGATGCAGCTCTGAATACAGTTAAGATCTTCTTGTAATGCATTCCATTCTTTAAGAGCTATGTAATTGAAAACCTGCTGTTCCACTTTGACCTTTATTTAAAGTACAAATTCATATTTAATTTTAAATAGCACTGACTGAGCTCACTTGCAGTCATGGATTAAAATACCAACATGTCCATCTTACCTTGTGCTCCATCAAACGTAGCCTTTTTCACTGAGAAAAGAGAAGGGAAAAAGAAAAGATCTTCAGCTTAATATAAATTTGAACATGGCATAGATCTGGGCCACACATGAAATACACAAACACTTATGATTTGTAAAAGTAATGAAAATGCACAGAATAGAACTACAATACCAACTGAATAACCAGATGGAGCTATACATTGGAATATGGGACACCTGGATATTAAATAGACGTATTATTATATTATTATTACAACTAACTGGGCAATGGGCAGAGTCCCCCCCCCCTCCTGCCTACTCCTATATCCTTTGCAACATGACATTTCCTCGGGAGCCAAGCCTTTCAAGCTGGGCCACAATCATGTTCATCCTGGGCAGCAGGTTGGACACCCCTGGCATAGATGATATTATAAAAGACTTTTTCTCTTCATTGCAGTATTTAAACTATTTTTGTTGGTTGGCTTAATGCCCACAAGGCACTTGTTTGAATGTCAGAACAAATTACAAATAGAAGAAGACAATAGGGCTTATTTCCAACCCCAGGGATACAAGAGCATGCCCCTTGTTCTCAATTACTAGCACTTGCAATTTGTAATTTGGATAACATTTTAAGACTATATCAACTCTGTCACTACCAACCATCACAATTATCACTGCAATGTAATGTATTAAACATACTAAACATCAGGGCTGGAACAAGTGTAGGTAGAGGAGGCACATGTCTAGAGTGCAGCCAGGTAAGTACCTCTTCTGCCTGCCTCATGGTTTTTAGACCATCTTAAAGGAAAACTATACCCCCCGAACAATGTAGGTCTCTATAAACAGATATTGCATAAAACAACTCATATGTAAAACCCTGCTTCATGTAAATAAACCATTTTCATAATAATATACTTTTTTAGTAGCATGTGCCAGTGGGTAATCATAAATAGAAAATAGCCATTTTAAAAAATAAGGACAGCCTCCTGGGATCCTAGGATCCAACGGTGCACACAAACATACCAAACAAACTATAAAGTTAGGTCACACGAGCCAATTAACAGACAGAGTTCTGTCTTTTGCTTCAACACTTCTTCCCTTTACAGTTAGAGTTGAAATATTTCTGGTCAGGTGATCTCTGAGGCAGCACACAGACCATCATGAAATGGTGGTTCAAGGCAAGAGATGTAAAGGGGCAATATTTACTTAAATATATATACCAGGGAGGTAAGATTCTTTAATATGTCACTTGATTTGATATAAACTATCTGTTGCTCAAAAATTCATTTTCAGGGTATAGTTTTCCTTTAAACTGTTTTCAGAGGTCGGAGGGATAAGCATTTTGCAAGGCGTGTGCACTTGTCCGTAAACCCCCTCTAGAGAGTAGGTTGGGGAGAGGCCATATGGAGCAGGAGAGCCTCATAGTGCAGGGTTGCTTTTCTGCCTTCTACACCTTGGGCAGTATTTTTAATTTTATTAACTAAAATTAGAAAGGATATTTAAGTATGTGATAAAGGAGATAGCAAATGAATCTCAGAAACCTTCGGCTGTGTTAGTTTTAGCATTATGTTTTACATAAACACAGCAATCTAGTATGAAAAAACTTTGAAAACCTATGGTCTTTACTATAATTTTATTCAGTTATGTAACTTGAGGGGAAAGGGCCTTGGTGCGGGACATGCAGCTGGGCCCCCACCTCCCTCCGTATGTGATTTTAAGGCTGGAGCTACTGGGGGCCCTGAGGGCCCAATCTCGCCCCCCTGCTCCCCCAGTAGTTCCGACACTGATTGTATTCTTATTTTGCTGATGACTTCAGATAGGATGAATTGTATCCAGCTATTTACTGAGTGGAAACAGAAGATGTTGAATTGCTAAATAAGGTAAGGTTACTTCTTTTCAATGCAAGTCATTTGCTATACATATAGACCAAATAGAATACATGAAAATTAATGAGACATAAACAACATTTTTTCTTGGGATAACCATGAAGAGAGTTTTTATAGATTAAAAGTCATTGCTGTATGCACATTCTAATACTTTTATTAATGTCATGTAATAAGCATCTGTGTCTAGACTGTAAATGAAAAAAGGGAAATGTGCTCAAAAAAATGTCCATCTAGTCAAAGACAAAAATGTGGGAGAACAGAAAAAATGCAGTGTGCAGTGTTTCATAGCAGACTCCAGGGCCAAATGTATCATTCATACTGAAGAACAGAGGTAATTTCATTCTCGTCTTAGAGGAGGAAATGCTAGCAATTGTTTCTATCATTTTCCCCCTGAGGCCTTAACATTAGAGGAGAAAAAAACTGAGGGCTGAGAGTAAATGTAGCTTGGGCAGCATCCATTTCAGCTAAAAGTACAGTCTGCTGCATATACCATATTTGCTGAAGCTGGCAAACTCCTTAATACTTGTAAATAGTCCTTTAATTATGTATAAATTACAGGTTTAACAAAAACTGCTGTGTGCTGATTAACCAACACAGTACACCCCCTGTGTACTTTAAATCCACAAAAAATGTGGAAAAGCTTAATTGCTTAAATGGGTCAATTTGGAAATATTTTATGTCAGAGTTTTACAGATAAAAGGTTTCCACATATTGAGTGCATCCAACTATACTCCCATTGATTACTCAAGTATCATTTTCACATTAGTGAAGGCTCATTGGATACTGCTTTCTCTCATAGACACATTTCTACCCAAAATCTTCCTACTACCAAATGCACTATTATGGGTGCCATCTGAAAGAAACATTTAGTGGCTGATTTATCATAATTTGTCATCACAAATGTGATTGCAATTAAATATTATCATATTTAACAAATGAGAATCAAATGCGATTACATTTTTATTTTTCACGGTTAAAATAGCAATCGAATAGATTCGAATGATCGAATAATTCATTCGAATGATCGTTATTCGATCATCGAATGATCGAAGATCGAATAACAAGGTAGCCTAAAACTATTCGATTAGCATTCGAAAATCGAATGCTAATCGAATATCGAGCAAAATCTAAATTTTCTTTTGGGTAATAATAGTAAATCTGCCCCTAAGTATGTGGCATGCAGATAAAATAATGCATGTGCATTTTTCTTGGCTGATATTTCACCTACTTGCATATACTGCTTGCTTTTATGTTTGGTAAAATCCCTTAACAGTAAGGTGATCCAAAAAAAAACCATATATTTTTGTATTCTGAAAAATTCAAAATGAGTATAGATGCCTTTCTACCAAACTACAATTAACTACAAAAAAACTTCTAAAATATTTTAAACATGACTCAAAACATGAACTTTAGAGCATTGTATCTGCTAATGCCATAGGTACAAAGATTAAGCATCTTAAATATGAATGCCAGGTTTTCTGAACAGTTTGATACCCAATATGCCAACTGTGTGGCATTGAGAGACCCCCAAGATGAAAAAAGTAGGCAAAAAGAATGTCATCCAGAACAATGCAGAAAATAATAAAATAACTAAAATTGATTTAAAACAATCATAACATAAATTATTGTACGTTGAGATCAGTGGGTAAACCCATCATTTTTACATTTACAAGTCATGCCTGTGGATTGACTGCCTGTTAAGTCTATAATTATGCAAATAAATCGATGGCAACTTACACCATATGTATCTAATACCCAGATTTTTCAATAACCTTTAGGGCCCTTACACACGGGCATTTTTACCTGTGCTCCCTTGAATTCCGTTTTGCTGCGTTCAGCCGCATGGGAGCGCAGGTACTCAATTATTTTCAATGGGGCTGTACTCACGCAAATGCATCTAGGCGGCGAACGCAGGAAAAATGCAGCATGTTGCGTCTGAACCTGCGTTCGGCGCCTACATGTGTTGGTGTGAGTACAGCCCCATTGAAAATAATTGAGTGCGTCTATACCTGCGCTCCCCTGCGGCAGAACGCAGCAAAACGGAACGCAGGGGAGCGCAGGTAAAAACGCTTAAGAATAAATTGGTTGCAGGTTTGTTTTTGTAGCCGTCTTTGCCAAGTATAAGTACAAGTTTGGGACCTATTACTGGATCCAGAATGTTAGGGACCTGGGGTTTTCCAGATAAAGGATCTTTCTGTAATTTAAATAAATTTCAACCAAGTCTACTACATAACATACAAACATTAAATAAAACCAACAGTATTGCTCTGCCTCCAATATATATCTGATAATTATATCTGAGTTTGGATCAAGTACAAGGTACTGTTTTATTATTACAGAGAAAAATGGGAGATGGCCTTACCATAATTCAAAGCTTTCTGGATAACAGGTGCATTCTAAGCTCTCTCAGGCAAAAAAAGCTAATACAGGATACCAGATCCTCTATCCAAACACAACACACCTATGTTTATTGGAATACTGTCATCACAGAGTTATACCCTTTTATGATAATACCATTTTACATTAATATAACATACTATTTTCTGGCAAAAGTAAACTCCTATCCTGGCAACAGTAACCATTTAATTATGCATGATTTGGAAGTACAGTAGATATATAATTTCGGGAAATGTAATATCTAATGCAAAGTCCTATTTTAAGCACTCTTTGAATGTATTATCATGATTCATTTACTTGGCTTTATTTTGTAGCAACTCACTTTTATAACAAGCTGTTTTTAATTCTCCCTATTATTCACTTCTTTTAGCAATTAAAGGGACTTTTACATTTACTTTTAAATTAATTTTAAGGATAATGAAGACTGTGTCTTTTTTAAAAAAATTATTTAGCTTTTTATCCAGTAGCTCTCCAGTTTGGGTTATTAATCAACAGGTTGGCGTTTTTTTTCTGGATCCAGAAAAACATAGAGAAAAGGCGAGAAGCAAAAAAGTGCATTTTATGAAACCTAATACAGTAGAACCCCCATTTTACAATCAGAACATTGAGGTTGTATAGAAGGCAATGGGAGTATTCTCTTATAACTTTATTTATTTTTCCCAGTTTATTAAAACATCGAAGTTGTTCAGCTTCATTGAAAATGGAAAGAGCAATGTATTTACCACTAGCATGTAACTTTTTTCTGTGAAAAAATGTATGCGGGAATATTTTGTTTAGTTCCCCCCCCTTAAATAAACTAGCATTTAAGAAAAAGTTGCACACTTCGCCCTCGTGCTTTTATATGGTCAAGGAACAAAATTCATGTATTCTAAGTCACAATAATATTTATTCCTCCCAGTAAATGCATGGCAATGTGAACCTCTGGAAATCCCTTTTCAACACAGATTCAGACATTATATTAGCCAGGAAACTGAAAACTATAACACCATACTGATTGCCCAGTTATAATCTGCCCCTAGCAATGGTTGATGTCAAACTGATGTCATTATTTTCTGTTTAACACACTGCTGCAGTGAGCATTGGAAAGAAAAAAACACTCAACCTAAAATTGCAGCAGCAGCAGGGTCAGCACAACTACCATTTTATATATGGAATGGATTTTTTCCAGCAGTTTGACACTCCCAAGGGAATGTTCCAGAGAAACCATATTAGTAATATGTACAAGTGATATGAGCCAACTGATAATAAAAATTTAAACCAGGAAAGCCTAAAACGCTACATATTTATATAGCATAGCTTTGCAATGTTGGGGATAACTATTCTGCCAAATGTAAAGTATAATATATAGTTTTTTCTAAGAAGAAATATTAGGGTGAACTTTAAATTTAGGAGCAGCCAATCAGTCAGCAGTCCTCAAGGCATGAAACTGAAGTCAAATAGAATATTTGAAGTACCAACAGCAGAGGCATCCTTATGCGTTTTATGTTGTGATAACACTTGAGCCTATAAAGTGTTATAACAACGCAAAATGCACAAAACTGTCTTTTAGTTTCCTGTCTTGAGGACTGCTCATTGACTGCCTGCTCCTAGCTGAAGGCTCAGTTAGGTGCACCTGGGGCTCCTTCTGACTTCTGTGAGTTTTGGATGAAACTGTCTTTACATCTGAGCTTTAAATTTGTATTCCATAGCTTGACTGTTTCAGTGAACCTAGAATCCATTCAATTTAAGGTTTAAGTGGCAAAATGAACAGCTGCATAGTACAGCTACTAGAAAATCATGTAAACATTAAGGGGCAGATATATCACCGATTTATTTTTACAATTGTATTTGTCAATGGGTGAAAGTGACACCATTGATAAATGCAATCCCATAGGAATGAATAGAACCTGGGTGATTTTTTATTTATTAAGCTCTAAACTCACATTTCTGATCCATTTTGCTTCCAATAAGCATTAATTAGTTCTTAGTTTGGCTACAGCACAAGTTACTGTTTTATTATTATAGAGAAAAAGGAAGTCATTTGGATTATTTGGATAAGATGGAGTCTATGGCAGACTGCAGACTGCCTTTTGGCGCTTTCTGGATAACAAGTTTCTGTATAATAGATCCCATACATGAAATACATTAAGAAAATTAAAGTACTCCTACAACAAAATATCCAAAAAAAACAAACCATATCAGTCTGAAAATGACATTCAAATTCGCTTCTCCCTTTATGGAATCTTCTGTATAGTATCTATAGTATGTTTACTCATGGCTTTATATATACCAACACCAATCCTTACAGAGTTTGTTTATTCCTCAATTGTGTGTAACTAATAAATGATAATTCCTGAAAACTAATAATGCTTTCCATATATTTATTTGCAGTAAGCTTAATAATGTGACACAAGCTACATTGTACATTTGGATTATTTTATTATGCAAGTAGAAATCTTGCATTATAAATCTAGGATCCATAAGATCTGTGTGTCTTTTCCAGCTTTCAGAACAGTGGGTTTCTGGGGCACCAAGGTAAGACTTCTATTGACAGATTTGTCTCCTCTTTCTAATTATTATAATAGAAAATAATCCTAGTGCCCTTTCTTTATTAATACCAAGTTTTTGAGAAGAGACTTAATGGCGCTCTGAGATGTTGCCATCAGATCTATCAACACAGCACCAAAACTGCTTCTGGGTCAGTTCAGTCTATTCAGATATAGTCTGATATAATATGTCAGGTGCTATTTCTTTGTTTCCTTTTACTTCATTCCCATATTGGATTGAATTCTGTCTAAACTAATCATGACTGAAAAGCTGCTGATGAACTGTTCAGTTCTGTTTGTTCTATTGAATTCTATCAATCCTGTTTCACCTGATGTAAAAAACAGGCTGCAACATTAGTTTGCCTTGATAATATGTATCAAATCTGCTGAAGAAATCAATTCTTTTATCTTGAGAGAGGACTTCACCAGCTTAGCTACTCCTTTGTGTCTACCTTCAGAGCTAATATGCCTAGAAAGGGTTTCATTCATCCTGGCCATCACATACAGTAACTAATGTTTGAAAATCTTTAATACTTTTTACCATTCATCCAAGCAGTTTCTTCAGTACAACAATTAAACAAAAGAAACTACTTGGATCAGCTTTTTGCTTTGGACCTAATCAAGTTCTTCCTCAAAAATTCACTTGTAAAAACATGTCTATCTATTTTACTGTGCTTATTTTTGAACTTTTTTGACTCCTTTGTGGTCCACCATTTGGTCATGCCCTTGGCTTAAAACAAAGTAACAGGTTATAAGATAACATGGTTGTCACAGCCATTCAACTATTTCAAGTTATTTATGGTGTTTACCCAAATTTAACCATATTTAACATTCAAGCTGGATTAAACTTTGGTTACAATTTTAACTCAAATTTTGGATTCAATGTTCACCAAACACTTCAAAATCCCTTCAGTTAATATAATACATGTATCAAGTGCCAGCATAATCAACAGCACTGTAAAACAGGACATAGAAA
>CM044431.1:106066997-106089550 GCA_024363595.1 Xenopus borealis | reverse complement strand
AGAAATCATAAATTTTGCCAGGTTATATAAACTGTAGCTGTCCAACTTTTCCATGTACCTTAGCCCATAAATGATGACTAAATGATTATAAAATATTAATTTTATAAAATGATTATCTGACTGAACTGTTCACATTTTTTTCCATAGGTTGCAAAATTAAAGCCTTGAGAGCCAAAACAAATACTTACATCAAGACCCCAGTACGAGGAGATGAGCCAATTTTTATTGTGACTGGCCGGAAAGAGGATGTGGAAATGGCTAAAAGAGAGATTCTAGCAGCTGCTGAGCACTTCTCTGTCATAAGAGCCCCACGCAACAAGGCCAGTGGAATTCCAGGTTCCACACAAGGTCCTCCTAACTTACTTGGCCAAACCACAATACAAGTTCGTGTTCCCTACTCGGTTGTAGGTTTAGTAGTGGGACCTAAGGGGGCTACCATCAAAAGAATCCAACAGAGTACTCACACCTACATTGTAACACCCAGCCGAGACAAAGAACCAGTTTTTGAGGTCACAGGGATGCCAGAGAATATTGACCGAGCACGGGAGGAAATAGAAGCACACATCAGTACGAGGACAGGGGCTATGGTAGACATTCTTCCAGACAACGATTTTCACTCCAATAGCACAGATGTTTGCATGGACTTGCTTGGTGGAAGCTCTGCTGTTTTATGGGCAAAGACATCAGTTCCTCTGCGAGGATCCAGTGGGTCACGTACTGGAAGCCTGAGTAGTTCGTCTGGTGATGGCCTCTATTGTGGTACAACAGGCAGGGAACAGTGCCAGGATCATCTATTTAGACCAATGTTAAGTGGAAGATTTGGTCACACTTTGAACAAAATGGAGGGCAACTTCAGAGCTTCACTGAATGTCCAGTCCAGCGGAAGCACAGTTTCAGTGGAACTCCACAGCTTTCACCAACCCTGCCAGATTCAAACACTGGACTAGAGCATCCTTTAGCACACTATCAGTGGGTTCTCCTGTCTGCCGCCCCAAGGCTCATTGTCCTCATTCTCCAGCAGCACTGGCTATTCCTCGTCTTCCTCACTGCCTGGAAGCTCCTCTGCTGCATCAGGCTCTCCGACTGACTCAAGCAGCTCAGAACGCAAGAGTGTGAGGGATTGTGTAGTGTGCTGTGAAAGTGAGGTAATTGCTGTCCTAGTGCCATGTGGACACAATCTTTTTTGCATGGAATGTGCCATCCGAGTCTGTGAACAGGAATTACCAGAATGCCCAGCCTGCCATGCTCCTGCAAAACAAGCAATATGTATCTCCTCCTAGCCTCAGAAATAGTCAATAACACTACAACTAAACCAACAAAAATAGCATTGCTGAAACTTATTGTCAGGATTTTGTTTGTTAATATTTTATAGTTTTTAAGTATAATATTTATGATTTAGTACTGGTTTAAGAATACACCCTCTGTGCACTGCAGGGATGAGTTATATGTGATTCTGAAAAAAAGAACTTACTCTCCTAGGCATAAGGTTTCATATTCTATATATAATGGTTTCTGTATATTAATTTGTAGTATACTGCATGCTAAAATTCATGCAATGTTTGTAAAATAGGGCTAAAAAAACTTTTTAAACCATAAAGTGACCTCCTTGTAGGAAAATAGAATTTCTGTAATACTGTAATCCTTGCACTAGGGGGGTGTAGGCCTGTTGAGCCGTGTGTATATTCAGTGTATGGCCACTAAACCATTACATATTTCTCGACTATTTTTACTAAAAATGGCAAGCAGTGGGAGGAAACAAATGAAATTTGTCTGTAACGTTTTCCCTACTGACAATGTAAAATTTACCTTGCTGGCAAGAAGATTACAGTGCCAGTGAGATTCAATGTTCTGCATTTTATTTAGTTGTGGAAAAATAAAACATGTTGCCTAGCACAGTTCCATAACAGAGGCAAACTTAAATTAGTAAATAGTGTATGACATAATGTTTACTTTTGTTTCTAGCCTCTCATTTTCCTATGCTTTGATGCAATTATGTCCTTATTTAATAACCTTTTCCTTTTGAGGATTTAGCAGTATGCTAATTTTTAACTGAACTAACAAGGGAGATTCTCAACATGTCAACACAAGTTCCAGCTTTGGGTAGGCAACAAAAAGGTGGGAATTGCCTATCCACTGACTTGAATTGGGATGTTTTAGTGAAAATGAGACATTTCTGCCTAAATCGTCAGACGGTTCATGCTGAAGCTGCATTAGGTTTGTAGAAAACTGCAGTGGATCACAGATATTGATTGTAAGAAGGGAAATACAAGAAATAGTCTCCATATCGTACAAATCAGATTTTGCATTGTTCTGATATTTTTCGTAGCTCAGTGAATGAGGTTAGGTTACCTGAAATCACTCACGCAAATGCTTGGCAGGTAATTGACACTTGGATGTTTGTATAAGCACTTCCATGTGATTACAGGCCACCTGAGTTAATAAAAAGGTGTCCCAGCTCACTGAAAGAAAGGAGCACATTTCTGCTCTGTGTGTCTTGTGTAATACAGCTTGCCTATGTGCTTCCAGGGTGAATTGCCATCAGGCCGGATTTGTGGAGAGGCCACCTAGGCCCGGGCCTAGGGCGGCAGAATTTTAGGGGGCGGCATGCTACCTAACCACACCCACATTGGTTCAGAAATTTAAATTTCCTGTGTGCCAGTTCCCATTTCTCTGTCCTGATGATGAAAATTTGAGCAAATAAAAGGGAGGGAACAGGGGCAAAAAACAACAGCGGGCATAGGGGCCCCCGCTAGGTAAATCTGGCCCTAATTGCCATCAACTAAAGAATTATTAAGGATGCATGTGATTGTTTGCCCACATTACACAAAATATATTTGAATTTTAAAAGCTTGCTTGTGAATGTAGTGGGAACTAAGGTGCAAACTCAGCAATACTGACCTTAATCTTACATGACTAAGGTTTGTTTGACCTATCATCATGTCTCCAGTGTCAGAAAACAATATATGTTAGTAAGGGAAACTATACGAGTGGTTTTCATACTCCTGTATCACTAAAGTTTTTGAAAGCTGATATATTTAGGGGCATACTGATAAGTGTGTAAATAAAAAATTGGTGTTGGAATATGCTATTTTTACTCAAGTTAACACCATTCTGTTATGTAAGTACCTGCATTTATAAAGCTGAGTAATGAATGTTGGTAAATGTATAGCAGACTGTAACATTCTGGTGTAAGAAATAGATATTTGTCCAGCTTTAAAAACAAAAGTCGTACAGCTTTTTACAAAGATCATAAAACTGATTATAAAACAAGAATTTATTTATGCTACCTGAAGTTGCCCATATAAAAAAATTATAAATATGCTGCTTCTTACTATGAAATGAAGTCTGCCTGCTGATATTTGCATTGGTGATGGTCAAAGTTAAAGAAAACTAAACCCTAAAAGTGAATATTGCTAAAAATGCCATATTTTATATACTGAACTTATTGCACCAGCCTAAAGTTTCAGCTTGTCAATAGCAGCAATGATCCACGACTTCAAATTTGTCACGGGGGTCACCATCTTGGAAAGTGTCTGTGACACTCACATGCTCAGTGGGCTCTGAGCAGCTGTTTAAAAGTTAAGCTTAGGGGTCGTCACAAATTATCAAGCAGAAAAAGAGTTTGGCCTGCCATATAAACTGATGCTACAGGGCTGATTATTAAATTCTGATGCTAGTTGCACTGGTTTCTGTGCTGCCATGTAGTAATTATTCATTTACTAATGAGCCTTATGTTGTAAGTTGTGACATTTCTATTCTATGTGTTCTGTATATTGTGAGTGGGTCTCTAAGCTCAGTAAGTGACAGCAGCACAGAGCATGTGCAGTGAATCAGCAGAAAAGGAGATGGGGAGCTACTGTGGCATATTTGGAGACACAGATCTTCACTGCTAAATGGCTGTGGTTGCCTTGGGCTGGCTATGAAGCCCAAAACACAATGTACATAATTTCTAACCTTCTTCTTTAGTTAGGCTTTTAGTTCTCATTTAGTTCTCATTTAAGGGCAATGAGTCACAAGTAGACTTGCCTCCTATAGGAAATCTGCCCTACTATATATTCTCTTGAAAATAGCAGCAATCCTGGGTAATTACCAGTAAATGCCTTCCTAAGCAGTTTCTTGCGATTAGTCAGGATCACTGCATCTAAAGTGTGTTATGCGTGGCAAGTCTAATTGATTTTCCGGGCACTTTGTTTTCCATGGAACTGATAGAAACAACATTGGATAAAACCACAGCTTTATAATTACACCTTTTGTTTTACATAGCTTTATAAATATAGCCCCCTAGCATAAAGCTTGCGTGAACAGAATGTTCCATACTTCATTGGTAGGTACTTTATCTCAGGCTTGGCTTTAAGGCAGAGATTCGGGGAGATTCTGTGGCCTGGTGACAATGTCCCCGAACTTCCTTCTCCCTGTCTGTCCCCAGCCTAAATGTGCGTGACCATCAAAAATTAATGTGGTATTCCCTTGACCAAGTAAATGATTAAACTTGATCCTTTAATGCTTCTAGATATAACCAGGGATTGAAACGAATGAATCCATATTTAAAATTAAATTCAGTTCATCCTTCTATTTCACTTTCTTTGTGAAATCGATACAGCGAAAATAAAGGAGAAACACCTTGCTATATGCCCTGACATGCTACCTCAATCGGTAGCAACTGGTAAATCAAACAATCCACTGCCAGAGGGATATACAATATACAGCGAGTTCCCCCTCCAGTGGTTAAAAACAGACCTTGTTTGTCTACCTGTGTTTTTAATTGTGATATTTTAATTTTCTTTATTGTTTTTGTATTTAGATCAATTTTTTTATTCCCTCACCTCTGTTAGATTAATAGAAATTTTATCAGAAACGTTTTAAATAAAAATAGGTAATAAATGCATATATATTAAAATATAAAGTATATATTTTATTTTAAAAAGAAACAAGCATTGTTAACCTTAACTAGAATCTGTTTACATCTACAGGCCTCTGTTAGGCATAAAGTGTTATTTTTTTGTAATCTTTCTTTAATAAAATACATTTTGCTATAAATCTGTGTGTTTCGTATTTGAAAGTTCTGTGCAGTGGCCTAACTAGGATTTAGACCCCCCCCCCAACCCTGATGGGGGCACTTGTATTGACATTTTGCATCAGACACAGGTTCTGTAGGGCATGGTGCCAGTGCTAATTTTACTAATCCACATAGTCCAGAATATCATCCAAGGGAACAACTCCTGTAACACATGAATTAAAAGCCCCTGAAGGGTTTAAAACCACATGGAATACAAAATCAAACTACTCAGAGAAAACTACTACAGGTATGGTTCCTGTTATCCAGAATGCCTGGGACCTGGGTTATTCAGAATAAGTGGTCTTTCTGTAATTTTGATGATAATACCTTAAGGGGGGGAAATGTATTTAAAAGTCTCAGGTGTTATTTAAAATTGTACCTTTGTGAATGTTTATCATTGCTCGCAATGTAAAATCAGTCATTGGTGAATATTACATTAGGCAGTTTCGCTTTGTGCTGACACCTGCTCTGGAGGTTTGTTAAATCTATGACAAAAAAAAAAAAGGTTTTGCAATTGCAAAAATTTATTACATCCACTGCAAATGTTCCCAAAAACTTTGTGATGAAGTCGTTGTGGTCTTTAATCAGTCAAAAAGGACACAAACGTAGGCTTTTTGCACTAGCGAAACATATTACATTCCCCCTTAAGTCTACTAAAAAATCTTTTAAATATTAAAGGGTTGGTTCACCTTTGAGTTAACTGTTAATATGTTATAGGCTAGTATAGGCTAATTTGAACCAACTTTACAATTGGTCCTCATATTTTTTATTTTTATAGTTTTTCAATGATTTACCTTCTTCTTCTGACTCTTTCCAGGTTTCAAATGGGGGTCACTGATTTATTGTACTTTTTATTGCTTCTTTTTATTACTCATTTTTCTATTTAAATCCTCTTCTATTTCAGTTTATTATTCAAATTAGTGCATGGTTGCTAGGGAAATTTTGACCCTAGCAACTAGATTGCCGATACCACAAACCGGAGAGATGGTGAATAAAAAGCTGAATCATGCAAAAACCACAAATAATAAAACTGAAAGGTAATTGCAAATTGTCTGAGAATATCACTCTCTACATTATACTAAAAGTTAATTTAAAGGTGAACCCAATAGTAGTTTCTCTAGGAGTCCCTAGGCAGCACACTGACATCTGGGTTAATGCACACTTCCCTTCAGGAGGCAGGATGGCTTGAATAAGTGAAACTGATGGTCCGTCCCACTGGTCCTCCTCTTCCCTGCATTGACCCCTCCCCTGTCAGTTTTTTGCCATCCTGCTTCTAGAAGGTAGGATCAGAGAGCTCTGCTCTGTATACTAACTATTTTCTTCTACTTACTTCAGTTTTTTTATTGGGATTTTTTCCTCACAAGAAGGATTATTGCTACTATAAAACATGTGTGGGTGCTGTATTTAATGCACAACAAAACAGCATGCTTTAGCGCTGCTTGGTTGCTATGGACTGCCCTCACACAGGGAACTATAGGCAGCGTACTTCCAGACGAACCTTAAGGCTGTCATGACCCGCCGAAAATAAATGCATGCTTCAGCGCTGCCGACTATTTATAAGTACGAAAATAAAAGCATGCTTCAGCGCTGCCGACGGTTTATAAGTGTGTGTGGTACTAGGAGCCAGGTATTTCCGACAAGGCCCACTTATGCCCATATTGGTAGGTTTCATGCCATTTCTAATTGGCGCAAAACTAACTGGTCACACTGCGGAGGCGTGACAGGAAGTAACCATCATGGTTCCCCTGCACAGCGTGCAAGAAAGGGCCGCTTCTCAGCAAGTCTGACAGTACACAAGACTTCGCAACAGGGCAAAGCACTCCGTAGCTATTCCAGACATACCACAATAGTACCGGGTAAGTGACAGATCAATTGCGATACTGGGCTGATACACAATACTGTGCGGCATTGACTTTTATTCTGTGACGCTCTCTCATTCCAGGAGGCCACAACGATACTCATTTAGCAGGGCCCCTGCCTCCATCAGTTCCGGGTAGCAGAGTATTAACAGCGGATAAGGCCTGTATAGAAGCCTATACAAATTTCTATCCTTTTTTTTTAAAGAAAAATAAATGTCTACTTTACCTATTTCTATTATCGGCCTAACATGGCAGCTGAGCAAGCCAAAGCACTTGCTTTCCTAAATGAAAATGTGGAGGTTTCTAAAAGCAAAGAACCTAATGGTTCTTTAACAAAGAAGCCGTACAAACGTGCTAAAGACACGGAAGCACAGGCTGCTAAGAAGCGCAAGCCCTCCAGTAACAACACCACACTCTACCTCAGGGGACACTACTCATAAGTCGGACACTGCGACAGTTACACAAGCCCAACCTCCGGACTGGCTACAGGCTTTTCAATCAACCATTGTGGGCATGACAACCTCTATTGACAAACTAGCGGCAATAACAGCCCACCAAGTTCACGACAGGGGGGCCATACCCTCAACGTCATTGGGGCCTATCTCACCCCCAGCCCAAGATGATCCACAAAATATTTTCTCAGAGGAAGAAGGTATTGTGCACGAGGTAGATAGTGATTGGGAAGACGAAGGCTCTAAACCTCCACCAGTTACAGAGCGCTCACACAAATCTCAAACAGAGGCAGTCAATGCATTACTATTTGATATATTTAATTCACTAGGAATTCAAGATGAACATAAAGAACAAAAAACATTGGACAAACTGTTTGGTTCCAAACAGACAAAGCAAAGACAGTTTCCGGTACATGACATAATTACCATTATTCAAAACTATTCAAAAGGAGTGGACAACTCCTGATAGAAGATTGTCAAAGGACAAAAGGCTAGATACATTATACCTAATTGAACAAGTTCACCAGGATAAGTGGGATACCATCCCAAAGGTGGATGCCCCAGTCACTCGCTTATCTAAATGGACAATTATCCCATTAGAGGAAGGAACATCATTTAAAGACCCAATGGACCAGAAAGCAGAGAACTTGATTAAGAAAATTTTGCATGTACTACATCAGCATTCAAATCCACAGTGGAATCAGCATGTGTCACCTGTACCCTAGTCCTCTGGCTAGAGGAGGCTTTACAGGCAACGGACAACCAAGACTTTGAGATGCACACCCACTTACCCAAAGTCATAAATGCTGTCCATTTTCTTTGCGATTCCTCCATGGACAGCTGTTAGCCAGGTCATCAGCAATGTCTGTAGCAGCGAGGTGAGCGTTATGGATGAAAACTTGGAACGCCAATCCGGCTTCCAAAAATAACCTAGTAGCATTACCCTTTAAAGGGACTTCCCTGTTCGGACCAGAGTTGGACACACTAATTAGCAAAATCACAGTGGGAAAGAGTAATTTTCTACCACAGGATAGGAAAACTAAACAACCCTTTCCAACACAAAAGCGATCCTTTCGTACATCAAATTACGACCACAGAATGCCGCAGCGCTCCCAGAGACAAAACACGTATCCAAACGCCTTTAAGGGCTTTCAATCCTCTAAGAATCCAAACTGGTCACACCAGAAATGCTTCTTTAAGGGAACACCTGACAAAGCACAGGACCAATGAAATCTACCCTCCTCCGAACAGGGAGGTGGCGGTAGGAGGATGTCTCTCTCTGTTCAAGGAGGAATGGGGCCTCACCACTTCAGACAAGTGGGTCTTACAAGTCATCTCCACAGGATACAAAATTCATTTCAAGACTCTTCCTATGCCCCGTTTCATGTGCTCAAGACCGCCCATGTCCACACAACGTCAGACAGCTCTACAGCAGGTCATAGCAGATATGCTGGCATCTGGAGCAATTATGCCAGTACCTCCACGTCAAAAACACCAAGGTTTCTATTCAAATCTGTTCCTTGTCCCCAAAAAAGAAGGAAAAGTCAGGCCGGTTCTCGACCTCAAAGCACTAAAAAACTTCCTTCACGTACCAACGTTCAAGATGGAGTCCCTCAGATCCATCATAAACAACGTGGAAAAAGGAGATTTCTTCACCTCCATAGATTTAACGGATGCATACTTGCACATACCCATATGCAAAGAGCATCAACAATACCTACGTTTTACAGCCCTCGGTGGCCATTATCAATTTCATTCACTCCCTTTTGGTCTAGCTACAGCACTAAGAGTGTTTACAAAGGTTATGGCAGTTCTAGTAGGCCACTTGTGGTTGCAACAGATATGTATCCTGCCCAAGAAGATATACTTGTTTCCACCAATTCTCATGGTACATCCAATCAGTGCTACGCAGACTGTGCCTTTTCCAAACAACGGCAATTGTGATCACACCGTACAGGCCCAGAAGAGCCTGGTTTTCTACCAAAAATGTCAATATCAGAACCATGGTGTCTACCATGCAGGGAGGACCTTCTCACACAGGGCCATTACAGACATCCCAACCTCAGTCACTTATCTCTTATGGCGTGGCTATTGAGAGCGCCATCTGGAAACGACGGGGTTTTCAGACAGAGTAACTAACACCCTACAGAAAGCTTGGAAGCCAATGACAGCCAAATCTTATCACTGCATTTGGAATACCTTTATCACTTGTTGCCAACAACACAACATTAACCACAGTGTACAAATTACAACAGTACTGGAGTTCTTCCAAGCAGGACTTGAGAAAGGTCTTGGAGTTGTCACTTTAAGTACAAATATCAGCGCTATCACTTCTTTTTCAAGTTCCATTGGCACTAACACAAGTAGTTAAGACCTTTGTGCAAGCTGCAAACCACATCAACCCACCTTTTCGCCAACCCACACCACCATGGGACTTGAATCTAGTACTACGAGTACTTCAAGCAGAACCATTTGAACCACTAGCTAGGTTATCTTTTTAGTGGCCATATCTTCAGCTCAACGCGTGTCAGAATTAGGGGCACCAAGTCACAGACCACCCTTTTGCATATTTCTCCAGGACAAGGTGGTCCTGCGAACAGTACCAACGTTCTTACCAAAAGTCAACTCAGCGTTTCACATCAATCAAGAACTAGTGCTGCCTTCTTTATGTCCAAAACCAAGCACAACAGCAAAATGGGCTCTAAATACCTTGGATGTGGTACGAGCTTTAAAGTTTTATATACACAGAACACAGGCATTTTGAAAATCTGAGGCTCTGTTTCTTCTATATGGTTCTCAGCGCAAGGTATGTAAAGCTTCTAAACACTCAATTGCCAGATGGATCAAGTTGCTAATCACAAAGGTGTACCAGGTTAGGGAACAGCCGGTGCCTTTCAAAGTTACAGTACATTCAACAACAGCACTCAGCACATCGTGGGCTTTATCGAATCACGCCTCGACAGAACAACTTTGCAAGGTAGCCACCTGGACGTCACTCCACACGTTCACAAAATTCTATAAGTTCAATGTCTTTGCCTCAGCAGATGCAGCATTTGGCCACAAGGTTCTACAACTGGTTGTCACATAACCAGTTACTACCAGTTTTTGCCATGTTAGAGCAGTCTATCCTATTCAACTGTTTACTTTTTATACTCCGTCAGTTCTCCCATTCTTCAATACACATTGCCCACCCTTTTCATATGCTTTGGGAGCAACCCAGACGTCCCTGAGAAAAAACGGATTTGTTTTACTTACCGATAAATCCATTTCTATGAGTCCCGTCATGGCAGCACAGGGAGCCCCACCCCCAGGATAATAGTAAGTCATAAAACATTGCTCTGCTAACCGGAACTGAAGGGAAGTGTGCATTAACCCAGACGTCCCTGTGCTACCATGATGGGACTCCTAGAAATGGATTTATCGGTAAGTAAAACAAATGTTTTTTGCCTCCAATAAGGATTAATTATATCTTAATATATGTCTAAGATATGTCTTGGGGACAAGTACATATAATGCTTTATTATTACTACAGAGAAAAAGGAAATTTAATTATTTGATTAAAAAGGAGTCTGTAGGAGACAACCTTGCTGTAATTCGAAGCTTTGTGGATAACGGGTTTCCACATTATAGATCCAATACTTGTATCCAACTGAACTGAGGTTTAGGGAAACACTTCAAAGGTATAATAGAAGTGCCACTGACCTGGGTAAAATTTCTGCAGACACAACGAATGGACATATGCTAGCCTCCTGTTTTTACGAATATTGCAATACTGCAATTCTGTGCAAGTGCTACTGGATAGAAGAAAAATCACACATTTATGAACATAAATTTTTCTTCAAGGAGAGGATTCCATGTCTATTGCTTTTCAATAAACCTCCAAATGAAAGTCTTTCACCCAACTGGACGATGAATAAATGGCCTTGTAGACCAGATCTCGACAGTATGCTATTCTCATAGGTAAACCTCGAATTATAGATCCTTGTGAACTCCATGTACCAGTAAGGCCACTCATGAAATAAGGGACAGGATACAAATGGAGAACATGACATTCAGCAGGCTGTGATTGTCACAATCCTCTAAGCTGGGAAAACTAAGCTCAATATGCCTGTCTGTGCAGCTCAGTGGCTCAGTGGAGGCAGGTAGTTTGAGCCCTGAGGAAGTCCATGAGAAGATTTTAGAGCGAATGTGTGCAAGATTTTTTTTGTCTTATCTTTTAAAAAACATTCCAAAATCTTAGTTGTTCTAGAGTATGTTACACCACACCAATACCACATTACTTTTTTTTTTCTTACATTTCTAATCATTTTGGTTTGGGCTTAATGAGCAGAAGGGTAGATCAAGTTGTGCCCATCAAAAGAAATTAACTGAATTCTCTTATTCAGGTTTCATACCCTACTCCCTACTTTAGGTATCTAGGTGTGTTTTTTTGGGGGCCAAGGTTAGTAAGTTAACTATAAATTAACTGGGCCTGGTTAACTATACCACTTTATGCTGGGCATTCTAGAAGCATTTAATGCCAGGGTCCAAGGCTGGGCCAAGGGTTAGGCAGAGTAGGCATAGGGCACAAAGTTGGGGGGGGGCAGGCATGTACCTCCTCTGTCTCCTACCTTTTGTTCGGTCCCCCCTTTGGCTGATGCTCTGCGCTTTTTACTTCTTTTTGTGTTCCTTCGCACTCGCTCTAAGCCAGCGCCACGTCTGGTTATCTTGCGTAGGGCACCTGTGCGGCATGGCTATACTGATACTTCAGTATCAAGACATTTCTTTGATGTCAAACACCACTTCAGCCAGTTAAAATGGAAAGTTCTGGAAGTGAAGAAAATACCCCTAAGCCTAAGGGGAGAAAATTGGGATAAATTACTACTCCAAAGAGAAGCATGGTGGATAGGGAAACTAGAGGTATGAATGACCAGAATTCCAATGAAAAAAGTAATGCTATTTTTAAATAATATAATTTTGCTTTCTTTTTCTCTCCGGTACTTATGAACCAGCTAGCCCTTGCCATGGAAGTAAATATAGTTTGTACGTATTTATAATTATTATTATGTATTTGCTACAGGAGCTACAATAAAATGTGCTGGTGTCTATATACGTTCTCTAGCTAATGTTCGACTAGTTAAGGCTATACCATTTCTTCTACATGTTTCTTACAATTCTTCAAGTAGGCTTTTGCAGTACTTGTGCTAATTGTTACTAGGGATAGGCAGTGATGGCAATTTCCATACATTTGGATTTTAGCCTTTGACACCAAATAACCTATAAACAATTTCAGTGTGGTTGGTGTGTTGTCATAAAATGATACCAGGTGGGCTGCAATTTAATAATGCAACTATGGTTAAAGAATAAGTAAACCTTAAAAAAAAAAATTATGGAAAATTGCTCAGTGTGCTTTTCAAAGCACATTTGCAATCTACGCTGTTTATTTTTTCATTTCAGAGTTATTTAACTTTTTATTGACTGTCAAAATTTTTTCTGTAATTAAGCCTCGGATGCCCATTCCAATTTCCTTGTACATATGATGTAGAGCAGTGGTCCTCAAACTTGGCCCTCCAGCTGTTAAGGAACTACAAGTCCCACAATGCAATGATGGAGTCTGACAGCCACAGTCAGGCAAATGCATTGTGGGACTTGTAGTTCCTTAACAGCTGGAGGGCCAAGTTTGAGGACCACTGATGTAGAGAGTGACATTCTGATACAATTTGTAGCTGGTTTTCATTTTTTTTTTTGGTTTTTGAGTTACATAACTTTTTATTCAGCAGTTGGCATTTTCAGCAACCTGGTTGCTAGGATCCAAATTAGCCTTGGCAACCATTCATTGATTTGAATAAGAGACTGGAATATGAATAGGAGAGGACCTGATTAGAAAGAGGAGTAATAAAAAGTTGTCATAACAATAATTTTTTAGCCTTTTCAGAGCATTTGATTTTAGGTGGGGTCTGTAGAAGATAAAAGCAAATAATAATGATGATAATAATAATAATAAATAAAAAAAGGTGAACCACCCCTTTAAGCTTTACTTATCCTTTAACAATAGCCTGAAATTATTGTTTAGGTGGCGGTCCAAAACAGACCACAACAGAGTAAGGCACAGGAATGTGGCTGGGCAGTAAAAGTTACACTAACGTACAGTATGTCTCAAAGGAGTCTTTAAGATTTGATATATAGTAGTACAAAACTCTGTGTATATATTTCTGTGGTGCTCAATCTGGAAACCTTGCTGCAAACCTTGGTTCCAAGCATTCATGGAATGAAGAAAATCAGATCTCCACACAACATTTCGGAGGTACAACCTATTTTCTCAAGTGCTCTCTTGAGGTCTTCAAGATTTGATCACATCCGTATCCTGTTTTGTGTGCATAAAGATGGCACCTTTCTCACAAAATTTCAGTTTGTGGAAGTGCATAAGGAATACATTAGTGTCCTTTGCTTATCTCTTGCATTCCACTATTGCGGCTACAGTAGAGGCAGCTCTTTTGGGGTCTAGTGTAATGTAATTTAAATTTAAAAATAGGCACATGGACCTCAGAACACTTGCAAGCTGAACTGATGAAGTGAACTAGCTGATGTAATGTAAATGTATCAATAGAACAGCTGCCTGGAGCTCCCAGGTGTTTATCTGCTGGTGAAAATACACTACTGTTGCATAACTATATGTGGAAATAAAACACTGGGGTTTTCTTTGTTTGCAGTATATTACTAAAATGACTGTAATGTATTGATAATTGCATCTGAAACAAACTGTGCACCAGTTACTACATTCCTAACACGGTGAGAGGCAGTGAGTCCTTGAAAAATATTATATACAGCTGGATGCAGTATCACAGCATGCCCTGCCTTTCACCCATATCTATTCTGCCCCTCATACTCACACCCATACTCTGCTGCCTCTTTTCTTTATGACCATCATACTCCAGCCCTCAGTCTCTGGCCATCAGACCATCTTCTCTGTCTCTCCTGTGCAGCAGCATTGTTCACTGCCTGTTCCCTCTCTTTTTTTTTTCTAACAGTCCCTTTCTTTAACCAGCATTCCTTCTAAGCTACAGGCAGTCTCACTTTCGAGCCCAGTTCTCAGCATTCCATCCAAGTTCTCAGCAGCTATTCTTAACATTTCTTAAATACTGAACTTTGTTGCCTTCCTGATGTCTGAGGGTGAGGACTTCCAAGGTAATTTTCTCAGAGATATTACCTGCGCCACGAGCAATGTTAAGAAGACAGCGGGAGCTTAGGGAGATTAATTTGGCCTGAGAGATTGTTGTAGGAAGGAGGGCTTTGGCTTTTTGGAGAACTGGGCTGATATTTCAATCAGCTACAGGCTCTTTGCCAGGGATGGGCTTCACCTCAATAAAGATGGAGCAGTTGTTTCGGGGAAATTTTAAGTAGGCATGAGTGGAGGGTACAGTGGCTAATTCAGTGGAAGACAGGTTATTTGAGGTTGTGGGCAGAATCAGGAAAAAAGGTTGGAGATTTAGTTGAGGGCATTGATAACAGCAGGGAAGGCCACAAGTTTTATTTACACAATTTACAAGCTGGTACTTGTATGAAATGTATGCTGTTTTTCTTTCACAGTTTGTATAATGCCTGTTTATAGTTTGTAGCAGCTTTTGACTTCATATTGTAGGTTAGTCCAAGAGCTGTAAAAAGTTGCAGCTGGTCAGTGCTACAGAATGGATTAGATCACTCACTATATCTCTTTGCAAGAATTTTGACTGTTAAAATAAGATAGGTGGAGGTAATGGGGCTGGAGAGGAAATATAATTAGCATTGTTGAAACAATGCTGAATGAGTCACATGACTGGTCAGTAAATATAGGAGCCTATAAAATATGTGAAGGTGACTGAGTGTGGGTCAGCTAGGATCTTATTCTTAGTATAAAACTCCTGCCACAGGTGTAAGTGCATTTGCTAAAACCTGTTACTGACAGAAAGACGTAGAGGAAAATTTGCATTGTGTTTATTCACACAACATGTTTCAGGCTTCACACACTTTATAAAGTGTAATGACAAATAACAGAGTTCAAAGATCTGGCTGTGTCAGTGTGGTTCAGTCCATGATGTCACTGTAAATCCATGTATATTCATATAAGTGCATCTCATTAATGTGTCCATAAATGTATACCAATCTTTATACACAAGAAACTGCCCACTTAATGGCCTACCAAATATCTGATAACATAGGCATGAGCCTAACATAGGAAAGAAAAATGCCCAGTCTATCTTACCATTAGCCAATTTGAGACTATATAATGGATTGCAAACAAGTAAAATTTTCTTAATTTTACTTGTAAAGGAAACAGTATATCACTAGTGCCATGTAAAGTATCTCAGCAATAGAGGAAGCATTTCAAACTATCATATCATAATGTATCCAGTTTATTATCCAAAATGCTTCTGTTTGTAGCAGTCTCTGTTTCCCATTGCCACCTCTTAAACTGTCCACATCAATTGTGACTAATTCTGGGTACCAATATTACAATGTCTAGACACTGTCATCTGTTTGCAACTACCAAATTTCCTCTATGTTCCTTACAATATGTTTTAATGGCCCTTGGTGTTTGGCCTATATAAGCCATGCAGCATGGTCATTTCTGCACATAAATTTCATTATTTGTGTCACATGTAGCAAAATGTAAATGGGATCTTGTTGTCCATGCTATGATGGATCTAGTGATCTCTAATGACCCAGAACATACGGCACATGTGCAAGTAGGCCGGGCCAAGGGGTAGGCAGAGTAGGCAAGTGCTTAGGGCACAAAGCTGGGGGGTGCCAGGCACGTACCTGCTCTGTTGCCTACCCCATGTCCAGACCCATCTATCCCCGTGTATTTGCACTTCTGCACATGTGGGCATGGCGATTCACGGTTTCACGTATGTCAATTGGCACATGCTCGTGCTCCGTCGGCGCCAGCCAGATTGCCTAGGGCACCTGACCGGTCTGGCCCAGCTCTGGGTTAGAGAAACATAGTGTTTCAAAACATTTTAAAATAGCACATAATAAAAATCCAAGAGGTTTAAAATTTTGGGGGATAGAACACATAAAAAAGAATTGGAGAGGAGGAGATTTCATTAACAAAACTTTAAGGGTTGAAAGTAAATGGATATATAAGATGGGAACAAAGGTACCATTTGGGTTAAATGTAGATAATAATCTGAGAGCCTTTTTATAAATAGGTGTAAATATGCTATAAAATATTTTAAATAGGACTTATATGGATCTCTATGGAAAGGGAGTTTTTTATCAATATGTCACTAATCAAGTAAAATGATTTATGTTAAAGGTGATGTAATATACCATGATGACCCATGAGGATTTGTCTGGCAAGAATTAGATAAGTAAAATAAAAAATAAATAGAATGGGACATATGTTGCCATGACAACGCAAGATGCCAGATAATGCCAGAAGTGGGACATCATGGTTATGGTAGTAATTATGGATAGTTTTAATTTTATGTAAATTTATGTATTGAGGTTATAATGCATGTGTTTAATTTTATATAATTTGTTTTCATACACTTGCTGTGAAAATATATTTATATATCATAGCCTTTGTATTGATGTGAAGTTGGAAGCGATAAAAGTTGCTCTGTAGCATTAATTTGTCCATGTGGTGTGCTCCAGTGGGCTGGATGAGATGTGGTAAGCTTTTTATAGGGACGCATATAGCCAGCGACCCATATTATAAGAACATTGTACAATCAGGAAGTAAATAGAGGCAGGTTGCTATGGCAATGCGTCTAGCTACAGAAGGGTATAAAGAAGTGGACATGCGCAGCTGTGAAGTATGCCTCTGATGAAGTCACAAGACGAAACGCGTAAGGCATAGACACGGTGATGTCACTGGTGAGTGCCCCATCCGACACACGAGTAAGAGATGCTGTAAGGCGATAACCCTCTTTCTATGTTTCGTATATGTTCTCTTAAGGTTCTATTCGTCTTACCAATGTATTGTAACCCACACGGACACTCTAGGCAATAAATTACATTTTGTGTGGTACATTTGATACATTGTTCAATTTTATTTGTTTCTTTTGTTGTGTTAGACATACATTCTTTTTTCTTTACCCCATATTTACAAGCATTACATGTAACACATGGAAATAAACCTGACCAAGTTGGATCTATCTTTTCTGTTCTTATTTTAGAAGTTTCTAGATGATTTATTGTTAGGATTTGTTTGAAATTATTTGGCCTTCTAAATACTATTTTTGGTTGTGACGGAAGAATATCTTGAAGTTCTAAATCACCTTCAAGAATATTCCAATGTTTCTTTATAATATTTCCTATTTTTTTTGCCATGGGGTTATAAGTAGTGGAGAATACTATATTATTCTCATCATCTACTTTTCTTTCTTTCTCCTTAAGTAAATCTTCCCTTTGAGTGGTTTTAACTTTCTCTACAGCTTGGTTAAAAAAATTTTTTCATAACCTCGCTCTTTGAACCGATTACTCATGAACTCTGTAACAGATCTTTTGAATTATGTGGTTCAGAGCAGTTTCTCTTTATTCTGTACATCTGACCGGAATGTTTTGAATCCATTGAGGGTGGTGGTTACTTTGCAGCATGACGTAATTATTCAAATACACTGCTTTGAAATGTGTTTTAGTTAGTATATTATTATTATTTAATTGAAGGAAAATAACACTTTCCATCCAGGTGCGATTCAGTGTTGATAAATACAAGATCATGTGCCTGGGATGTAAAAATATGCAGGCCACTCATATACCCTTTGACTGTGCTAGGCAAATCCATTCTGGGGAAGTATCTTGGATTTCATCTTGTCAATAACAGCAATGATCCAGGACTTCAAACTTGTCACAGGGGGTCTCTGCGACACTCACATGTTGTTTAAAAGCTAAGCTTAGGGGTTGTCACAAATTATCAAGCAGAAAAAGAGGTTGGCCTGCCATATAAACTGATGCTAAATGCTAAAGCTAGTTGCACTGGTTTCTGTGCTGCCATGTAGTAATTATGTCTATTAATTACTTATCAGCCTTATATTGTGACATTTATATTCTATATGTACTGTATATTTTGAGTCGGTCATTAAGCTCAGTAAGTGACAGCAGCACAGAGCATGTGCACTGAATCAGCAGAAAGGAAGATGGGGAGCTACTGGGGCATCTTTGGAGACACAGATATTTACTGCCAAAGGACTGTGGTTGCCTTGGGCTGGTGCAGAAGCCCAAAACATAATGTACAACATTTATAGCTTACTACTTTAGTTTAACTTTCCTTGTCCCTTTAAAAGGGGCATAGATTTGTGGGAGGACAGGGTAATTCTTTCAATTCACAGAGCACTGGTAAGGCCCCATCTAGAATATGCCATGCCATTTTGGTCTCCAGTGCAGTATGGAAAGTATCCATCATCAGGGCTGTCACACTGGAGAAGAGGCACGTTTATGGTTACTAAGTATAAATATATAAGGTGATCATATAAAATCTCTCTCTGTTTTATTTACCAGTGGCTCCTTCCAGTAGGGCATCCATTCCGATAAAAGAAATTAGGTACCACCTGGGGCAGAGGAGTTGACCCCATCTAAAAACAAATGCTATGTAAAGCTACACATTTATTTTAATTGATACTTTTTATTTTTCTTCTTTCTATTCAGGCCCTCTCCTATTCTTATTCCAGTCTCTTCATCAAATCAAATCATGGTTGTTAGTGTTATTTATATTGGAGGGCTGCTGAATTAAAAAATGAAATAACTCAAAAACCTCAAATAATAAAAGATGAAAACTAATTGCAAATTGTCTCAGAATATTACTCACTATATCATATTAAAAGTTAACTCAAAGGTGAACGACCCCTTTACGTTAAATGTTATATAATGGCTAATTATAAGTAACTTTTCAATTGACCTTCATTTCTTTTCCTTTTTATAATGTTTGAATTATTTGCCTTCTTCTTCTGACTCTTTCCAGCTTTCAAATAAGGGTCACTGACCCCCATCTAAAAACAAATGCTCTGTATTGTTATTGCCCTCTCCTATTAATTTTCCAGTCTCTTATTCAAATCAGTGCTGTGTTTGCTAGGGTAATTTGGACCCTAGAAACCAGATTGCTGTAATGTCAAGCTGGAGACCAGCTGAATAAAATGCTAAATAACTAAAAAAAAAAAGTAAATAATCCAAAATTAAAAACAATTGCCCTTTGTCTCAGACTATCACTCTCTACATCATACTGTTAATTTAAAGGTGACAGACCCTTTAAGAAATCACTATTGGATTTCACAAATGCTAAAAATTTGTTAACAGCTTACTTTTACTCAATTCACAAAATAAAATTTCCTATACAAAACACAACAAACAGAAACAGAAGAAAGCAAAAGCTGAGTACCTAGAAAAAATAATAATACAAAGATAATCTAATAATTACCAGATGATAAGGTCCCAGTACCAAATAGCTACAAATCCAAGTTTTACAAGTCCTTTACAACACTACTTTCCCATTCTCCATGACAGTCTCCTTCCTACCTTCCACTTTTTTTGTACCTCTTTTGTCCAATACTTTTTTTTCATCTTTTTTTCTCTTGCCAGTCTCCTACGGATTCACTATGGGGCTGAGCTGTTTTGGTATGGGGACACTTGCAAGCTTGTTTGATTCAGCTCCACTTTCCCTCAAATTCAGGAAAAACGCTAGTGCAGGTGCAATCAGTGGCCACCACCATTTGCATATGTAGAAGAACTTTTAAGCACAGCACCGGTCTTCTTAAAATAAAAACCTTTATTAGTTACACATGGCAACAATCTGGACGTTTCAAGCCAGTTTTGGCCTTTTCTCAAGCTAAATAACTATTACAATTTCACTTCTTCCTCTTATAGATAGAAAGCCTCACGCCATCTACTGGCCTTAACAGTGTATATACTTTGTTGCAATATATTATCACCATTGTTAAAAAAGATGTAGATACAATCTTGCATAGTGTTACCCAGTATCTGTTATCTCATATCCTGTGATTCCACACAAAATCAAGATCATTAAAAATCTGTAAAACACAATCATTAAAAACATTTATACACAAAAAATTGCTTGTAAGTCATATTCCTTGTTTAAAGGAGCGCTAACTCACTCCCCCCACCCCACGTAGGCCCTCCTCCCACCTCACCCCCGGGCTACCTCCCCTCCGTCCAATTCTTTTCACCCTACTGAATTGAGATTTGGGTAGCAATTCTTTGACTTGTGCTGGGTGGAACAAATCAAAATGGAGGAGGGTATTTGATAAAGGCTGGTGCCCACATTAAATAACTTTAATTTTCAGTAAGTCCTGTGAGTGCCTCCTTTCTTTCCTGGTTTATAGTATTATCATTTTGAGGTGAGCACCCAGGCATTTTTGTATGCATTTTTACCGCGAGTGCCGATATTCTCCAAACAGACATATATATATATATATATATATTTTTTTTTTTTATAGTAAGGTATTGCTTCTCCTTCATTTGGATTCCTTACTTAAAAATATGACTGTCTGTGTTACATGATTGAGATATGATTAATTATTCTTCGTTTTGTCCTGTATTTTTGTACTACTGTCTTGTATTTCACTAATGTATTCATGCATTGCTGAGATCAGCTTTGTCAGCATATTGGGCAACTAGAAACTGTATAGTGATGTGAATGATCTCTTAATGGACAATTCAAGTTATATTCACTGGGGGTGTCAATTGAGCAGGCACTCCCCCAGGGAATTTTAAAATGATAAAAGGAAGGTTCAGACAAGGTTACAGCACAGAAGAAGCATGCCTGACTGGTTTTCCAAAATTAATACTGTCACACGCTGACCTATATACGCTTCTTTAAATGGCATCTAAACAGAAAATAGATATTATGGTATAATATGGGGAAAAGCATTTGTGCATTTTGCAAAACTGAATACAGAAATCATTTTTTTCTGTATTCAGCAGTAAGTGTCTGCTGCCATGGGTGCAGATCCACATGGGAGTCTGAAACCTACAACAATTGTGATGCCATGTGTAACATCCACTGCAGAGCAAATGCAGCTTGAAATGCCTGTGGGTACTTATCTTTATGATATTTTATCTGACAAATGAACAAACATGTGTAGGAGTTTCCACATTTAAAGGGCAAGGAAAGGCAAAGAAATAAAATCCCATTTTTACTTTCTTTAATAAAAAAGAAATCTATCTCTGATATACTTTAATTAAAAAATATGTGCCGTTTTTAAAGAAACCTGACTGTATGCAGTGAAATTCTCCCTTCATTTACTACTGTGGATAGGAATTGTCAGACGGTCCCTAACTTCTGGCAGGGAAACAATCATACTTATGAACAGTAGGGGGAGACCCTGCCTTACTTACCAGCCATGTAGAACTCAAGCAGCTTTGTTTTTTGATAATTTATGACTACCCCTAAGAAGCCCAGACCACACAGAGCATGTGTATGTAGTCTAGTCTTGCAAAGATGTATAACAAAGTTACAAGATGGCAGCCCCCAACTTTGAAAGCATAAATCATTTGTTTGATTAGGCTTGTGGTGAAGTAAGTTTATGTTTAGTATACAAAATACAGCATTTACAGCCTTATTTTATTTTAGACTTTCCTTGCCCTTTAAGAAAAATCAGAGCATCAGGTACTGTTTTTGCCCCTACAAAAGTGTAACTTTTGTGTCAGTTTGCAAAAACCACAAGTTTAGCATATTTATTTAGTAAATGCCAGGGGCGATCCTGCCCATTTTGCCGCCGGACGGGGGTAGGAGGGGTCCTAGTCGTTAGTGTAGAGAGTACAACTGCGCTTTCTGCACTAGAAGAGACGGATTTGCGGGTTGAAAACTGGACATTTTGCTCTTAAAGTTACCAGGAGCGCCATTTTTGCTGCCCCTGGTAACCAGGGGGGCGCTGCTGCCTGAGGCGAGAGGCTCAACTCGCATCATTGGTGGAGCGCTCCTGTCAATAGCCTTTCTTATGCTCTGTTGTAGATTTTTGATCTATACAGTTAAAGAATCTTTATAAACCTATAAACATTTGAAATGCTTATTGGGTATAGAATCCAAAGGTAGTGGTGTTTTTGTGTATATAAAATAATGTATATAAAATAATGTTCACATTTCTGTGTATTATTAAAACTGCACATTCTTAATGTATTTATATTTAAACATCTTTCCATAGACATTGTATTACACTGTTATTCATTCTGAAAGCTAAAAAGGGTTGTGGAGTCCACACGGCTTTTTTTTTT
>CM044431.1:106036370-106051908 GCA_024363595.1 Xenopus borealis | reverse complement strand
AGTGGAATTGATTACAGTCCGGAACAGTGACAGCATTTATGATTCTACAACTATTGGGGCTCATGGCATCCACAATCGATGCAGTCCCATTTGCAAGATTTCACATGAGACCCCTCCAAAGGGAATTCCTACGTCAATGGAACAGAGAGCATCAGGATCTCTCTCAGACAATATCTCTACCCAATGCAGTACTCAACATCCTTCGCTAGTGGTCTCTCCACACCAACCTCTCCAAGGGAAAACTGTGCCAACTTCCTCCCCCACTGGTGATTTCCACAAATGCGAGTATGAAAGGATAGGGAGCAACTTGGCAGCACCTAAGTTGCCAAGGTCTTTGGAACTCTCAAGAACAAAAGCTACACATCAATATCCTAGAGATAAGAGCCATCCTCAATGCTCTCATTTACTGGACTCCAGTCTGCCGTTCAGCCCATGTTCGAATTCAACAGTACGGCAATCACTTATCTGAACAAGCAAGGGGGCACGAGAAGTGCAGCAGTGATGTTGGAAATATCCAAAATAATCCAGTGGGCAGAGGAGAACTTTGTCCACATTACAGCAATACATATTCTGGGTCTCCAAAACTGGCAAGCAGATTACCTCAGTCGCTATACCTTAGATCTGGGAGAGTGGAAGCTAAACGTCTCAATTTTTTCGCATGTTGACAGACAAATGGGACATTCCATGTGTAGATGTAATCGCTTCCAGGCACAACACTCAACTCCAACGGTTCTTCTGCAGGATCAGGGACCCACTGGCTGAGGCTGTAGACGCGCTGGATACACCATGGGCTTTCAAAATGGCTTATGCATTTCCACCCATTCCCATGCTACAGAGAGTTCTAACGAAGATACGACAGGAAGGAACTTTGACAATACTAGTAGCACCAGCACGGCCAGCGAGAACATGGTTTGCAGACATAATATCAATGTTAGCGGATCAACCGATCCAATTACCCAGATCAACCAGATCTATTAACTCAAGGTCCCTCATGGTACCCAGACGCACACAAACTTAATTTGACGGCTTTTCTTTTGAATCCAGTATCTGGTAGAAAAAGGGTTTTCCAGCTGAAAGTAATAAAATTTTTAGCAGCAAGACGAGCATCCACAGCAGCAGCCTATCATAGGGTTTGGCACAATTTCCTTGCATGGTGTGAATCAACAGGGGTAGCATGGGATACACAACACAAATCTTACTTTTTTTGCAAACTGGATTCAACATGCAACTAAGCATCACTTTGCTAAAAGTTCAAACCTCAGCACTGGCTGCCTTATTCCATATCCATTGGGCACTACTTCCAGAAGTAAGTTCTTTCAGGGTCTTTACAAAATCAGGCCACCATCCAAGAAGCCCATTTTTTCTTGGGACCTTAATTTAGTTTTGAACTCTCTACAAGGGCCACCATTTGAGCCCTTACAATCTGCAGAATTAAAATTAACACAGAAGACAATTTTCCTCATACCAATAGCCTCAGCAAGGAGGGTTTCAGAATTAGCTTCACTTTCATCCAAAAATCCATCCAGACAAAGCAGTTCTTTTTACCAAAAGTGGTATCTGATTTACATGTAAATCAGGACATTGTAATTCCGGTCCTACATTCTCAAGATTCTGACCAACCAGAGGAAACTATTTCAGTTCTGGACCCAGTCAGAGCCCTAAAAACTTATATCATTAAGACAGAGCCCATTAGACAGACAGACAACCTATTTGTACTGTTTTGGGGGAACAAAGTGGGTAGCCCCGCTTCCAAATGCTCTATTGCCAGATGGATTGTCAGTACGATTTCAGAAGCTTACACCAGAGCTGGAAAGCTTCCACACTTGCTCATTAATGCTCATACAACTAGAAAAGTCAGTACCTCCTGGGCTTTTCAGCAAGATTCTTCTTTAGAAGCTATTTGACAGGCAGCCACCTGCCTTCCCCACACACCTTTGTGAAATGTTATAAGTTTGATGTTTTCCATTCCAGTCAATCAGAGTTTGGCAGGAAGGTGCTATAAGCAGTAGCACAAAGATAGCTTCCTGGGTTTTCTTCAGATAGTTTTTTCAGTAACAGTTCATTCAGTGTTTTATCCCTACCTAATTTTTGGACGGCTTTGGGATATCCCCAGACGTCCTGCACTGACAGGTAGGGCCGTATGCATAAAAGGAGATTTACTTACCTGGTAAATATCTTTTGCATAGGCCCTTACTGTCAGTGCAGCATCCCGCCCTTTTTTGGTGTGGGTGCCAGTTGCTGCCGTGCCTTAGATAGTTAGGTCTCGGTGTTTGTGTGTCTCCATTCACAGACTTTACAAATAACTGAGGATAGAGGAGACACAGGAAAAGGAGGAGCCTAAACATTCATTCATTGTTTGTCCTGCCTCCAGAGAGAACTTAGAGGGTCCTGCACTGACAGTACAGGCCTATGCAAAAGATATTTACCAGGTAAGTAAATTTCCTTTTTTATTCCTCTTGGGTGCACATAAAACCCAGAGGTTGCCGCTAGTACCTGTTCATATTAGTCCACCTGAAGTCAGTTATGTGTATGGGATATCCAGCCAAAAGTCCATAGACCAGACAACCCTACAAAAAATTATAACTTCCAACTATTTGTGTTTATTAAGTGTTCATTTCAGAGAGTGAAATCTAGCCCTTGTAAAAAAAAAAAAAAAATTTAGTTTTTCATCAGAAACTATTAGGTCATAATATTAAGCTCATTTTCACTACCAGCTATTTGGGATAAAACCAGCAATGAAAATTAAAATACAAATTGTTTCAAATCTGTGTAACCTGATTTATCTAATTTATCTATTAGAAGATCAACACAATCATATCATGTCAAGTATATTACACAAAAATATTTAGTGATTACTGTGATGATCAGGCATGCTTCAGCTATTAATGCCACCTGAGGCGGCTTTCAGAATGCCGCCCTCCCCCTCCCCCGCTTAACTTCAGATCGCCAACGGGGGGGGGGCTGCATCTCAGCACAGAGAGTGAAATTGCGCTCTCTGCACTAGAAAAGCAGAATTTCAAGTTTAATAACCGGAAGATAAGCTCTTAATGTTACCAGGAGTGGATTTTTGCCACCCCTGGTAACTTCTGGGTTGCCACCAGGCCGTTTGTTTTACCGGCCTGACCGATATTTTTGATGCCTGAGCCCAATGTTATTAATAGGAAAAAAGGTAAATATATAGGAAGGCCGGTATTTTTTTAAAGAAAAGGTGGCAACCCTAAATGCCGCCTGAGGCAAGGTGCTCACCTTGCCTCATGGCAGAAACACCCCTGGTGATGATTACATAGTTCAAACAGGCCCGGTTTTCTTGTGCCCTAAAAACATCTGCATTCAGTAGCCTAAAGTCTATATTTTAGTCTATATTAAATTAAAATGAAACCATAGGAGGCCAGAAACTCTCCACCCACTAGTAATTAGGTATGTGTCCATCATCAACCCTACAAAGTCACTCGCTGCAGGCAATACATTTCAGTTCCAACAAAATACATGTTATGCACTTTACAAAATACGTTATGCACTTTACAACTCAGAAGTATCATGTCTACCACTTGGTTCAGTTTTGTGCATGGTTCAAAATAAAAAAGAAACGAAACATATATATGTCAGAGTGTATTTATTACCTTAACATAAAACCAGTGCCAGTTGGATACTGTTGGTTATGAGTAGAGATACTATGCAGTTTTGTGCCCCCACCATGCTAAAATCACACTGCAGTAACCTCATTCAATAAAATCAGAGTGCAAATCCTTTGCACTGAAACAAAATGCAGATGACAAGTTGTGTAAAAAAAAAATCTACTTGCCATTGTAGTCTTTACGATCTGCTACTCCCCACTCTCTGGGAAATTGCTAAACCAGCTTGTAAAGCCAGTCCAGTATTTCAGCTCCCTCTCCTGCCCCTGATCAATGAGCAAATTGGGAAACAAATGGCCCATAGAGAGCAACTGCCCACGGTCTCAGAAAAGCAGCAGGCTCGAAAATAATCCTATTTTCCTAACCCACTGTGTGTGGCTTCCCTGAAGCTCCTTAACAAATACGCTTAGTTTTGAGTGATTTTATTGTTTTAGTTCTGTTGCATTCTTCTTGATTACTTGTCTCTGCCTGGGAAAATTTTGTGTGCAATATTTTTATTTTAGTCACCTTACATGACGCATACATTTGGTAAATATATGCATATTGGGCAAACTGTTCAGATTACCAGCATTTTATTCCAATAAGTGTGCATTTACCTGAACACCATTTCAATATCATGTAAAGGTTTTCATTTTATTGGGACTTGATTAAAAACTTGCTTGACACTTTTTGTGTCTTGCACTTAGTCATAAGAATACAACACTGCTAAGAATACCTCTGGTATTCATTTGCCAGTGCTTTTATAATAAGCACTATACTTCATGTCATTTTGAAGTTTGGCGATTACATGGCTTTATGCTTATTATAGAATATATGGATTTGGCCCCAACCTTTGTGCACTTTAACACTCCTATTTGTGCTAGTATGTATCCAACTGCTTAAGATTGTAGGCTCTATCGGGGCAGAAACCTCCTTCCTTCTAAGTCTCTCATGACATTTATTCTACATATACTGATTTATCACAATGTTTTTTCTTACTGTTTGGAATGTTTCTGTATTACTGTATGTACAGCACTGCATATTCCAATAGTGTTAGGTAGTCATTCACACATAAAATAATAAACATCTGTCAGCAAAGGATTTGGCTAAATAACCAATTCCATGTTTGGGTGCTCTGCTTTCCAAGTTGGCCAACTCTAAAATATTGCTAGTGTCATATTTGTGAATAACAATATGTGCATGTTTTGGTGAAATGAAAAACTATTTTGCTTCTTCCTTACATATTCATGCAGGGCTATTGCTCAAAAAATCTCCATATACAAAGAATTCCTATACCTGGTAACCTATTACCATGCCACATATTACACAATCTAGCACTGTTGCTTTATTTATAGACGGACATTGATACTCATGCTCAGTTTGCAAGTTTCTGTTTATTGAACACAGAATCATCAAAAATGATCTGCCAAGCATAGGGTTAAACAGCCTCTGACAAAACAGAGCAAAAATATAGATCTTTAGGTTCTTAGTATTTTAATGACATTTTCAAAGGTTACTAAAAGCTCTTGGTTAGAAGAGCAATTAGTATCTTGAAAAAGTTCTGCATTAAAACAAAACAATTTGTACAAATATTTATTAGTCTTTTGACATAAAAACACACAATCGATTGAGGATTATTAATCCCTGAACATTTTTTGCAACTAGGTTTACAAGAAAGTTATTTCTCCACTGAAAAATTCCTTTTTGGTTGCACAGTTTGCAAGCAGGAAAAAAGTACTTTTGAGCCATGCTGGCAACAACATGTTTTCTTGAGAATTCACCTGTCTCTGTGCTCAACTTATAAACCACATGAATGTGCATTTTATACAAAAATGTATTTTAGTTTAAAAAAAAAAAAATTAAGGTCTTAAAAGTTGTGTAAGTGTGGCCTGCTTACAAATAGAAATTATGTAAAGAAAATAAATTAAATGTACTGGCTTTAATATTTCATAAATGTTTAAAATACAATCTAGAGCTCTATTTGAAGAAAACCAGAACACCCTTGGACAGGACAGCATTAGAATATTTCTCATTACAAATACATGGTTGGAGCCTTCAAAAGATACACCAAATGGCACAGCAGTAACAAAACAAAAAAAAAAATACAGTTACTGTTCTATCTTAAAAGTAGACTCTTGGTAAACTCCATTAGACTCTGATTTTGATTATACTTTCAATTTACAAAATTTGTTTAATAATTAATCCAAAATAACCATCTTTTTAAAAATGCGTTTCTTCTGAAGCAGCTGTGAGGATTGAGATAAAGTATCCATGTTTTCTTTGTGTTGTAACAAGGAGAAGGTTGATGGAACGCAGACCAGAAATGTCTTTAAAAAAAAAAAACAACAAAATGTTTATGGCTCTTCAGAGATTTCAGCATCCAAAATCAGAACCTGGCAGAGCGACCTTGGGTTAAGGTGTAAATGAAGGGCGCACTTTTCTTTGAGGTATCAATGCCAACCCTGCATCAGTGCTTTGCGGCTCTGGTTCCAATTGCCAGAAGTATTTTATGAAGAGGAAAGTTTGTTAGGTAGCAGACCTATAAAATTGATGAAAATGACAGATTAATTCTCTGTTTCACAGAAAGGCTTACATGGATAGGTCACATTTAAATTAAAACTTTTTTAGGATCACTTTTTTTTTTTCTTTTACTTGGCTTTCTTTTCAGCAGCTTTCCAATTTGGAATTATAGCAGCTAGTTTGGTTTCTATTGGAGTCCAGTTTATCCCAGCAAATTTAAAGGTGAAGGGTTAAAGCATACCTACCAACATTTTGGAAATAAAATGAGGGAATAAAAAAAGTTGCCGCTTGCTCAGCATGGCAAATTTTGTAATGGCCATGTCCATTTTACAAAATTTGGCAGGTTTTGAAAGTTTGAACACACAGTGTTTCTATGTTTTTTCAGTTATTACAGAGTTTTACTAATGAAGGTGAATTGCCCTTTAAGCTGTGAGTAACTTTTCCCAAGGGACCTTTTATTGTTACAATTACTTATTTGCGGATCTAGAAATATAAATATATATATATATATTTTTAAAGCTCATCAGAAACAGCACTTTACCAAAAAAAAAAAAGGATTTTTGGGGCGCTGTGAATTTACTACACATAATACACAGGAAGTGTTTTGTTCTGGCAGCAGGAGTTCGCCTGAAAACATTGCACCCTAGGCAACAGAGATGGCCAATCCTGCATGCATGCAAGTGCCTTTAACAATATGTAGAGATTAAATAGTAGAAGAGGAGAGGGGGTAGGGGCACACAAGGGCATCAGGGTATGTGCCTGAAGTTAAAGGGGAGGTTTTTCACAATTTGAGTTAAGTAATTATGACAGATGGTTCTTGACCCTCTGCCTTAATTTTGCCAATTTCTGCATGGGGATTTATTTTTTTTTTTATTTCCATCAACAGGGCAGAACAGTTTTGCTGGATCTCAATCTTTGAAGATAATGCTGTACCCATAATCATATTTACCATTTTATACATCATCTGCTTCTTGTTCTCTGGGTTCTTCCTCTTCATCTTCAATATCTTTGTCTAAAGGAGCACCACCGTCTTTGGAAATCTCTTCTACATGAGCAAGCATATCAGCCATGAGAGCTTCCTCCAGTTTCTTCCTCACTTGTTGCACCAGCTCCTCCTGTTTCCTGGAAATGTACAATAAACCCTTTATTGGCATACCCATTTTTGAACCTACTGCAATGCTAACAATTTCTTAATCCTAGCATTTCTAGTCCAAAAATTAAGAGGATTGTTAAAAAGATGACTCAAAAGCTTTGGTAGCTTTCAAGTCCCACGGATTTGTCATTCTGTAAACTTTTTTTGCACGTTGGGGAAGTTGCAACAAATTACTCACTGATAAAATGTTGCTATGTAAATATATAGTAGAATGATTGCTCATTTGTATTGGATACCTTATTACTTACTGAAATTATGCCTTTGCTGGCACTGCAGTAATCAAAATGCCATCCCCAAGATCAGAAGACATCAGAAGACTGGTAAAGGTGTTTCCTTTGATCAGTGCTGGCAATGATATTTTGGAAACACTGGGCCGAGCCCTTATAGGGACATGTACAGGGGTAGTAAGTGAATACCTTGGTTTACATATGGTTTCCACACAAATAAAGTTAAGGCCTAAAAATATACATGTCAACACCAAATTCTTAATCTGAAATACTTAATGAAACAGAGCAGTGTTGGCTGGAAAAATATAGAACTAAAAAATGTAAGTGCCCTAAAGCAAACAGATTTTCACAAAGATTCTAACCTATGTATTAAAAGCCATCCTATGTATTTAATGTGATACTGTAATTTTTATGGTGTAGTTTCTATTTCTAAATGACACTGTTTACACTGCAAATAATAAACATTACCATGTAAAATTTAATTCCTGAACCAATAACTTGTATTTTTTTTAATTTACAATACTGGTGTGTAGGTAGACACTCAGGTCATTTTGCCTGGTCGTGCTTTCAGAAAGAGCCATCACTTTAGGATGGAACTGCTTTCTGGCAGGCTGTTTCTCAAACTCAATGTGACCGAATGCGTCTCTGCAGGACTTGGCTTTTTACTTTTGAGTGCTGTTCTTAGCTTTACTAGGGAACTTTTATCTTGTATCAGGGAGCTGGTATTGGGTTACCTTCTCATTGTTCGGATAGGCTGCTGTGGTGAAGGGGGAGAGGGTGGTATCACTCTAACTTGCAGTACAGCAGTATAGAGTTACTGAAGTTTATCAGAGTACAATACACATTACTGGGGGCAGCAGGGAAAATGACTGTCTAGCCCCATGTCAAATTTCAAAATTAAATATAAAAAAAAGTTTGCTCTTTTGAGAAACAGATTTCTGTGCAGAATTCTGCAGGAGCAGCACTATTAACTGTTGTGTTTTGAAAACATCTTTTCCCATGACAGTATCCCTTTGTTACGGTGGGATGTAAAACCTATTCTACGTGTATTTAATTACCCCAAACATGCTATAGCAATATGCAACTAATGAATTTAGACATTGTAGTTATATTTTATTTTAACCCTAGATTCTGCATGCCCTCACACTTGAAATAACTACTCCATGAGCATGACACTTTGGGTGCACAGACCATTACAGATAGAGAGCTTGCATCAAAAGTCTAGTATAGTAGCCCTATGCGTAAGCCAGAGTTTCTGAACTTAACTTTAGTCTTTGTTTTATACTTATATTCTTATTGTTTATCATATTTATTTCATTTTTGTCTCCCTTTAATTACAAAAACAGTTTATTTTATACCAAAAAAATATGTTTATTACTTGATGTCTTCGTCTGTCACCATAAAGGCTTTGCAAAGGGGCTGTGAAGTATTAAGCCAAACACCAGGATTCTTCTCTACTGCTGCAGAAAGCTGACCTGTGATAGGCATAGTGCTAGTATGCAGAGCACTTGCAATAGCAGAAAGAAGAGTTTCATCTGTGCATCCAGGACCCACACCTAGGGAAGTAAAGAAAGAAGTGTTCAGAGGATTCAGGTTCAGTGACACCACTGCAAAAAGTATTTTTTCAAACAAAGTGTACCATTTGTTTTGATCAAAATTATATAATTAACACATTCAATATAGTATCTTTAATTAGTATACTTTACTAGCTGCTACTTAGAACAGAAATGAAAACACTGATAAATGCCCGTAATCACTGGCATGTATTCAACCACTAATCAAGGGTGCAAGCTCACCTACAATACTTCCAATTTAAACAAATTGAACCGATATGGCTTGTTACCACCATATTGATTGGCACAACAAGCAGTGGCTAGAAAATGCTGCCTGTGGCAAAGGATTATAAGCATAAATGAACAATCTCAGACATTTACCTTGCAAACCTTTAGGTAGTTCCATGGTTTTCACCAACTCCTCTGCAATGTCAAATGCATTTAACCCACTCAGCTTCTTTTCCCAGAAGAGCTGCAGATATGAAAGCTGGTTTACTTAAGTGCAGGAATATACTTAGAGGCTGTAACATTACAACGCAACATAAACGCCTTACCTGCCTTGGTTGGTCAACTGCTTTCTGTGGGTCACTCTTGACTTTGTTGGTGGGGTGATTAGTCACCTTTGTCACTGGTTGCTTGAAAATGGAGGCTGTCTGTCTCACAGGAAGTGCAGTATTAAGGTCTGGCTTACCCTGCAAAAGATTTATAAAAGTAGGTGGTGTGTAATGTTGCAAGTCTGAGATATTTAAAATCCATTTACCGGCAATACAGTAGCTTCACTTTATTGCCTTTAACATTCACTGCTGTTCATACCTTAGATTGATTTAGTCCATCGTACCGCATTCGCTGTCTGTTTTTGTTGATTTTGCTCATGAGCATTTTTCCTGTACGAAAGTCAAATGTGCTGAGATCCATTGAGTTTCCTAAGTAACGAGCAAGCTGAGGCTTACTGCGGAATTTCTTCCCACTTGGGCTACAACATAAATGGAAGGAATTCACTGGCACAGCAAACTGAAAAGATCACCAATTTTATCATGGCTTTGCAAAATTGTAACCTGTCTACTTGAGTATCATAGACCTCTGGGGTTAATGAAGGGCAAATAAACAGCTTAAAAGGTTAGCATTACAAGGTTTCACAAAGAAGAACTAGTCACTGTTGGGGTGGAGAGCAAATGTGTTAGGCACTCCCCAAGAGGTTAAAAATCAGTCATCTGCTATACGTGCTGGCACAACTCTTTTGTAAAATACGTACTGGCGGTGCCTTGCTGGGAATCAGTTGCATTTTATTTTCTTTTGTTGGTAGAAGTAACAACTGGGGAGGACATAAACTGGCACCCCTTTGTTTAGAACAAAATGATGTTAAAGCATATGTTGATATAAAAAAATGATGCAAAGTAATATTGAGTAATACAGTAAAGCTTATGTGCGTCTGCATACAGTATGACATGCTAAGTCTCATTACAGAGAGAATACTATCCTTTTAACTGGTAGAGTTAGTACTATGACATTTAAAACAATGGTCATCAGTTATCCTACATGTATAGGAATCCTGGTGCATCTATCTGAGCCTAATTCCAATTAGCTTCAGAAAGGGGGGGGGGGTGAATGCCTAACTGGCTATGTGACCAGTCAATGAATCAACCTTGTACTAACAGTATAAATGCCAGTAGCCTTGTATTTTCTTACTTGGTAAAAAGGCATCCAACCCTGTCTCGAAGCGATCTATTATATCTGCTGGGAGAGCTGCTTTTGGGAGAGAATTCCACAACTTCATACTTTACATTGTACAAAAAACAAAAAAAGCAAAAACGAAAACCTTTCTACACCTACAGATCAGTTTTTTCCACCCCAAATATCACGTGATGCCCTGGTGTCTTCTGACAACATGTACAAGTGAATAAGGAACCAGAAAGTTTATTAAATAGTCCCCATATTTCTGTGTATTCCTCCATATATTTTAACTTATTTGATCATTAGGATTTACAGAATAAAATTGTTCCAGCCAAGATTCTTCCCCCTCAGTAGGATTCTTGCTTACTCAGCCTCAGTTAGGATAACTGCATATTTGTAAACCCTACATACATTTTCTTACATTTAGCCTGAGTGAAATACATATGCCAGCAACATTCCTAAATCACCAATTTGTTCTGACCCCCAATTAAGATTGATATACCCTCCTTTAATTCACCAGCAAACACAGAAATGCTGCGGTCAACAACTGCTGGGTCATTAAAGGAACAGTAACATGAAAAAAAATAAAATTAAAATTCGTTAGTATACAATGAAAAAAATACACCAAAACAATTTAAACTTTAAAATAACAAAGTCTTTATTAAGAAATAACTTACAGAAATTCCACTTCCTGTCCACTTCAGAAAAGGCGACCATCCATCCTGCAGCATTTCTCCTCCTGGCTATTCTAGTGGCATCGTGGGACGGAGCTTCAGCTGGGAAAAGCAACAAGGTAGCGCACTGAGGAGCATGGGGGGGCTCATGTCTGCATTCACAGCTCCCCTGTGGATCAGCACTCACACCAGTTGTCCTGACACCTCTTCTTCATTCTGGAAGCTGTGGAGCTGCAGAGCAGGGAAGCAGAGAGCCGGCTGGGGTGTGAGCTGTGTAGCAGAAGGCAGCCTGCTACTTGTCAACATTGATCCAGTCTGGTGGAGTATGTCTATGGCCCCGCAGATTACAGCGGATTTTATAACTGAGCCGTGGCCCCAACTTCTGCTCTTCAAGGGGTGAAGACTGGAAAACACCATCGGCCCATTCAGGGGGAGCAGCACCAACTCCTTGCAGCAAGGTCTGGCAGCCAATATGTTATTAATACTGAACATGCCAGAAGGCATCACCCAAATGTGTAAGGGAGAAATATAATCCTCTTTGGGGGGCTCCTTGGCACAGGGTTTGGTGGGGGCAATCCTTTGCTGTGTATTGGCAAGAAAGCAGGATACTCTGCGACTTTGTGGGTGCGTCTCTCGCTCTCAGCTGAAAACTTCATGCAGACCAAGTGTCATTCAATAAACCATGCAGCAATCCTCGCTGTGCGCCTGTGTCAGTACAAGAGGCTTCCTATGGGCGCACAAAGGAACGCACAAGCCTATCTACTGCAACCCCAGGTGCAGCGCCTTCTCACTCACATCTGGAGGAGGCTGTGGAGGGCGCAGTAGATCAATATCGGACAAGTAGCAGGCTGCCTTCTGATACATAGCTCACACCTCCGCCAGCTCTCTGCTTCCCTGCTCTGTAACACGTCCTGCTCTGCAGCCCCACAGCTTCCCGAAGGAAGAAGAGGTGTCAGGACAGTGACAGGACAACTGGTGGGAGAGCTGTGAATGCAGACAGGAGCCCCCCATGCTCCTCAGTGTGCTCCCTTGTTTCTCTTCCCAGCCAAAGCTCCATCACACGCTGCCACTAGAATAGCCAGGAGGAGAGATCGAGTGCTGCAGGATGGATGGTCGCCCTTTCTGAAGAGGACAGGAAGTGGAATTTCTTAATAAAGACTTTATTTTAAAGTTTAATTTGTGTTGGCGTTTTTTTTCTCGTAGTATACCAACAAATTTTTAAAAATTTTTACCAGGCAGCACACATTTTCAGATAATTACTGCAAGTGCTGGGATATTTATGTAGCCGTTAATGGAAAATGACAATAGTTTTTTTTTTTTTGTTTTTTTTTAATACTACGGTGTCATAGCACATTTTGGCAGGCTCTCCCACACCTCCCTCATTGATAATGCAACAGAGACAAGATTGGGCTGAATACGCCAGGATACTGAATTTAAATCTGACAATGCATTTGAACGGATGGTAAACATAAAAAGCACAAGTGATAATTATGAGTAATGTGTGTGTGTTTGGGATTGGGGAAATCAAGCTGCGCGTTTGATTTAATTATGTACCAGGTAACAGCGGAATACTAGCGAGAAGGGCATTATAGCACTAACTTAGAAATATGGAACAATGTATTCATTTTTCCATTAGATGAAAATGAATTCCAACAGAAAAAAAAACTGAATTCTAAGGAAATTGGCTTTTTTCTTGATGGACAGAATAAAGAGAGACACAAGACCACTAGGGCAGTGGTTCTCAACCTGGGGGTCGGGACCCCTTTGGGGGTCGAATGACCCTTTCACAGGGGTCACCTAAGGGGTTCCAGGAGCAGGTTCATCTCTCTCCCCACTAGCCCTGGGGCAAGGTTGTAGCTCTCCAGGTGTTGGTTCTGGGAGTTGTAGTTCAGTAACCTGTGTAGGGAAGCCAGTTGCACTACAACTTTCTATATCCCCTTAGTAGGGACTGCCATACAGCTCTCCCTGCTCATTTAAAATTTGTAAACTTAACATGGTAATTGGTGTGTGGCATATTTTTTTGCCGCACTACGCACGGAAAACAAACCTTTATGCAGCCACACGGTCTCCTGTACTTTCCTAACAATCCGCTCTGGGCTGGCAATGAAAATATTTAAATATTTTATGGTTGGGGGTCACCACAACATGAGGAACTGTATTAAAGGGTCGCAGCATTAGGAAGGTTGAGAACCACTGCACTAGGGCAATAAAAGCTGTGCCATTATGTGTAACAGTCAGATATACCAGTGAGGAGCATCTTCCAACTAGATAGATATTTTGCCCTGTTCCAATCAGAACCTACAGTGGGCACCTCTCTGCCCCTCCTATACCCCGCCTACTCTTTATCCCTCCATCTGCACCCATTTTCCGACTGTCGCTATCTGACCCACAACCTATCACTTCAGTTTAATCTGCTCTGAACTGCTGCCACCTAGTCCCGCCTAGGGTTCTCTGTGCCCCCTATACATTCACATTCTGCACTACCCCTCCCGCCTTCTAGTTCTCCTCCTTTCTGTCTCTTTCTTACAAACCCCCCCTCTACTAAATACTATAACTTTCTCTCTAACTTCTCTCCCCAGTTACCTATAGTAATAGACATCGCTCTTGCCGGCGGAGAGGCCAGACCTTCGGGTAACCTCCTCCTTTTTCCAGCCCTGGGGCAGAGCCGAGCACTGCGTCCTCTCCATCTTCTTACGGTTTCAGTGTGCAACACAAAGCACGTATACCTCCGCGAAGTCTTGAGAGTTCTTTAGAATCCCTCCGCTAATTGCTTTTTGTTTTTCGTAGTAGATGAGCGCACGTTGATTGGATCGATCCACTTGAGGGACGGAGCTTTATCACAATGACATTGTTTGTTATGGGTCACGGGGGAAAAAAAGCTATAAGGTAGCGGCTATATCCTAATGAGATGAATGACAATTAGTGATGTCGAGATAGCATGACCACGCTTTCCGGAAGAGGTGGGGTTAGGGCTGGAAGCGGCAGAGAAGTCGTGGAATCACGAGGGTGGAAAATTTAAACGGGGATGGGCGTGGTTATGACTTGCGAGAGGCAAGGTGGAAAGCAATCTTGATCAACAACAAGAGGGGTCCAACATCAGACCTTTAATCACCAATATGAAATGAGCATCCCTCATTATACTAAAGGTCTCTTGAGGTTGTCTTCTTTACAGTAACTCTCTAATGGAAGAATTGTTCCTAATAGATCTTTCTAATAAAAACTTGTAGATTTAATGGAGATATGTTTCTTATGGTGTCCCTTCTTTGCTCATACCTTGGGATCAGCGATGTAACCTGTACTTACAGGTAGGATTGCCATCTGGCTGGTATTTTACTGGCCTGGCTGGTAAAAATGATGGATAGGGGAAAGTGATAAATATATAGGAAGCCTGATATTTTTTCCTGGAAAAGGTGGCAACCCTACCTACAGGAGACCTGAACTCACTTCTCAACTCCTGCTTCCCACCACACAGGCCAGAAATACAAATACTTTCCATTTTTTACAATTTTTCCAAACTCGTAAGTTTAAAGAGGGTGTGGTATAGAGTGTGATATTCTCAGACAATTTACAATTGGTTTTCATTTTTTATTATTTTTGGTATTTGAGTTATTTCACTTTTTGTCAGCAGCTCTCCAGTTTGCAATTTCAGCAGTCTGGTTGCTAGAGTTCAAATTACCCTAGCAACCATGCTTTGATTTGAATATGAATAGGAGAGGCCCTAAAAAGAAAGATGAGTCAAAAAAAGGAGAAATAACAATATATTTGTAGCCTTACAGAGCATTTTTTTTTTGTAACATATTTTTTATTGAAAAAATGTAAGTTGTTATACAGTATACATGCCACATTTTAGGTTGGTATCATCGGGAACAACATATTGTAGAGAATGTTCAAAAGTGTTGGTACAGAAAATATCGAAACTGATTATATTCACACATTGCTGTGCTATCATAATACATTCTGCCCTGTCATTCAACCATTACATATATTTGTAAGCATAATGCAACCTAGGCTAGAGCAATGACGTAAAATAAAATCTAATTAAATAAAACAATACAATATAAAAAACCTGCAAAACAGTGCTTCATTTATCCTCTATGCGGCTTTAAATAGCTCCCTGGGGGGGGGGGGG
>CM044431.1:105998778-106010739 GCA_024363595.1 Xenopus borealis | reverse complement strand
GGGGGAAGGGGGGCCTCGCCTAACATCATTTCTGCCCTAGACAGGCTTCATTCCCCCAAATGTGCCAATAAAGGCCTTTTAATTCCTTTGTATTCCAAATGGTGCTGTCTGCTATATTGTATTTGGATTATTGAGAGTCGGATGGAGTGGACACCGAGTGACGTGCATCGGAGTACTAACTAGGATTTGAAAATCGTGGTGAGTGCTGGCTTGACTGTTACTGTACAGGTATACAATCTCCATAATCATTGGGGCTGTGGGTTACAACAATGCTGTGTACTAGGGGTGTATAGGAAGAAGCACATTTCTGCTGCTTTTTACTCCTTCTCTAACTTTACACAGAAACAAAATCTTGACCCCCGCCCGCTTTCCGATGGAACCTATTCCCCCCGCCCCTCCTGGGATCAGTCTCTTACCTACAAGCAAGGCGAAAGAAGGAAGCAGGATTTTACAGAGATTGTACAGAAGCACTGCACTCAGCACTAGCAGCCACGCTCAGCTCTCCGCCATGTTTCCCGGCTCCTCCAAACGCACATATACACAGGCTGCAAACAATAGCCATCACCAAACTCCGCCACCTCCAGAGCTGAACCTTTCCGCCCTTCTACTCTAAGTCTGCCCTCCTCCCAGCTGGCATTTCTCTGCTCTGAGCCCAGCCATCCTTCTCTTGCTCCAAAGTGGGGCCCCAGGACAGGTCGCGGTCTATGAGGAACATGATGGTGATCTACTGGTAGACCACGATCGACATCCTGGGCGCCGCTGTATTATGGCAATACCTGACTCAAAAATCTTGTTAGAGTTAATCCTATGTTTAACTTCAGCTAGGAGGGAGGGGTTAGGGGATTTCCACTTTGCAGCTATAGAGAGGCGTGTGTATGTGAGAACTTGATTTACCAAAGCTTGAGTAGATTTGCCCACTTTTGAGAGGGATTTGCCCATTAAAAATGTACATTGGTTCATTTAAAAGTCTACTCAGTAAGCTTGAGCTATCAGTCCAAAGTGGTGTTATGTTTGGGCAGTCCCAAAATATGTGAGAAAGAGTGCCTATTTCCCCACAAATTCTCCAACATAATGGTGAATGGCCTGACATAGAGAATGTAACTTAGCTTGGGGTATGGTACCAAAACATAAAAATTTTATATTTATATGCTCCTTTTGCTTTACACATGTTACTATTTTTCTTGCATTATCCCAAACAGATTCCCATTCGTGCTCTGTGAGAGGATGGGCTAGGTGGGCATCCCACTTATCCATGTATCGATATCTAGGTGTTGATGTCATATGGGGTTCAGATAGCATCTGATATATCTTAGAGATTAACCCCTTTTGTGGCAGGCCAGGTTTTGCTAATAGCTCAAAAGGTGTAGGGGGGGGGGTTCAAGTTTGAATTATCACAGAAAGGTTTTGCAAACTGCCTAAGTTGCAGATATTCAAAAAATTGCAAGGTCCCTTGGGCTGACCTTTGCTTTAGATCAATAAATGGCAGGATCTCTTTGGTATAAGGATCCAGTAGATTGCTAATTGATTGTGTTTGTGTGGTTATCCATTTGCTAATGAAATTTTTATGAGCTCCAGGTTGAAATGCAGGGTTATTAAGGAACAATGTGTTGAGTGGTTTAGTAGAGATTAAATTGTGCTTCTCTCTTAATTTATACCATACCGTCAGTGTATGTTTTGTAGATGCCAACAAATTTTCCCTATCCCACAAGAGACCTGGCTTTGACCAAACCCAGTAATTTAAGTGGCCTACAGTGGATATTTCATTCTCTATAAGACCCCATTTAGTATTAGAACACCAACCTGTCCAGGCTAAAAGCTGTCTCAAATGTGCTGCCTCATATTGTCTGCCAAATGAGGGGACTCCCAGTCCACCCAGCCTATGTGGATTGTTTTTTCAGCAGATGAATTGGCTGGTCCTGACAACGGATGCTTCCCAGTCAGGATGGGAGGCCCATCTGAACCAGTTAACAGCGCAACTATGTCCTCAAATTTCAGGAAAAGGCAATCTTGGTGTTACAACAGCATCTGAGAGGCAAACATCTGAAAATCATGTTGGACAATTCCAACACTGTGGCATATATAAACAAGCAGGGGGGTGGGGGCAGAGCTCTCTTACTGAGCAAGGAGATCCTGGAGTGGGCAGAGAGCAATATGCACATTATTATGGCAGTACACATAAGGGCTAGGCCAGACGGGGAGATTCGGGGGCATTTTGTCGCCTGGCGACTTCTCGCCGCGACTTGTAGCCCCCGAACCTCCCCGAATAGCCACTTACCTAAGCGCACCGGCGTTGCTTGAAAATGCCGGCGCGTATCCACACGGAGCGGCGCGCTTTTTGAAATTGCTCCAAATTGCCTGTTCGAGGCAATTTGGAGCGATTTCAAAAAGCGCGCCGCTCCGTGTGGATAAGCGCCGGCGTTTTCAAGCAACGCCGGTGCGCTTAGGTAAGTGGCTATTCGGGGAGGTTCGGGGGCTACAAGTCGCGGCGAGAAGTCGCCAGGCGACAAAATGCCCCCGAATCTCCCCGTCTGGCCTTAGCCTAAAGGGAGAGAACAACACTTTGGTGGATCATCTCAGCAGAAATGCATTCTGTTAGGAACTGTAGGGATTTATGTTAGTTAGGATCCCAGTGGCTGTGACCTGCAACAATGTTGCTTATACAATTAATGGAGCTATGATACTTGTAACAGTGCAGTCAGACAGTAGCAATAACTAACAACCTGAACAGATTGCTATGTTAATCAGAGGCCAAGCTATTAACTCTTAGGCTGTTACTATTCCCTGGAATCAACAATCCCCCTGGAATCGTGCTGCTAAGTTCCCTGTTAATTATAGATAGTTAAAGTCAGCAGCGGCTGGCTACAGGTTAGAGTAAGAGCCATTCCGCTAACAAGAGGAAGCGAGCGGCAAGCCCGCGACGGTTAGGGAGATACACAGGGTACTGCGAGCGGCAAGCCCGCGACAGTCAGGGAGAAACGCTTGGTAATGCGAGCGGCAATTCCATCTCACCATCGACCATCACTGGAATAGGGGGCACTGTCGCAGGATGAGAGAATCGACCCTCAAGGTAAGGCTTCAAAAGACTCACATGGAATACCGGATGGATCTTCATGGATGCAGGTAAGTCAAGACCATATGTCACATCATTGACCTTATGCTTGATAGTGAAAGGTCCAACAAATTTAGGACCCAGCTTAGCAGACGGAGTCCGCAATTTCAAATGTTTTGTGGATAACCAAACCTTATCCCCTATTGCAAGGCATAATTCTTTACTCCTGTGCTTGTCAGCATACATTTTGGAGCGCGTATTGGCCTCCTCGAGTGACGAGACGAGAGCAGAGTGCAGGTCCTGCAATGCCGTTAAATGGTTCTGTACCGCCGGAACTGAAGAATGTCTAGGCCCTCCAGGAAACATGGAAGGATGGGTACCCGTGTTAGCAAAGAAAGGGGACATCTTGGTACTAGCATGAACAGAATTATTATATGCGAATTCCGCTGTTGGGAGTAACTTAAAGGAAAACTATACCCCCCAAACAATGTAGGTCTCTATAGAAAGATATTGCCCAAAACAACTTATATGTAAAACCTTGCTTCATGTAAATAAACCTTTTTCATAATAATATACTTTTTTAGTAGTATGTGCCATTGGGTAATTATAAATAGAAAATAGCCATTTTAAAAAATAAGGACAGCCTCCTGGGATCCTAGGATCCAACGGTGCACACAAGCATACCAAACAAACTATAAAGTTAGATCACATGAGCCAATTAACAGACAGAGTTCTGTCTTTTGCTTCCACACTTCTTCCTGTTACAGTTAGAGTTGAAATATTTCTGGTCAGGTGATCTCTGAGGCAGCACACAGACCATCATGAAATGGGGGTTCAAGGCAAGAGATGTAAAAGGGCAATATTTATTTAAATATATATTCTAGTTTGGTAAGATTCTTTAATATGTCACTTAATGTGATGTAAACTATCTGTTGCTCAAGTATTTATTTTGGGGGTATAGTTTTCCTTTAACCCAATCATCTTGCAAAAATGTCACAAAGCAACGCAGATATTGCTCCAAGGTTTGGTTAGTGCGTTCTGTTTGTCCGTTAGTCTGCGGATGAAATGCGGTGGAAAACGAAGTCTGAATACCCAACAACCGGCAAAACTCCCGCCAGAATTTGGAGGTAAATTGTGTACCTCGATCCGATACAATGGTATCAGGAGTACCATGTAATCTGAATATTTCTCGGACCATCAGGTCTGCGGTTACTGCGGCAGATGGAAGGCCCTGAGCAGGAATAAAGTGGGCCATTTTTGTAAGCCGATCCACCACCACCAGAATAGTATTGGAACCTTGAGATGGAGGGAGATCAACAATAAAGTCCAGCGATAGCGAACTCCAAGGCTTATGTGGCACTGGTAATGGTATCATCAATGCCATAGGAGCCTTCCGAGGCACTTTACTCCTAGCACATACTTGGCACGTGCGAACGAAATCTATTGCGTCGTGTCTAATAGTTGGCCACCAGAAGCTCCTCAATATCAACTCCAAAGATTTAGAAATACCTAGATGGCCGGCAATTTTAGAGCTATGGTGTAGCAATAGAACTTGTTTTCTATAAGCTGCAGGAACAAAAACCTGTGCGCCATGAAAAAGATAATCATCCAGAGATTGTAACTCCCCAGATGCCAATAGACTCGCCGCCTCCGTGTCCATATTGTAAGCTTTTTTAATTTCCTCCCAAAAGTTAACACGAGGAATGGTGAGGAAAAAATGTTTCTTTTCCACAATAGGAATTTCTGACTTGTAACGTGTGGGAGTTGATATTGGTGGCCTGGAAAGAGCATCAGCTTTCCCATTACGACTAGCGGGTCGATAAGTAACCACGAAATCGAACCGAGAAAAAAATAAGGACCATCAAGCCTGTCGTGAATTAACACGTTTGGCAGTTTTCAGGAATTCTAGATTCTTATGGTCCGTGAATACAATGATAGGGTGCTTAGCTCCCTCCAAAAAATGTCGCCATTCCTCGAAGGCAATCTTGATCGACAGTAATTCCTTGTTTCCTATGTCATAGTTCCTTTCGGCTTCTGTTAATCTCCTAGATAGAAAGGCACAAGGATGAAGCAGAGATTTTGGACCATGGCGTTGAGATAAAATTGCGCCTACCGGATAATCGGAAGAGTCGACTTCGACTATGAATGGTTTCTCCAAATCTGGATGTTTTAAAACAGGTGCTGAGGTAAACAGGAATTTCAGTTTATCAAACGCTTCCTGGGCCTGTGTGGACCAGTGAAATGGAACCCCCTTATGGGTAAGGTGTGTGATGGGAGTAATGACTGAGGAGAAACCCTTAATAAAACGTCTGTAGAAGTTCGCAAATCCAACAAATCTCTGGACTTCTTTGACATTAGTGGGAATGTCCCACTGTAAGATAGCTTGGATCTTGTTTGGATCCATTTTCAGTCCATCAGATGATATTTCGAACCCCAGAAATTGAATGGTAGGGACTTCAAATTAGATTATGTTTGCGGAGCCGAATTAGTACTTCCTGAACATGTTCACGATGTTGTGCAAGGTTATCTGAAAAGATCAATATATCATCCAGGTAGATGATTACAAATTGATCTAATAAATCGTGAAAAATGTCATTTACAAAGAACTGAAATGTTGCGGGGGCATTGCACAAGCCAAAGGGCATAACAGAATACTCAAACTGCCCATAACGTGTGCGAAATGCCGTTTTCCACTCGTCTCCTTTTCGAATACGAATCAAATTATATGCTCTGCGAAGGTCTAATTTAGTAAAAACTCGAGCAGTTCTTAATTGATCTAGAAGTTGAGATACGAGTGGCAAAGGATATCTGTTCTTACATGTGATCTTGTTCAATTCTTGATAATCGATACAAGGTCGCAGTGTGCCGTCTTTCTTTTTAACAAAGAAAATAGGAGTCCCCGCTGGTGATGAGGAGGGACGAATAAATCCTTTTTCTAGATTTTCATCTATAAATTTTTTCAGTTCCAGCTACTCTGGTTCTGAGAGATTGTAAACTCTCCCATAGGGTACTTTAGAGCCTGGGAGTAAATCAATAGGGCAATCATATGCCAGATGTGGGGGAAGTTTATCTGCCTCTTTTTTATCGAAAACATCTCCAAACTCTAAATAGGGTGTAGGCAGTGTATAATGGAGATATATTGGTTTTACCCCTCTATTCTCTATATGAGTCGATACTTGCCCACCTGAATCAATAGACCGGAAAGTAATGTCTTTTGTCACCCAATTAATGCAAGGATTACATTGAAGCAACCATGGAAACCCTAATATCAGATCAAAAGGAGTTGCAGGCAAAACGTCAAATGAGATTTTTCCAATGAATTCTTTATTAATCAACACAGATACATCTCGTAGCTCACGAGTAATGGGTCCTGAACTTAAAAAAGAACCATCTACCACTTCCACAGTCAGTGGTGTTGGTTTACAAATTGGCTTAAACTCAGCCTTGGTTACTAAAGTGGACGAAATGAAATTGCCACCAGCTCCTGAGTCGATGAGGGCTCTGGCTTCAATATGTCGGTTCCCCATCTGCAAGGTAAAAGACAAAGTGAAGTATTTAGTATTATGCAGTACATAGGGAGAGGGATTATAAACATGAGATTTCTCTACCCTACCTTTTATCACCTCCTTCTTGGAGTAAGAAGGACCACGAACCCTCTTTTTAGGGCAATCCCTCGAAAAATGTCCATGGCCTCCACAATATAAGCACAGATGTTGGGTGCGGCGCCGATTCTTCTCTTCGAGAGAGATGGGTCCTCGGATAAACCCAATTTGCATGGCCTCCTCCCCTGAGATGGCACCTGGTGATATCTCCCCTCTGACCGTTTTCCGCCTTTCTCCCGAAGTCTTTCGGTGAGGCGCCTATCAATCTTAATACACAATTGAATAAACGAATCAAGATCCTCTGGCGCATCCACGCGCGCCAACTCATCCTTGATCTTTTCAGTTAACCCTCTCCTGAAATGGAATCTTTGGGCTGCCTCATTCCAGGAGGTGTCTGCCACCCATCTCCTGAAACTAGCGGCATACTCCGCCACTGACTTTTGCCCTTGAGATAATGTAAGCAAGGTAGTTTCTGCCGTAGCCACCTTATTGGGGTCATCAAAAATAACCGACATAGCTGCCAAAAACCCATTGAAATCTGATAATAGCAGACTGTGTTGTTCAATCAAGGGTGATGCCCAATTTAATGCTTCTCCTGATAATAGCGAGAGGATTAACCCCACTTTACGAGAATCTCGAACGTACTGTCGGGGTTGGAGTTGAAACATTAACCGACATTGGTTAATAAAACCCCTGAACATCAGTCTATCTCCACTGAATTTATTAGGCAGGGGCATTTTGTGTTCTTTAACCCCCCCAGCAACAGGAGCGCTTCCCTGTGCTATCTGACCCTGGAGTTGTTGTATTTGCGACTGCAACCCGGTCACCATTTGCACCATGGATGAGAATTGCTGTGACAACTCCGCAATAGCTTGATTGGTCTCAGCGGGATCCATTTTGGGCCAGATCAATATGTTAGGAACTGTAGGGATTTATGTTAGTTAGGATCCCAGTGGCTGTGACCTGCAACAATGTTGCTTATACAATTAATGGAGCTATGATACTTGTAACAGTGCAGTCAGACAGTAGCAATAACTAACAACCTGAACAGATTGCTATGTTAATCAGAGGCCAAGCTATTAACTCTTAGGCTGTTACTATTCCCTGGAATCAACAATCCCCCTGGGATCGTGCTGCTAAGTTCCCTGTTAATTATAGATAGTTAAAGTCAGCAGCGGCTGGCTACAGGTTAGAGTAAGAGCCGTTCCGCTAACAAGAGGAAGCGAGCGGCAAGCCTGCGACGGTTAGGGAGATACACAGGGTACTGCGAGCGGCAAGCCCGCGACAGTCAGGGAGAAATGCTTGGTAATGCGAGCGGCAAGCCCGCGACAGGAAGGAAGACACACTCGGTGCGCTCCCCGGAAGCCTGCCAATTGTTTATGCAGACTCAACTGAGACTTGGCTTCAACAAGCAAAGAACTTCCTAAGCCGAAAAAACACGGAGCGTTGCGCAGTTCAGACACACGCTCGGTAAGCATTGATCTGGCAGCCGCGTGTGTGTCTCACGATCTTATAACACTTCTGCCTCTTGCGGATTGGCTGCTGTAGCGACACGTAGTACTCTCCTGCCCCGCCCCCGCTTAACTCCTGCACTGCTGATCTGCCCCACGCCATTCCTAACACATTCAGACCAGGGGAGTGGAAAGTATTATGGAGAAACACGAGGAGTTGGGGACTTTAATGGCTATTGATTTAATGGTGACCAGGAGTAATTGCAAGCTGTTACTTCAACAGGCAAGACTACCTGGATTTCTTAGATGCAATGTGAATCATGTGGGATTTTCACCAAGTCTATCTATTCTCACCATTTTCCATGATCCCCTGCAGGTTCAGACTGAGAATTAAAATAGGCCCTGGCATTTCAGGTTCATAGAGGCCCAGTCAGCCCACACGGTGGCCCAAACAGTGGCCCCCACCAGGCCACTAAATATTGACCATCTATGGCACCTTATAGCAGCCCCTCTGGCATTTGCCAGGACCCACAGATTGATAGTCCAGGCCTGATGCCCAGAGTCATTCAAAAGACCAGGAAGGAGCAGGTGAAAACTATCTTTTTAACCCCTTTCTGGCCACGGAGAGGCTGGTTCTCGCTACTGCTGAGGATGGCCAGGAAAGAATTTTGGATCCTTCCTCAAGTCCCAGAGCATCTAAAAAAGGACCAATTGTCTGCCACAACCTTCCCAGACTTCAGTTAATGGCATGGAATCTGATAGGTCCATTCTAGAGTCACAATTCGTAGCTTGCTAAAATTTCTTCAGGAAGGGTTCGACAAGGGATTAATGGTTAATACTGTCAAAATACAAGTTTGACTCTCTGCATTTTTTATTTAATCCCTTATATCATTGGAAGCTATGTGATTCTCCTTATGAGCCATAGGAGGAATGTCCAATCAAGTGCTTGTCTTTCAAAGTTCTCTTTCTAGTGGCCATCACTTCAGCCAAAGGTATTGGAATTGTTATCGAGAGAACTATACTTGGTTTTTCGTCAAGACCTAGTAGTATTGAGACATCTTCCCTCCTTCAAACCTAAAGTGGGCTAAAGTTGTGCAATATTAAACAGGAAATTATACTACCTTATGTCAATCAGGAATTCAGGAAAAGTAGGATCAACTTCAGTTTCTTGATGTAGGAAGTAGCTTAAAAATCTATGTTGATCACACGAAAGTCTATACACAAATTGTAATCAAATTGTAGACGTACATAGTAATAGTTTTTGGCTACCGGCAGACATAGAAGAATTGCGTAGTTGGTAGGACATTCTATAACATACAAACGTTAACTTAAATGAACAGTAACAATGAAAAAAAAAAAGCAATGACAATACAATGTACTGTTGCTCTGCACTGGTAAAACTGGTGTGTTTGCTTCAGAAACACTACTATAGCAGCCTACTTAACAGCTTCTTTATATAAAATATTGTAGAGTTTCTGAAGCAGACACACCAGTTTTACTTGTGTAGCGCAGCACTACATTATATTTTCACAACTTGAAAACATATAAATTTTTTGGTGTTACCAGGCCCAGGCTGGAAATCTGTGGGTTCTGGCAAATGCCAGAGGGGCTGCGATAAGGTGCCATAGAAATCCAGTATTTAGTGGGCTGGTGGGAGCTGATTAGGCCTCTGTGTACCTGAAATGCCAGGGCATATCTTAATTCTCAGTCCGGACCTGGGTGTTACTGTTCCTTTAACGTTGAACCACACCTTTCACACTAGTCACAAAGTACGGCTAGGTGTATAGACTATAATGTACCAAAACAAGCATTGCCATCTAGTAGCCTAGTAACAATGTTTAATGAAGCTTACTAACTTACAAGTGTTGGTATGGCATTTATTTTATCGAAAGCTTTGAATTACAGGAAGGCCATCTCTCATTATTTTAAGCAAATAATTAAAATGTCCTTTTTTCTCTAATAATAAAACAGTACCATGTACTAAGCTGCACAAATCCATATTGGTGGCAAACCAATCTTATTATGATTATTCAAAATTCAATTGCACTGCTATATTTTCTTAATGCTCTGTTAGTGCATATGTGCCACAATTACCCAGTCCTCTGATCTGCACCACCTTTGCAGTGAGGGTGCGTAGTTTCCTTCCTGAGCTTGCATTGCTATGGCAACCCCAACGCCAACTACGAGATTGGCTGAGTTGATTTTAACTAGCAGGTCATTGATGATGAGTAGAATGGAAAGCGCCCTTTAGACAGATTTCTCTGCTATATTACACTGCAAAGAATTGTGGTATTGGGTCTTAGTGCAGAGCGCTGCAGCTGCTGCATGGGTATTTCAGAATTTACTAGTCAGAGCTATTTTTTTAGAGAACCTGCTGCTGCATGAAAATCAATGTGATTTAACTTAAAGGGGTGGTTCACCTTCAGGTTAACTTTTAGTATATTGTAGAAGGGCCAATTCTAAGAAACTTTTCAATTGCTCTTCATTATTTTTTTTTTATAGTTTTTTAATGATTTGCAATTTTCTTCTGTTTCTTTGCAGCTTTCAAATGGGGGTCACTGACACCATCTAAAAACAAATGCTCTGTAAGGCTACAAATGTATTGTTACTGCCACTTTTTATTACTCATCTTTCTATTCAGTCCCTCTCCTATTCATATTCCAGTCTCTTATTCAAATCAATGCAGGGTTGCTAGGGTAATTTGTACCCTAGAAACCAAATTGCTGACACTGCAAACAAGAGAGCTGCTGAATAAAAAACTAAATAACTATAAAACCACAAACAATAAAAAATGAAAACCAATTGCAAATTGTCTCAGAATATCACTCTCTACATCATACTAAAAGTTAACTCAAAGGTGAACAACCCCTTTAAGTAATTCTAAAACAACTACTTGCTGAGTAATTATTGAACTGAAGAAGCTGCTCCGATGAGTAGTGAAATGTCTTCAATAATTACTCAGCAAGTCCAGTTGTTTTAGAATTACTTATATCAGATATACCATGACCTGGATGAATGAAAAATCTTCATAGTCAATGTGATTTAAAGGGGTTGTTCACCTTTCAAACACTTTTTTCTGTTCAGTCGTTCTCCATAAATAAAGACTTTTTTCAGTTACTTTCCATTATTTATTTTTGACTGTTTTTCCAAAATCTAAGTGTAAAATTGAATGTTGGTGTCCGTGTCTGGCAGCTCAGTAATTCAGGTGCAGACTCGTCTAAACTGATACAATTTTGCAACATTTAATTGATACATCTCTGAAGTATTAGCAACTATTGTATCAATTCTAACAGCTGCCTGTAATGAAACCCAGAGATTCTGCTCAGCAGGGACGACAATAAGAAATGGATCCATTAAATCAGGGGTAGGGAACCTATGGCTCAGGAGCCAGTTGTGGATCTTTTGATGGCTACATCTGGCTCTCTGCCAAATCTTTAATAAAAATAACGGGTAGCGTGGCTTGTGCTCTGCGGATAGAATGACTAGAAAGAAGGGTGCCAGAAAAGAAGGCATGAAAAATATTATGAAGAACAGTGATATTTCAAATGAGTGATATTCCAAAAATTATTTGCAGGTGTCATATATGTCATATATAATCTGATGAGGAGAAATACAGTGAAATGGTGATATTGGAACATTTGCAACTGAATGATTTTTGGTTGTCCTTCACAAAAAGAAAAACAGAAGAATTGCGACAACCTGCAAATCATTTGAAACATCACTTATTTGAAATATCACTGTTCTTCATAATTTTTCATGTCTTCTTTTCTGGAATTTCTGGCATTTGAGAGATTTCCTCAACATGCTACCATGAGACTGTGCATTGGGCTTTTGCATTATGTCTTGTGAGTAAGTGGAT
>CM044431.1:105954257-105992416 GCA_024363595.1 Xenopus borealis | reverse complement strand
AAAAAAAAAAAAAAAAAACACAGCAAGTCCAATTGAGTTGACTTATTTCTACATATTGACCAGGATATTCATTTACATCTGAGGACAGTGAATTGCAGGAGCATTCATTTTATTGTTTCTAAAGGGGTGGCTCACCTTTAAGTTCGCTTTTAGCGTGTTAATCAATTACCAAATAAAAAGTAAATAAGTACATGAATATTATGACTATATGGTGTACTTTGTAATGTAAAACTATTCATAATTTTTCACCCTATTGTGTTTTAAGAGATCTTTAGGCTTGGATGAAAACCGGAAATTCAGCTCTTAAAGTTACAAGAGGCAGCTTTCTGCCACCCCTGGTAACAGAACAGCCCGAGGCAATGAGGTTCTCGCCCTGTTTCATACAACCCCCTTCCAAATTTATGGGGCCATTTTGTCAGCAGGAGTCCATTATGCAGAAGCACTAGTAATTTAATTATCTATTTGCACAAACCAGTTACCTGGTTTAGCTCATTAAAATACAAAAAAATGTGTAAGGGTAAAACAAGACAAAAAGTGTGTCCAGCACATGCTCAAATTCATGCAAGTAATTTACACCCCTGTTCTTTGCAAAATCTGAAAAGTAGCACAGGCCTTCGGGTCTCCACATCACATAGGGGACAAGCAGATAAGAGCTAGAATGTAACCCACAACTGTAGAATCTTATAAAATAAAAAACACATCTTTGAAACCCAATGTAAAAGTTTTCAGGCTGAATAACATGCAAGCAAGCGGTGTGCTCGTTCCAAATATTTTAAGTATTGTTTTAAACCCACAATTAAGCAGAGAAAAGGGTGATAACTCATACAAAACGACAGTGGAAAAATAACTCTAAATCCTTAGTGAAACTTTATTTATATTATACGATCGCTCAAATTACATTGAAAAGTGGTTCATGCGTAAGCGGGTCCATTTATTTCTTACCAGTACTTTGCCAGTTGTTGATACCGAGGACCTAAAACCTTAGCGATCATGATTGCTACTAAGCATTCAATGTGACCTGCAAGTCCTCGTAGTCTGAGATATAAACATTCGCAAACAAAATGGCGGCGAAAGGACCTCAGGATCCAGGCTGACCGAATTGATGCCTGATTAAAACATGTTTTCATCGGCTTCTCAGAAGCACAGCGAATGGATGCATTGTCAGGAGATTTACAGGACTACTAAACATCACCCCTGTAGAAAGGAAAAGCCAGGCGTCTAATACTGGCTTGTTAGACCACAGGTTCTTCTTCAAATGTTTTCTTAGCATTTAACCATAAAACTTACAAATGGTACAGGTTTAAAGACCAACTGCAGCGTATTAATGTGGGAAATGAAAACCTGAAGTTGAGATAAATCTTCTAACATGCTCTATTATATTATATAAGGGTAAAGTAAAGGTAGCTAGGGTAAATGCAGAGGTCTTCGAACTTTTTGTGGACAAGGGACAAGTTGCCTCTCTGTTTAACTTCCCACATTAAGGGGGTTATTTATCAGAGATAGAATGTTAGAGTTTTTTATACCTCAAATGAACTTGAATGTTTTTTTTTTATTTAAGAAAAAACTCGAATGGAAAAAAAAATAATCTTGTGAGTTTGAGTTGCGAAAGCCAAATCTCGTATTAATCACGTTTTCCGCAGAGAAAACAACTCAATTGCGCAAAGTATTTTTTGTAGTAGTTTTTGGGCAAAATACTCAGAAAAAAGCTTGTAGATCATGGAGGCTATTAGCTTCAAATAGGGTTGCCACCTGGCCGTTTTTTTACCGGCCTGACCGGTATTCTTGAGGGCTGATCCTAATGTTATTAATAGGAAAAAAAGTCAATTATATAGGAAGGCCGGTATGTTTTTTAAGAAAAGGTGGCAACCCTAGCTTCAAATGGTTCAACGGACCTCTGCCATTGACTCCTACTATATCACCTTGACAGCCAAGATCTTTCTTGGAAAAATATCTTTCAGTACACACTCATTACAGTACATACTCATACATTACATTACAGTACACACTCATAGAGCTGAATCATCCGATAGAATACAATAGAATTCTACACATATTTGACGATTAAACTCTAAACAGTGGCCAGCCAATGTTTGGGTGCCTTCAAAGGCACTATATTCTGCTTTTGTGTACATTTGTGGAATAGCAATGTGTCACATAATTTGGAGGTTGACAGAGATCCTGTAGCTTGGGATACCCTAACAAAGGAAGAGAGGATGACTGCAAATAAAATAGAATAAAAATGGTATGAAATTAAATGAAAATATACAGAATTAACAGTTTTTATCATAGACTGCTCTCTGCTTTCTTAATTATTTAGTTAGGAGAGTTGGAGGCAGCAATGGTAATTCATCTGAAAATATCTGCATAGATATAATGGTGAGAGCTGTGTGCTAATGTCCATGGTGGATGAGACCATTTGCTGCCATGAAAATTAAAATGTTCCCCGATCATGCACCAAGGGATCAGTTCTAACTACATCAAGTGGGTTATTAAAGCTTGAGTTGTGTTATCCCCCCCCAAAAAAAAAAAAAAAATCAGTTTTCAAGGGTCGTTTCACAAAGAACTCGAATTTTTCAGAGATTTATTACACCTGGAAGCTGGAAATAGATGGAATCTTCAAATACTCCAGCTAAAACCTGTTAAGGTCACGTAAAAGACAATGGCAGAGGTCCCTTGAATCATCTGAAGATGTTTGTAGCCTTCACAATGTTTGAATTTATGGTTTTCACAAAAAAATGTGATAAATGGAAGTACTTCAAGTTTTTTCGCTGATAACTTGATCAATCCGATTTTCAAGTTTTTTCCCTCTACTGCGCTGATTGGAGTTTTTTTTACATTCAATGTTTTCCTTAAATAAGCAAACATTCCACTTGTGAGTTTTTTTGAGGTATAAAAAAACCTCGCACACTCTGCATCTGATAAATAATCCCCCTATATCAGTCTATGAATAGTAAAGAAGCTGTAGAAACACTCTCAGGATGATGATTACCATAGCGAATAGAGATGATTCAAGAATTTATTTATCAGACTTTTGTCCAATAATGAAAATTTTTATTTATTTGAGCTTTACCAAGGCAACTATATGAGGCGGATTTATCAAGAGTTTTTGTTTATGGCTAAAACTGTCAAATTTGACTAGGGAATTATTCAAATTAGATTCAAGTTTAAAAAAAAAAAATCAAATTAGATTTTTGAGACTATTTGCCACCTGCCAAATTGCTGTTTAAGTCAGTGGGAGAAGTCCTGAGTGCTGTTGTTTGCAGCCACTCCTGACATTCAAGGTTTTTTTCTGAGAAAAAACTCAAATCTAGTTTTCAGGTTGATCCTGTTCACCTGAGTTTAACAAATTCAAATTTTTCAAATAAATTTCGATTGGTTGAAGGGAATTTAAATTTTTTAATTCAAATTTCAAGTTTATTTTAATGTAATTCAACTAGGGAATAGTCCAAATTCAATTTGAATTAAACAAAATATGAATTTGAAATAAGAATTTTGAAATTTATCATGTACCGTCCATTTAAGAATTCAGATTAGACAATTCGCCATTTAAAATGTGTTTTAGCCTATGGGGGACCTCCTACAATTTGGTGTTGTTTAGTGGACTTTTGAAAAAAAAAAAAAACTTTTGCTCATAGGTACTTTTGAATCACTGTATATTTTAAGCTGGCCATAGACATAAAGATTTTTGAAAGATCCAATAGTTATCGTGAGACCACGATTGTCTCAAAACGATCGTTTAAATGCCTGATGTGTCCATCAACTAAAAAGACCATTTCAGGCGATATTGCCAGCAAAACTGAAGGATCGCAGCCTGCTTTGCCCTGCAAACATAGGTAGATTGCAAGGGGACCGATAAAGATTTTCTAACCTGGCCGATCAATCTTCAGACCAATGTCGGACGAAAAATCGTAAGATGAACGATCGTTTGTATCCCACTAACCGCACGATAATTTGACAGATTGGTCGGACTTCCCTAAGATCGGTCGTTCGGCAGGGAAAGATCGTTGCATCTATGGGGAGCTTTACTTCCTGGGTCCATGAGATTCTTGGATAGAAATACGAATTCCATTTTGGGCAGTAAAAGCAATTTGCGCTGCTTATAGAATGGCTAATTCTAAGCAACTTTGTTTTTATTTGCCTGCTTCTTGTGACTCTTTCCAGCTTTAAAATGGGTGGTCACGAACCCCATCTTAAAACATATGCTTTGTATGGCTACAAACTTAATAGTTATTGCTACTTATTACGCATCTTTCTATTCAGGCCCTCTCCTATTTATATTCCAGTTTCTTGTTCAAATCAGTACTGGTTGCTAGGGTAAAGTGGACCCTAGCAACCAGATTGCTCAAATTGTAAACTGGAGAGCTGCTAAATATAAAGCTAAACAATGCAAAAATAAAACACATATAAAAATCAATTGCAAATTGTCTCAGAATAGCACTCTCTACATCATACTAAAAGTTAACATTTCTCTGCACCCAACCAGCACCTCCATTTATAGACCTCAGCCTGACCCGCCATCTCAAACATCATAGGGGGGGGGGGATATGATTTTTACTCATTGTGAAGCCATTAATAAGTATCTTTTAATGTGCAGAATAAACATTCTACAGCTATGTACAACCACCATTTCATATAAATACTAACAGTTAAAAGATGGAACTGCTCATTAGAACCTAAAATCTAACAGGAGAAGTAAAAGGGTGAGGTGGAGTAGGATTAGAAACAAAGCAAGCGTTACCTTGAGTATTATACTTAAAAAGGGGCAGTGGCTTATAGTGCATCCTATTGGAATGCTATGGCACATCAAAATAAAATATTTTATCTTTAAGTGCTGAAAGATTGGGAGAAGTCTGATCAAGCATGAAAGGAAATTGCACAGCTTCAGCAAAGAGAAGGGGGTGCAGCTTCTGGAAAGTTTGAATGTGTGTATGTGAAGAAGTAACGAGTGAGGTGTAGAGCAGATGGTTGGAAGTGTGTAAGAACAGGTCAGAGAGTACTTGGAGAAGTTTATTGATACAAGTTGAGGTAGAGATATGAACTGCTTTCAACCTAAGGGCCAGTAGTTTACATTTTTTTCTAAATATTTGTGAAAGCCAGTGTACAAGGAGCAACAGCCATCCATAAGCAACCTTAAAGGGAAAAGTACTGAACTGGGAAAGATCTAGACAATCCTGCAGGAATACATCATCCCTCTAAAACCATTATCCTAAATCTATGAGACATGTTCCTGTCCATGAGTCTCCACTACTCATAGATAAAGTGTTTTGGATTGTATATATGTTTATATATACATATATCTTTAAACAGAGACTATAGGTGTGGGACACTAGTATAGAATTGTAGTTTGTAGAAAGATTTGAGATCTCAGGGTCAAAGGTCATTGTACTCTGCACAGAAAAATAACCCACAGCTGCTGTCTTCAATTACAAAGACCATCAGTGTTAAATAAAAGTAGCAAACATTCACACACACTCTCCCCCTCTCAAAGATTTTTTTTATTTTGGTGCAGCATCCTCTCTTTAGGTAGAAAACAGGACATTGAGACAAATTTAAAATATCCTGAAAAGAATAAAACAGCAAAAAAAAAAAAAAGAATAGGTCCAGCTTGGCAGGTGAGCTTTCTCAAGCCAGTTGGATGACTGGTGAAACCTCTTCAAGGAGAAAAACACACAGCAAGTCCAGTTGATTGGAGTTATTTCTCTCTCTCTCTCTCTATATATATATATATATATATATATATATATATATATATATATATATATATATACCATTACCTGGATGGATGAATGAGAATCTTCACAATCAGTACATGATACAATTCTTTAATATGCCACTTTATTTGATAAAAACTGTTGCTCAAGTATTCATTTTGGGGGTATAGTTTTCCTTTAACGTTGGCAACAAGTATTAATAGGGCCCAGTTGGCAAGTCTAGCATAAGAGCCAAACCTCCCATCAGTTAGAGTTCAGCCTGTTACTGTGGGCTTTTGGGAATTACTGAATGATTGCAGCCAGGCACCCCTTATAGAATAGGTGCCAGTGTTCACAGCACTTTGCATGCAAACCCAATGGGGCTTGTACTCAATATTTGACCAATTGTGCATTAGTTCCAGTACTTATTGTCTTTACCATCTGCTTGACCTTCATCCCCTATTCAATTATAGACTTGAATACAATGCATTTTAAATGCATATTATTGTGTAATATGTAGCTGTATGTAGTTTTGCTAAAGGGATACTTTGAAGAAAAGCAATAAAAACCACAGAAGGAAAGCAGAAAGGACATAGACTAAAGAAAACAAAGATCAAAGAGTGTTCAAAACTAAAAATAAGACCACATCATGGGATACAGAGCAAGAAGACTGAAGTGGAACAAAGATAAGCAAAGAAAAGCAGAGTAGAGTAGAAAAGCAGAAACGCTGATTTGACTTTTTTATTGGTTAAAGGAAAACTATACCCCCCCCCCCCCCCCCCCCCCGAACAATGTAGGTCTCTATAAAAAGATATTGCATAAAACAACTTGCATGTAAAACCCTGCTTCATGTAAATAAACCATTTTCATAATAATATACTTTTTTAGTAGCATGTGCCATTGGGTAATCATAAATAGAAAATAGCCATTTTAAAAAATAAAGACAGCCTCCTGGGATCCTAGGATCCAACAGTGCACAGAAACATACCAAACAAACTATAAAGTTAGGTCACATGAGCCAATTAACAGACAGTTGTGTCTTTTGCTTCCATACTTCTTCCTGTTACAGTTAGAGTTGAAATATTTCTGGTCAGGTGATCTCTGAGGCAGCACACAGACCATCACAAAATGGTGGTTCAAGGCAAGAGATGTAAAAGGGCAATATTTACTTAAATATATATTCCAGTTGTGAAGATTCTTTAATGTGTCACTTGATTTGATATAAACTATCTGTTGCTCAAAACTTAATTTTCGGGGTATAGTTTTCCTTTAAGCACCAGAATTGAGTGTGTGTCTTTCCTACCCATCATACATCTTGATAAAATGGTCTATAGTGTGGACTGATGTGAATAATGTAAAACCTCTGTAAAGTGCAGCAAATTATTTAGAATATAGACATACAGGTTGTTTTCAGTGGCTGATAAGCGGAGTAATTATGCAGGGTGAGAAGCAGATCTGCTCAGTGCTCCTGCTCCACTGATTTGAATCCAATCAAGTTGCACACAGGTGGAGATCAGTTTATCCGAGCACAAGTCACATGACTTGGGGCAGCTGGGAAATGGACAATATGTCTAGCCCCATGTCAGATTGCAAAATGAAATATCAATTTCTCAAAAAAGCAAACTGATTTTTTTTTTTTTATGTCAGTGCAGAATTCTGCTGGAGCAGCACTATTAACTGATGCATTTTGAAAAAACATTATTTCCCATGACAATATCCCTTTAAGTTGCTTGTGCAGCAGGTTCCACTGGTCGATGCAAGTTTGCCAATCTAGAGGCAAATAAAATCAGCTTTGAAAGGGGAAAAATAGAATTAAAAATTAAATAAACTAGATAAACATGAAAGTTGGCATAAAATAAATATTGCAAGGCTGCTGTACTTTTGGGGCTTTACAATATGAGAAAAAGTTTAGTCAAAGCTGTATTTAATACAATGCAAATCTTTTATTACAATGTTTTTTTTTTTAAATGTATTTTCTTTTTATCATTCATCGTATACAACATCTGAAAGAACGGGATTCAAGAAGTTATGTAGTTATAAAAGCTTACATGTATTGCTGCAACACAGATTTATGTACAAGACAGTTCTCAAAACCTACTTAAAAAAAAGTTAGGATTATTATTTTTGTTATTAAAAATTCCAAATATTCCAGCCAGCTGATTTGACACATATAAAATTATTTAGAAAAAAAAACAAAAACAAAAAAAATATCCAGAGGCACCAAAGAAATACCATTTGTTTTCTGTTTGTGCTTCTTCAACAAAAATATGCATTGTCTTTCTAAAATACTTTGAGTTGTAATTACTTGATTTTGGGTTGTAAGGCCTCTTCATTCCCTGCCTTTGTAATATGGAGCAAAATATTATTGTCATTTGCGTGATAGTATTAAACAAATTAAAATTTATAAACAAAAACAGAGGGTGATATAAGAAAAAAAAAAATAGATAAAGCTGAATCACATGCTGAGAGGAGAATTCTGGGAGTTGACCATGCTGATTTCTGTTGAGGTCATAGACTCAAGGCATTCTGTTTCTAAATCAGATCCAATCATTAAACCCATGCTATAAAACAAGTCTTCAACGCTTGTAAATTATGGCTAGAGCAGACACCACCCCCACTTTTCTTATCCTCTCACAGTACATTCAACTCTATTGCAAAGAAAAAACTGTGAATACCAAGTAAAGTATAAGGACAGTAACAAGTAATAAGCATAGCTGGACATGTTAAAAGGCAGGATATTTAAAATAAAATATTAAAAATATATATTTACGAATGTCTGAAGGCAGCTTTCCAGAAATATTCCAAAATCCCACTGCAACCCTTCCAAACAACACATATCTACAAAAATAAGGGTCTCTGCACCCTAACATTTAATGCTACATATTTCTACACTGATGCACAGCCCTTATAAAAAGCTGTGGGAGAGAGAACTAAAGACAGACAGTCCAGATAGGTCTTCATTCGGGTGTCAGCTGATGTGCCATGAGCTACAGCTGTATTATGTATTCAGAGAGTTAAACAGGTCTTTCAGTAAATATTTTTATATATAGAATCAATTAAAAAAATACAGCAAGACATTTTTGTAAAAAAAAAAAAAAAAATTAAAACAAATTGCAGTAAGGTTTTTAAAAAGAAAAGTTATAAATGTGAAAGGGGCAATATAAGGGAGTCTAAATGTGACGACGAGGGTTGTAATATTTTTAGAAATACATTTCATCAATTAGATCTGATGGGTAATTTGTTCAACACCCCTTCCATCCATCAGAAACTATGCTCTGTGAATGAACATTATACTAAGTTGAAGACAATATTTTTGCGGAGTATAAATCAAAGAGCGCAATTCTATTAGTTTTTAAAAATCTTAACATCCCCCAACACTGTATGTAATTAGGGAAGCACTCGTCTAATACAAAGAGTTCCAGATTGGAATAACCCACCCAAAATTCCTTTTTTGCGAAACAGTTCAGAGGACATCGGCAATGCAATGGTTGTTCTTTGCATCATGTTGTTTGCAGAGTGGAATAGTTTTGCTTCTTAATCACCAATGCATGGTATGCACAAGGAAAATGATAAGCAGCAAGGTAGTGTAGGGAGTACAACGGCAGATAAAAAGGTAGAACTAGGGTGTGCAAGATGGAATTAAGGGGCAGGGTTACAATCAAGTGTATAGGGTGGGGTTCCTTTTCTGTTTTTAAATTTTTTGTTCAGCATTTATTTTTATATAAAAATGTTACCATAGGAAAAAAAAAATCCTGAAAAAAATAATTATTTCTATTTGTTCTAAGTTTAAAAACATTTTTCTATGATGCCTAACTTTTTTTTTGCCGTTTTCCATTTTTCTTTTATTTAAAAAAATTCAGTTTGTTGTAGATGTGAATGTACAAGGACAGAAAAATTATCCTTGCTTCCCCACAACTCACTAGTAAGCAGGGAATATCTGAGTAAGCCTCCTTCCCCCTGCAGCCTCCTTTAAATAAACCGATTTGATTTTGTTTTCAGTTAAGGCAATTTCTCACATTGTCTTTCTTTTGCTTTACAAAAGTCCAGAAAAGACAAATTGTCAGTATAAGTCAATGTTTTTTTGTCCTTCCCCCATTGGAAATTTCCAGCGAGCGTCCACATCTCAGGAGAATAAAGTCAAGGCCACAAAGACTTCTGTGTTGTGGAGGTTTTCCAAAACACAAAGAAAAATAAGATTCAAAAAAGAAAATTTATAATAATATATATAAAAAAAAACAATAACAGCAACAATAGGGTCATAGGGAAAAATGTTCCAGTGCTCCAGTGGAAACTGCAGAAAGAGAAAATGGAAACTTTTAACAAATAAACCAAAATAATATACAAAATAGTGAGGGCTACACTTATAGGACATATAAAAAAGGTATATTTGTCATGTGGTTGTGAGCATATGAGAAAAGGTTTTCGAGCACCGGTGCCCTTTTGATATTATTCTATTTGATTGTATCAGTAAGTGTTCAGATGTGATTTTCTGGCAAACTGTTCCATTACATCCTTCTATATGCAACATACTACAGAGATATGCATGCTGAACCCACAAAAATGCATTTACCAAAACCCCACATAGATGGGATAAGAATTTAGATTTTTGTATATGTTTACAGTATCTTCCGGTTCTTTTTGATGTTGGTTTATGTAGCAATATTTGCTGGCATTATGAGACAATACTTTCGGTTCAGCAGATTTGTAGAAAGAACAAAATTGCAGAGCAAATTTTTATTTTATGAACCAATTCACTTTTATTGTAATCAGTGCTCCTAAATAGGATGTTAAAAAAAATTATCATCAATATTGCTCTTTTTATATAGTGAATTAAAGTAGCCCCTATTGTAAAATAAGCATATTATAAGTCACTGTGTTCCATGAGCATATAAAAGCACAAGGCCGAAGGCAGAGTGCTTTTATACTGGTCATGAAAAGCCGAGGTGACTTTGAATATCCTCATATTTTACAACAAAGGGGTACTTTATTTATTACAGTACACAAGTTTAGTGAGTCATGTGACAGAAATGACATCACTACTCACATTTTTAACTGATGACCTCGCTAGTCACGGTTTAGAAGGATATAATTTACAAGATATTCATGGCTTTTGTGTACTATATGCAAATACACACACACACACTACATATGTAAATGTATTACTAAAATCAATGAAACACCGTTAGTTTGGGTTTCTAGTTTTTTCATAGAACAATTACACCTGCATTGTACAACTTTCCTCAACCAGAAATCCCCACATTTCTAGTCCAATTCTAGATTCATGGATTAACTTCTGCTACTGCAAATACTCTGCTCTTACTTACTTCACATGTGTCCCACTGGGTTGTGAGAGTCCCCAACTCCAGGGTGTCCTCCAGACAGGCCCATTTGAGGGTCAACACCTGAAACTTTCTCCTCCTCACGCCTCTTAAGACAGGCAGCTTTTGGGTTCAGGTTCCGCTCTATAAGAGAAGTAGGTAGCGGGAATTATGAGGTGCAAAATCAAGATTTACTTATGCGTTGTGCATATAAGCGGATCATAGTAGGACAGTGCTAGATTGTCAAGAATTTACATGTAATTCACTTGAGAAGGCAGAGGTACAGAGGTAGTATACTGAAGATAGCAAGAATAAGTACTCGTTTTTTGCCTGCCTAATAAAACAATACTTCAACTGAGGACTCGTAATAAAAACAGTTGATGCACATACAGCAAATATTTTTATATTGTTATATATAACAATGTTATTATTCTCTGATAAGCAACACGATGTGCTGCAGTAGATGCACTGTTCCCCTCTACTCCATGGGAGACAAGTACTCTCTGTTAAGAGCAAAATCCAACAACCTCAGACAGCAGCAGGGAACAGGGCAGATGCAAGATGTAAGCAGGCGTGGCGCCATATCTGTTCTGCTGCTTTTTTGTGGCTTCTGTTAAAATTATTTTATGTTTTTTGCCTAGTTTTAGTGACATTTCTAGATGATAAATGGTTCCATAGTGATGGGGCTTTAGGAAAATGATTTCTGTGCCGGTTGCCTTGCAGTGCTGAGGACTAGATTTGATTTAAGCCATGTTACGACTTGCAAGAAGTTTGTTTGTTTCCTCTACATGTGTGTATTTCCTCCCACATTCCAAAAACATACAGGTGGTTAATTGGTTCACAGGTAAACAGTGTAGCGGTCATACAGACGGATATATTAGATAGCTTTAAGGGGGGTTTGTATGGCTTTTTAGCAAAAAAGGGAATACAGGGTTATGGAAGATATCTCATAGTACAAGTTGACCCAGGGACTAGGAATTTTTCCCCTCTGAGGCTAATTGGAGAAGCTTCAAATGGGGTTTTTTTTCCTTCCTTTTAGGCAGGTTAAAAGGTTGAACTTGATGGACGCGCGTCTTTTTTCAACCTAACTTAGTTACAAGGCCCCCCCTCTTAATTTCATCTGCCAATATATCATAAACCGACAGGCATGGTGCATTGGCAGATAACATTTTCTAACCAGTCAGATTCCCAAACTAACCAATATCCATTGTGCATGAATATTAGTTGGGTATGAGGTGGCACCAAATGCATACCAATAATCATAAAATGTTGTACGATAACATTGATACATGCATGTCCAAACTTAAACACCACTGGTGCAGAACAGATGTAAATTTTATATAAGCTTTGTAAGGCGATGCAGAATAAAAATCTTCTGATTTTAAAGATTTCATTTTAAGTAAACATTGGACAGACAATATCAAAGGCTACTGCGATACTAAACTCTATAGTAAGTATAGATATGGGTATATATCATTTATGTCAAGGTATGGAGGGGTGTGTGTATGGATGCTGCGTTTTCATTTGGAGGGGTTGAACTTGGACTGTTTTTTTCAACCCTATGTAACATGAAAATATATGAAATTTGGCATAATATAAATATCACCAGATCTTTACAGCTATCCCCCCCTTTGGCACAGCTGCCCGAGACAAGGATTCAGTTGCCTATATACTGTGCAAATTTTACTGTAACACAGAAAAAAACTTTATTATTCTGCACTTTAGAAGGGTCAGATTTTTAGCACTTTTAGAAAACACAATATATAACCGATATAAAATCCGGTTATGAATGTAAACCTTCTTTGATATGTATCACTGTCACCCCTAACAATGATAATGTGGAAAGTCAGTCCACAAAAATAACAGACATAACATGGTTTTCCACATGTAAATGCTTTATAGCCCCTCCCCATAATTGATCCATTATGTGTAACTCGCTTGCGCTTTAAATGATGAAAAAAAAAAAAAAAAGCCCACATCCAACAAAACATTCAGCTCCTCTATGTTTCACAAAAAGTTATAGCAATGAAAATCTATTTACAGAGGAAAGAAAAAAAAACTAATATTGCTCTGTCATTGTCAACTAGTACTGCTCAGTACAAAGTACCAACCCATTTGAAAAGCTTATAAGCACAAAATTTTACTGAGCTATGTTCAGACTTTTGAAAACCACAGTCTTTCCAGAACCGGACAGCACCTGCCTAAAGCAGATGGTCTGGTTCAAAACCCTCATTACAAGTGTGTGTATACAAAAAAAACTGTACACTCAAGACTGATTTGCCTGAACTGGTGATATAAATATTTGTTTGCATGCTCAAGCACAAAGCCTAGAGGCAATGTTGCAGTAAGAAAACAAAGCATTGTTCTACTTGAATCTAAAACACCCAATTTCAACTAGCAAAGGGCCAAAACAGCTTCTCCATCTAAAATGTCTAAAATGTAGACAATTGCCTTCTTCTGAAACAATTGCCTTCCTCTGGATTTATTTGAGCAAAAAACACCAGCCTGATCTACCACAAACTATGCAAGAGAAGCTTATTTACTGTAAGTGGATAAAGACCAGTATCACCTTTAAACAAAAATGATTTCCAGACACATGCAATTGGTTAGCTCATTACTTCTGCATCAGGCTCTGGATGTAGATGAGAAACACTACAACATTTTGCTTGGCTGTGGCCATCCATTAGGTAAGCAGTCTTAGGGTGGCACATGGCAAGAATTGTTGCCAACATTTAAATATGCACTACTGCAGATAATAAATCTCCCCCTGAGTTGCTTTCCCATAACCCACTAACATTAGGGTCATGGCACAAAAGGCGCTTGGTCACCCATAGGAAATATCCTCTCTTACTCTTGACAAAGTCCTGACTATACCTATGCATGAAGGCCATATCACCATGGGGTAAAACATATTAAAATGCACAAAGACGACTTGTATAAAATACATTTATTGGATAATTTTGCAATTACACCGTATCCTGTGTGAAGGTATTTTTGTGCATTTTGCTGGCCTGGCTTTTAACTAAAAGGCAGCTGAAGGAAAACATGATCATGGGGACTAGCTCTGCTAAAATATAGGGTTATGCAGTCACTATTTTTATGCAGTGTACTAGTTTATGGGCATATGCTACCAACAGGTTTATTATATAATTATGCACACTATGTGGATAGATGTGTTAACTCTTTAAAGCAGCATGGTGAAGGGACATTTAGACAGGTAGTACCAATAAAAATGTAGTGATATCAAGTATGGAAAAGAATAGCAGTAAAACATTTGAAAGTAATGAAGGCCAAGTTAACGGAATTGCTATATTGGATACTGGGTATAATAAATTACCCAACAAAAAATGGACTTGCTTGTAAGTGGGGCAGCAAATTACTTATCTGGGAAACATACTGGTGCTTTAAAGGGTAATAAGGAAAAATACAGCTCTGGTGTAGAAGAGGATAGAAAATGTTTGAGCAAGATGATGGTCCAGACATCAAGCTAAGCTTTACAGATAAGTGAATGTAATTCTACCGCATGGAAAGAAGGCAGATGTCTTAATGTGATAAATGTTAGAGTGGAAGAAAAATGTAAAATGTGTTATAGATTGAAAAGAATTGAATGCGGGTTATCATGGTTAGTGTATGAATAAAACACTGGAAACAAGGCACAGTGGAACAATAAGATGACTTGTAATGGTAAGCTAGATACAACAGTGGATGGCTGGTAGGGGATACCTCGCACTTGATGCTCCAGACTCATTATGACCTGCACGGCCTGCTGAAGGATGATGAGCTTGGTTTGGGCCTTGTCAGCCTTCATATGCATCTGCACCATACGACCGAGTTCCTTGAAAGCTTCATTAATGTCTCGTACTCGCACTCTTTCTCGTGCATTATTGGACATCCTCCTCTCACGATCCTTTGTGTCCTTTTCTTCCACAGAGTTACTCTCTTCCTTACTGCTTCCACCGCTGCTGGACCCCAGGAGAGTGAAGGATTAAAGAGGGCATGGGGCTCAAACCCCCAAAATACCTTTCACTGCTTAGAACACTCACACTCACACACATACATACTCACACACTTAAGCCATGCTCACATTAATGGAGAGAAGTTGTGTACAGTGTTTGAAAAGTAACCCTTTTAAAAAAAAGTAATTAATCTTAGGAGAATTACCAAAAGGTACATGTGATGTTATTCTGGCTCAAAAGGTATAGTATTACATAAAAAAAGCATTATTGCACACAGCAGTGGATTTCCATATTCTCAGCATTTTGCTGTGCAAAATTTCCACAGAAAACATACTATTTTCTTTAGGAATTAAACTATTTCTGATAATCCTTTATTTTAATCTGTCTCAAAACTAATAAAATCAGTATACCAAAACTATTGCTAGGAAATCTAAACAATTAGTCATATATAGTGGTCAGATTTTAAGAAATTCATTACATTCTTTGAAGTAGAGCTATAACTGCATCTCCTTAAAGATCATGCACTACAAGGTTTCATTTAGTCTGGTTTTTGATTGTTTCTGATTTAGTCCAGTAACAATCAAAAACCATAGAAAAGCAATGCTAACAGCTGAAATCAGCTCTGCAACATTGTGTAACGTCTATCAAAGGGCTACATTTGAACAGAAAACAGTCCGTTTTCTTTGAAAGGTTTTTTTTCCTGAAGATTCCAAAATAAAATCGCAGAGGCATACTAAAAATATACTTATAGTATAATGCTGGCTGAGCTTATTGTGGGGAAGTTTTTGGCCCCAAAATTCTCTATTTTGCATGTGCCACTGTTTAGTTTTTAAATTCTATTTTAAGCACAAATTATAGAATAACTGCTGCAATAAGTTAAGTTGCAGTGTATTATGAAAATGCAGCATATCCCAGTAAAAAAATATAACTTAGCATTAAGTTTTGCCACTGTTGCTTCATAAGTCATCATTCATACATTCAGAAATTAAGACATTTGATATTTAGGGAAGACATATAGCAGACACACAAAAACACACACCGCTTTCCAAGCACTGAAGAATCTTTCAATATTCCAGCCCAAATGAAAGATCCACAATTTTATTTTACATGACTGAAATACATTCCCCTGAATGTATTCAGGTGTTCTTCCTTCCAGAGCAAAAAGTCTTGGTTGTGAATGGAGGAGAGTGGGATTCCAAAGGCTCATGTTTGCTTGCAGGCAGCTCTTGTTTTTGTTTTGTTTTGTCAGTAAAACGCTGATGAAGAATGTTGTTCATGGTCCAGAATATTTAGACTTAATTAGTGAGCTGGGGCTTGATGCACAAATCAGCCTCTACTGTACTCATGTATACAGATGTGTTAATTTTATGCATATACTTAGACATGGCTTCACCTCTGTATACTGTATATTGCTGTAAGCTGTGCATATAAAACAGTCCTTTTAAGAACATTTCAGTAGTGGTAGTGGCTGCAGGAGCAGCACAATACCACACACACAGATATTACTACTTTTTATGGTGTCCACAATTTCTAGGAGCAGGTAGTGCGAGGTCATTGGGACTGGAGTGTGGAGGAAGAGGAGCAGGGAATGGTAGGAGGCACTAGGTTTGAGAACTGTCTGTTAGAAAAGGTAAAAAAGTGCAAGACATTTGGCAGTATGAAAAGGACAAGAATGAAGCGCAGTGTAGACGGATGAAATAAAATATAACCACTAGATATAGGCTGTTATGAGCTTTCAAAAGAATAGTGGGGAAGAGGGGCATATCAAAATATTGCAAAGAGTGAAGCAGACGCCCAGCACAAAGCAAGTCTGGGTGAGGACGGGTGGTTGAAATCGTGACCCTACAAGCGAGTACTTGGAGGGGCACCAGCATGCACAGGCTATTACAGAAACATTCCTATTACATTTTCACTTGTTTTTAAATAGTTGCTTGAGTATATGAACCCTTAACTCCCTAAAAGAACTAAACCATTTTCTCAGGAATCATAAACATGGCAATCTTTTAGTAAAATCACTGCCAAAAATTAAAAAAAAATTGTGAATACATGGAAAAACTAATTTTTGGTACTTTTTTTTTTTTTAATGGCAGTATTTCTTCAATAAAACTGCTCTACAGAAGCACACAGCAGAAAATTAAGTTAACAAGACAATTCTCAATTATCAGCTTATCTATACAATTCCTGTTCAAAAGAAACAAAGAATTGCAATTAATGGCAAAATAAAAAAATCGGAGCAAAAGGAATTAATTTTTTTTAAATGTTCACAATTAAAAATGGCAACAGTTTAAAAAAGCCATAGAATATAATGATGCTAAACATTCACAAGCAACGTGTCACCAGTGTAAACCAGGCCCTAAACGACTCTCCACTGGGATTCCCTATTTCTCATTACATTTAAACATCACTTTTTAAAAGCTGCTGGTTGCTTTAGAACTGGATAAGACAGCTTGAAATAAAGCCACGGCTTCCTTACATAAAGCCTGCAATGACAGGACTTCAGAAGTATATAAAATACAAATTATTCAAAAAAGGAGAATTTGAAGTGCATCAGTTTTAATGGTCTCTTATCCTGACAGCCCATCTCTAAATATGTGACTAGGGAACATGGAAAATGTCATGAATCCCATGCAGTTCATGCAGTATTCCCCACTCTGCCCACCAAACCCCATGAAAACAAAACATTAGCAAGCAGGAAGGATTGGTAGCAGAATATACATGTACTGTCCAGAAGCAAAGCGTCTGAAGGATGGAGGGGGGGGCGTGGCATGTATATTCTGGAACTGAAGAGAAGAATAGGAGGGGGGGATGAGAGACAGACAGATCAGTGCCCCACCACTCCCTCAGCACATCCCACTCACCTCGCACTTGCTGCTCCAGGCTGAGGATGACAGAGACTGCCTGGTGCAGAATCAGTAGCTTAGTCTGCGGTTTTTCATTGTTGAGGTGCAGATGACACATCCTCCCCAGCTCTTTAAATGCTTCGTTGATGTCTCTGACACGAAGCCGCTCTCTAGCATTGTTAGCTACCCTTCTCTCCTTCTCACGCTCTGCTTTTTGCTCTGGGGGAAGGTTATCATCATCTTCATCTTCGTCTTCATCTTGACTGGAGGGGAGGTGTAGTTAGGATAGCAGTGTAGAATTAAGGGAATATGGGTATAAAGGAAGGAAGGAGTTTGCAAGACTAAGGTTTTTCACTCCAACTCACACAAGTCCTTCAGCAGTGTTAAATTCTAAATATTTATATATACATGCAATTATGTAAGCATATTTTAGTTATAGGGGATCTAAAGGAAATAATGTATTATTGCTTTTGACAGAGCAACTTAGACCACCGGAGAGTTAATGGGAAAATATACTCATCTTTATGGCATGAGCTCATTCATTTTTTTTTTTTAACCAGATATACCTGAACGTCACAGAGTGAAAGGAAACCAAGTCTGTCTGTACTGCAGGGACCAGATCCTCTCTTAAATCTTACAGAGAGATCCAACTGTTTTAGCTCACCAGGTTTCATTGTGAAGAAATTGGGACTTGAAGTCTCACTGCTTACCAAAAAATCTCTGCATCACCCACTATGAAAAGCAGAGGGACTTCAAGTCTCGGAATCTATCACTTTGCAAAGGAACAAGGCAAGGGATGGGTTGTATTACACCATTGTACCCCAACATGTTATACCCATGTACAACATTCAAATGTAAAGAGTTGGGGCGGAACACAACATGAAAAAACATTCCTGGGTGGCACAAAAGTGTTATTTGTCATTTGGTAGGCTCTTATTTGGCAGTACATCTGGTTTTTATGCAACCAAAATTTGCCTCCACACCAGGAATTTGAATGAGCTCATTTTATAAAGGGGTAGATTTTCTCTTTAAATATATGGTGCAGACAGCACCTCCTGAACCTTCTCTGCTTTAAGCCAGTGGAGGAAAGAGGATAGAACTGTGCAGAGTGAAATCCATAGATCATGTATTTAGCAGTCATTTAACTCTGTAGACTAGATGGTGCAGAGTGCTTTGCTAGAAGGCACTAGCAGTTTAATGTCTTAAAGAAAAAAAAATGTCTGATAACCCAAACACTGAAAAAGCATGATGAAAGAAAATGTTAATAAACTTTCTGATTAACATTAATTAAAATTGTAATTGCTATTGAGGATAGTAGCTGCTCTACGTCCCTTTCTATTCTCTGCACCTGGGACAGACTATTTAAAGGAACACAAACAATTTTTTTTTTTTAAGTAAATTTTTTATGAAAATAAAGATAAATCTTTAAAATCAGTAAGTTTTTAATAAGAAATTACTTACTGATTCTCTGCATGCACTCCCCTTCTGATAGGGCGACGATCCAACGTGCAGTGCTCGATTTCTCCTACCTGCCTTCTATAGGAGATAAGCAAGGAGGAGAAATTGAGCGCTGCATGTTGAATCGTCGCCATCTCAGGAGAGGAGCGCATACAGAGAATCTGTTCGTAATTTCTTATTAAAAACTTACTGATTTAAAGATTTCTCTCTGTTTAAAAAAAAAAAAATTATGTTAGTGTTCTTTTAAGAGGCATAGACACTTAGGGGCAGATTTATCAAAACGTGATATTAGCATTTGCCACACAAAAACTCACCCACCCATGTGATTTTTACAATCGTTTACATAGTTTGATAAATAGGATTCTAAAAATCCAATAAGAATGACTAGAAAGTGCGAGTTTTTCTGTGCGAGTTTCATAAATCTGCCCCTTAGTCTTAGCTAGAGAAGTGCTCATCATTGCAATCAGACCAACAAACAGCTGTTGCTTGTCAGAGTTTACAATTCCTTAAAATCTCTAAAAATAATTGACTTAAAAAAAAAAAAAAAAAAAACTCTTAAAATCTGACATCCCAGCAAAATATTAGTGAGACCTGTTAATTGAGCAGCGTGTCCGACTTCTCTGTGGCTTAGACTCTTTCTTCTCATCATCTGACAGATCTGTCACAGATCTGTTCTCCTCATCCTCTTTACTCTCCCTTTTTATATCTGGGACTCTGCCTGGAGGTATTGCCCTTCCAAGCCCAGGAAGCCCTGCAGCAAACACATAAGAGTATACAGTTTAAATAAGGTATGCTGTATATGAATATGCCATACTAAAACACATATAGCATGTTTCTGCTCTGACATACAGTATGTCATGATATTTTGTAAGGCAAAGATTGCTGGTATAGCAGCTTTTTACAATCAAATATATTGACATAGCAGTTATTAAAGGCATACTGTCTTGGGAAAAAATGTTTTAAAAATGCATCAGTTAATAGTGCTGCTCCAGCAGAATTCTGCATTGAAATCCATTTCTCAAAAGAGCAAACAGATTTTTTTATATTTCATTTTGAAATCTGACATGGGGCTAGACATTGTCGATTTCCCAGCTGCCCCAAGTCATGTTTTGTAAAAAAACATGTTTTTCCATGACAGCATCCCTTTAAGTAGTCTCTAAAATAGAGCTATTTGTTGTTGTTTCTGCTGCTGTAAAATGTTTAATAAAGAAGTACTAATCCAAATGACACTCCAATATTTGCACCATAATTTTACAGAGCTCCCTGTAAATATTTTTGGGTACCTCAGGTGATCTTTGGTGTGGGAACTATTATCTAGAATGATTTGGTGTTTTTAGAACAAGTGGAAGGTAAAGTACACCATGCCTTAAGGTTACGAATAAATATATAAACATAAAATCCCAACTTTGTTGTACCATTAATACAGACTTTGTAAACAGTAGGGGCAAGGTACTGACATTTTTATAGTCAATAAGCAAAAGTCTAAATATTTTTTGTTTGCATGAGATCCATACAGAAATAAGAGGCAACGGATGCAGAATCACTAAGCACAGTGTTCCTATATTAAACACCAGCATTAAGAAAGTGCCTCCTTCCAACCTGAGTAGGAATCCTGTGGTCTGGTTAGATCAGGAAGTGAACCTTGCTGTGAAGGAACAGTGACCTGGCTGTGCAGCATGTTGGAAGCACTAGGCAGGGCTTCTTCTGAGTGAGCGTTTAACTAGAGGGAAAGAAAGGAGCCAAGGGTTAAGACTTTCATGATAGTTTACCTTTCATCTGAGAATGAAGAAAGTGTATAATATTTGTAAAAAATAAGAAAAGTTACAAGAAAAAAAAGATACTTATTTAGAAATAGATTGGTGGAATTATTACATTAACAAATATAACAACTAAGCACATTGCAGGTGAATGGTTTTTTTTGGGATTACCATAGAATGTCGATTGGCAAGGGAGAGGACAGCAGCAGGAAAGCCACTTCCAAGAACACTAGCAGTAGCACTGAGAAGAGAGTGGATGTCCTCATGGCCTCCTGGAAGGGAGCCTGTCTGCCCCACAGCATGACTTCTCAAGACATGGATGGCTTCGTCCAAACGATCTTCCATCTTGTTCTGCTATGATTGGGAAAAAGAAAATCAACAGCTACCTATCAATTCGATTTTACAACAAACAAATAATTTGCAAAGGAAGGTGAATGTAAAAAAACAAAACTGTAATCAGTACTTACTAACGTGTGAAGTGTTCCATCATAACTAGGAGACAGAGCTCCGGGACCGCTTGCTCTTGGCCACTGTCCTGAACCTGCAACATGACAGTGAAATGAAAGCCAGAAACCAGCAGGGGGAGGCCTTCTACACAAGTAACCATTCACAAACTTCTACACGCAAAACCACAGAATGAAAGGATGAAATAAGCAGCAGACACAAATAGTCTGTTCTACAACGTTCTGTCAATTTGGAAAGATGCATATTTGCCTGTGCAGAATTTGATATCTATGTGTGTTTCTATACCAATCTATCATAAGAAACATAGAAAAGAGAGAGAAATGGAATAATGGTTGTGATAAAATACACCATAACAAATCTCAGTACAGGGGCCCAAAAAAAGACTTCTTATGCTACCAATATATATTCAAAAACAAACCTGTTATTCCTTGTGGAGAACCCACAGGCGTAGATGGGGTGGAGGAAAAGTTGGTACTGGAATGATCTGGAGAATAGATCTAGAAACAAAGTCAGGTGTTAACAGACAACACATGGTAGCCAGCCATCACAGGGTAAAGCAAGCACTGCTGTAATGGAAACAGTCTGGGGGGCTATGGATTACAAAACTGGATACTATTTTGTAAGCCTCAGGAGGCCTTCTAACAATACTTTGTGTTACAAGGTCAAATAATAAACTGGGCTCCAATGACAATGCGGTTCCAAAAGACGTGGATAAATTTAATCTTAACCAGACCATTTAATGGGGGAGGATCAACTTTAAGTATGTTATGGAATGGACAATTCTAAACAATTTTTCAAATGGTCTTGTCTTTCTTCCTACTCTTTTCAACTTTCAAATGTGGGTCACTGAACCCAGCATCCAAAAAAAAAAAAAAATAATGCTCTCCAATTTTACCGTTACATGTTTTACTCATTTTGCATTCAAACCACTCTTTGGTTGCTGAAATAATCTGAACCCTAGCAACCAGGTTTTAGGACCATTTTAGACCAGGTCAGCACCCATATCTGTAGACACAGAGGACCCATCTGCTGTCCATATTGGAAGTTATGCAAGTCTTGTAAAAAGAAACTTGCACTCACAGGGCTTAAGATGTCAAAAAGGCTCACTGGATGTTCAGCTATTGTCAAAAAACAAAAAAAACTTATAGCCTGGCAATAAGCACCTCTGTTAAAGGAAGAATAAGAAGTGAAAGTGTTTTAAAGTAATGAAAATTTAATGTACCGTTGCTCTGCACTGGTAAAACTGGTGTGTTTGAATCACAGGATACACAGTAGATAACAGATAAGTTCTGAAAAATCCTATTGTATACTAGAGAGCTTATCCGTTATCTGCTGTGAATCCTGTGCCATTTCTCCTTTTTCAGCTTTGAATGGCTGCCCCCATGGCCATTCAGCAGTTTGTTTATATAAACTATAGTTGTGTTTCGATAGCAAATATAACAGTACATTATATTTTCATGACTTTAAGGCAGTGTAATTTTTTTGGTGTTCATGTTCCTTTAAGCCCTGTGCAGACTTTATTCTACAAGACATCTATAAATTCATATATTAAGAATACTGTATGTATATATGTATGTCTGTATTTATACACAGGGAAGAGATTCATATCAGGACAAATAGCTTAATATGTGGTAAGAGACACAGTGGGTAGGAGGTCTCTGCCCTGCAGAGCTCACAGTCTAGTGCTGTTCTATATGATAATGCATATCTTTTTTTTTTTTAAGTTTTTATTTTTCATTTTAACAGTAGAAGAAAATGCATATCATCTTTACATGGGTAATTAACCTTCTGCATCACAAAGATAAGCACATAAACACACCTTACAACATTCTTTAAAAAAAAAAAAAAAAAAATACAACTAACTCCATAAAGGGTCTATACTGTGCTGTATATTAGTCAGAGTAAAGAAGAACTTACTGAGGCTAGTGCTTTTCCAAGTGCATCTCCTGAGCTCCCAGTGGCTGTCCCTCGGTTTCCTGCAAACAAGCACAATACAAGCAAAGGATGACATCTGGTGCATCTCTTCCAAATGCAGGCTCAAATATGATTTCAGTCAAGTGAATATAAACCATCAAGGATTAAGACGATTGCATAAAAAAAGAAAAAAAAAACAATTCCCAACTTACCTATCATAGTATCCCCAGTACTGATTGGGGGTGTATGGCTGGAGACCCCATACTGTGCAGGGGTAGAGGAGAAACTGGAAGTCACAGAAGGGTTCCCCTCCCCGGAATGCATTGGAAAACCCTTAAGATTAAGAGACAAATATTATAATTCACTTGGCAATGGTACAGGCTGAAAAAAAAGCAGCAGCTACAAAGCTCCTATCCACCATTATAACACACAGACCACTATGTCTGCTTCAGGCACCATGGTTACATAGATCACAAAAGGAATATTGACAAGAGGATAGTGACACATGGGGCATGCTCTCTCCAGACCAGATTACAGCACTGGTCTAAATAATCAGTGTGCTTTTACCATCATTTTCTAGTAACAATTCAGAAGCCACAGTATTCTCCCCAGGCAGATTAAAAGGTAAATTTTCTCAGCTATCCAGCTCCTCTCTGGTTCAAACCTCACATGCACAAACAGAATTACTGCTGGTAGGACTGACCGCTGTGTTTGGAGAGGAGCATAGTCCTATTGACTTCTGTAAAGATTCCTCTATTTTGGCCTGCATGTGGAAAAAGTAGCTTATTTTGCTCACTTGCCTGCCCATTTATGTCCAGTTGGGAAAATCATATTGTGAGGCCAGTATCAAACTGTACCTATGTAGATCAGGTTAATATCACCCATGTGCACAAGGCCTAACCTAATTAGGAAGCTTCACCCCTTTCTTGATGTCCCACATGTTGCTTTGTAAACATTTATATAGTACAAGCAAGTTATGTACCACTTTACGATCATTTATAACCAATATGGTTCTTACAATAATGTAACAAACATGTGAGTAAGGAACAGATCAAAGATAAATATGGATACATAAAATCTATGGTACTTTCAACAGTATTCTGTCACTAACCATTCGCTCATGGGGATGCAGGCTGCTGAATCCTGTGGTCTGGGAGACGGAGGACTGAGAGCTATTTAGGACTGAACTGTATCCTCCTTGCCCAATCCCTCCTGAAGAAGCCCAGATATCAGGGGAACTGTGAAGTCCATCTTAAAAAAAAAAAAAGGGGAAAAAAACACATAAAATGAGAGTTCTCTGAAAATATTAGCGATGCACCAAAAACTTGGGAACAGATTCAACACAAAAGTTTGGCTCTACAAGGATGCATACCTTGACAAATACATTTATTCTATCATAGTGAAGTATTGCTCCTAAAAACAGATTCTGAATTTGTTTGAGGTCATGGATTATTTTGTGTGCCGATCATTTTGGTGGGTACTGCCATGTCTCATCACAGCATGCAATTTGATGCTCTACCAATAGCTATTAGATATGCAATTTAAAAATGTCTAGGGAGAATGTTCCTTTGTGATCAGTAACATGGCTTTCTGATCTTACTATTAGCTTCTTCATACTTTACTTTTTAAAGAGTTAAAATCCTCAAGCCAAATCCAGTTTATAATGTTGGCATTCACTTGATGCCTTCACCAAACTATACTGCACAGTTTTTCAAGACCTGAGCAAGGACAGCAGGTCAAAAATTAGATCTACCATATTAAACACATGTTTAAAAAGAAACATCTGATGTCAGAAATAGCCACATATAAGATTGTAATGAGAAAACACAAATAAGATTTTGCTGTGATTATGGCTGACCTGCCATGTAGAATGCACCAGGATACACTGAATTAGGTGCCTTAGTAGAGGCATAACTTCCCCGGTCACCACAGTATTCATCACCTGAGTTTGCTGGGTAAACCTGCATAGAAAAACGGAAAACTATTATTGATGAATAATGCAAAGTTTATCAGAAGAAACAGTATTGAGAACAATTGCAACAAAACAGATTCTTCCACCTTTGCAAGCATGTTCCTCGCATAATGTAAATGCTAAATAAAAATTTATAATACAAAATGCCTTCAACACCAATCAATTGATTGAAATGTAAAATTAAAGATTAAGGCATAGCCCACGGTTATCATCCCCCCCCCCAACCATTTTCTGCGTCCCTGGTCATGATGAGAGTCTAATTTCTTCCTAATTAAAGGACAAAAAGCAGATTCACTGGGGCGCTGGTGCTCTTTTTGGAAAATGCTGTACTGGCCTGCAATTTTACTTGCCTTTACCAAGGGTCCATAGAGCGGACTAGTACTCATGCATGGGCAGTAGGACGACACCTGGACATACAGTAAGATGGTGATGCAGCAATGTTACTTCCCAACCCCCCCCCCCCCCCCCCCCCCCAGCTGCATTTGTTTTTCCGAGAAGCACCAGGCCGAGGGAGTGCTAATATGTTAGCATCTTGACAACCCTCTGTGAATTAGCCTTTCCTTCTCTTTTCATTGCGATTTTACTCGATCACATGTATTTTTTTTTTGTATACTGAAGTTCATTTCTGCAGCAAAATATCAACTGCAACAGTTTACAAACAACAACAGTATACTCTCCAATATGCCTTCTCTACACATATAAAGGAATTTATGGAGATGGAAACAATAATAAATAACATAACTGGCCAAATTTTTTGTCATGCCATGAGCCAAGATTACGTATTTTTTTTAAATTTGGGGGAGAGATTATTAGAAAATAATGTCATGAACTCTATGGGAAGGATTGGGGCCATTAAAATAATTTGAAGGGCCAAATCTGTCCCAGTGGGCTTCCATTTGAAAAGAGTAGAAAGCAAAATTTAACCAGCGAACAGTACAGAATTTTTCTGACCATCTTCATGTGCATATATCACATTATTGAGAATATCAGAGGCATATCATACAGATAAGGAATAAGGAGTTAAGAATTGAGAAGGAGGCACCTCCCAAAATAGCAAAATGCATAGGATACTAAAATACTGGATTCCTATAATTTGATTAAAGACAGAGTGTGTGTGTACGAGTGGAAGGGAGGGGGGAGTTAGACCCTCAGCACCATCTGCCATACCTTGGCACTGTGCCAGCACTCTGGGCAGCTGGGAGGAAGGGGGGGATGTTGATAATGAGAGGGAGGAGGGGGGCTACGTTGCAAGCTAGAATGGAAGGGGGAAGGGAGACGAGAGGTGGAAGGATATATCAGAAGAACTCCACCTGCCAGCAAGTTACTCATATACAAAAATATACATTATATGCATAACACACAAAAGTGAATATGAATGTACATTCTCTATTGAAAGATGTTTAGAGTTGATGTTTATAAAACTTACTCATTCTCAATGAAAGAAATAATTAATAAATGAGCATAACATCTTTCATGCAAATATGTAATATTCTGTATAGAGCCAGTTCAACATACATAGCAGATTCCAGCAGCTGTTTAAAAAGTCATCATCTGACACTACATAATTTACACTCGCATACACCTTAACCCCTAGCTTATGTCCCTGTAAAAAGTTCAGATTTCACAAAGTCCCTTTTACCAGAAGAAAATCTACCTGAGCATCTTAACGCCTTTCAAAGATTATGTTACATACAGTATGTTGCCACTTGTTTTAGAGATTTTTGTTTGGTCTTTCATGAAGAAGTTTCAATTTCTTTGTTCGTCCTATTCCGTTTAAGATATTACAAAAAAACAAATATATTTGTTATATATACATTTTTTTGTTTAGATTTGTTGCGAATAGATTAGAGGGTCGACTTCTGTACATCAAGGCAGGATGTAAAATGCAAAAAAAACAGGTGCAAGGCCATGATTACCTAACTTTGTGCCATGACCTTCTGCTAACATGTACAGCCACAGGTCATTGCACTTCATTTCCCACCTATATCGGCCCACCAATTTAAATTTAGGGTAAAGGCAGCGATACTCAAATCGAAGAGCACACAAGGGGCCGTATGTCTTATGGCTACCTTTCTGTTCCAATATTTCATGCATACAGCATAATCCATCAAACAGCAGGAAGTGAAGAAGAAGAGCTGGCTATTGTCACATGCCAACAGAGTTACTAAACATGAAATGCCTGGGAACATCAACATTTACAATAAATTCATATTGGAAGCAATGACAGGCAGATTTGGGGTATATTGGCTACCACTATTTTCCATATGACAAGATCAGCAGAGTTTGTTGCGTGGTATGAATGTAATCGGAAACTTACATTGTAACCTTCACTGGAGCATCGCCTAATTCCAGTGATGGTCAAAATAAAGTTCTGGGTTAACGTATTGCGTTGCACGAAGGATTATTGACATTAACATGATAAAAGGAGATTATGCAATGACAGCATCCCCCCCAAATAAAATACTTGAGCAACTGAGAGTTTATATCCAATTAAGTGGCATAGTAAAGAATCTGATCAAACTTGAATATATATTTCAATAAATATTGCCCTTTTACATCGCTTGCCTTGAACCACTATTTCATGATGGTCTGTGTGCTGCCTCAGAGATCACCTGACCAGAAATATTTCAACTCTAACTGTAACAGGAAGAAGTGTGGAAGCAAAAGACACAACTCTGTCTGTTAATTGGCTCATGTGACCTAACTTTATAGTTTGTTTGGTATGTTTGTGTGCACTGTGAATCTTACAATCCCAGGGGGCTGTCATTTTTTAAAATGGCAATTTTCTATTTATGATTACCAATGGTATATACTACTAAAAAAGTATATTATTATGAAAACGGATTATTTACCTCAAGCAGCTGTTTTATGCAATGTAGCTTTATAGAGACCTACATTGTTTGTGGGATATAGCTTTCCTTTAAATTACAATTCCTCATACAAAACTAAGGATATGGTTTTTTATTAGGAGGTTTCTTCTCCGTATCTTGGTTTTTTCCTTTTTCAGATTCTCACACTTCTACACACACACACACACACACACACACACTACAATATTACATTAAGATACATCTGAATGGAGAAGAAAATTATGCTTTGTTTTTAATTTAAAACCCCCAAATTGCCATTAACTCAGGTTGGAAATGAGTAAGTTAACAGTTACTCAGGAAGCTGTAAATCACACAGACTACCCCTCCTCCTTTCCAAGCCCCTTATAAATTGGTGGGAGGGGGGATCTCACCCCTCCAGCAGAGTGAAGTCATTTCCTCTGCTCAGACTGGTTGGGAGGGGGCGCAAGAGGATTAAGCATTAGAGGAGGGGTGAGGAGCAGGGCTTGACACACTGCCCTGAGTGTTTTAGTAGAGTCTGGAATGTTATCGTACATGAGCTATATCATTGTTTTTGTGTATCACATAAACTCTGAATATATAGATATATCAATAAGTTCTATGATTTTTTTTATCCATGTTTAATGATTTAAAGGTTGACTCTATTGAACCATAGTATCATTACTGCAGATTTTACATTTTCTAACCTTTTCCTATTTTGTTTAAGAGACTATTTCCAAGGCTATGGGACACCTCTTTTTATGCTGCTGTAGCTATGCCAGTGGAGAAAAGCCAATCCATTGCCTTCCATTCCCACTATGTGTATACTGCCATCCGTTAAGTCTGTCAGGGCATGCAGAAAGCATATTTTTGCAAATCCTAGCATCAAGAGAGAAGTGCCATAATTGCAGTGTTGCCAGTAAGATGTACTTTTTCTAGAATAATGCTAACAATTGAAAATCAAAAATTTACCCCCAACACTACATGAAAGATTTCAGTCAAAACAACAGCATTTCCTACAGAAGAATTTTTAGAAGAAATGCTGGCAATATCAGTTTCTAAGGATCTAAATTGAAATCATAATAAATTACCAAAGATTTTGTGTATGTGATTTTTGTGTGTGTGCGAAGCTATGTTTATGTACAGTTTTTATGTAGTGGGCTGGGAATTAAATGGCAGTTACAATAGATATTACATAAATTTCTACTTGCAATTTTTACATGAAATATTTAGTGCTCACCGATTTACATTGTCTATGTACATTTTTAGCTTTCATCATTCACATTAATCCATGTCTTAGCAGACCTTAAAATCTAAGGTTCCTATTCACATTTAAGCACAATAATAAGGAAATTATCCTCATGTATTTATAAAGCACCAGCCCATTCCACAAAGGTGTAGAATAACTGGTGCATATAATGAATATACAGATTGCATAAAAAAAGAATGTAAAAGTTAAAGAGGGTCCTTTCCAAAAGAGTTTACATTCTAAAAAGAATCAACTATAACACATACCAAATCATATTTGTGTAAAGTACTTAACCAATACCTTTTTGTGTGCATGTTCATATTAATGAATTACCTAAGCATCATTTATTAATTCAGGACCGACTCTACCTTGCACTATACAGAAATATTATATTCAAATCAGTCAGTGCCCTTATAGAGCATACAACCTAACCCAGGGATCTGCAACCTTGGCTCTCCAGCTGTTGAGGAACTACAAGTCCCACAATGCATTTGCCTTTATGAATCATGGCAGACTCCTTCATTGCATTGTGGGACTTGTAGTTCCTTAACAGCTGGAGAGCCAAGGTTGCAGATGCCTGACCTAACCAATCATAAAATGTCATCAGAAGTGAAGTAACCTCAGTATGTGTAGAGTGGAGGAAGAAACTGAGCAATAGAAATACGCACATAGCTAGAAACCCTGCAGGCAATTATTACATGCCAGATGGCATTCATATCATAAACTACTGTACTAACTACTGGCTTTCGAGATATGTGGATGCCTCATCTTTTGTGATACAGTTTACAACACCCATAGAAAAAACCCAGGCAAACAAAGGGATATCATATAAACATCATGCAGATAGTGCCTTGGTCATAATGCAACACAATACCCCTGCAATGCAAGACAGCAATACCAAGTAGTGTGTAAAAATTACAGAAATATCTAAACAACTTAGAATATCATAAATGATTAAAATAGATTAATAATTTATAAAAAAAAAAACACAAGTAATCATATATACTAAAGAATACATCTACTCAGATATTCAGTGTGTTATTGTGTTGTCTCAGCACAGAGGGAGCGATTAAGATTAATTTGTTCCTTAAAATGTACAATTTTGCTGAAAAGAAAGTTCATTATTTAATTAATATAATTGACTCAGTCCCTAAATCATCCATTTTCCAAACTGGTTTTAAATGGTTTAGAAGGATGATTCACCTTCATAAAACATAGTTTTCAAATAGCATAACACTATGGGGGTGTAAAAAGTAGAGTAAAACATTACCAGTGATGTTGCTAATAGCAACCAATCAGATCTTTGCTTTTGTTTTCTAACTGTTGACATTGGATTGGTTGCTCTGAACATCATCACCGGTAATGCTTCACTCCACTTTTTACACAGCATAATAAATAAGCCCCTATGAGTCTTTCCCTCTTGTAATGTCACAACCCTGTCCCAACAACTCTGGTAACTTCTGTCTTCAACAATGTCACATCCTCTTTAATGGCACATCATTCTTCCAGATGATTTCTTCCCCTCCTTGTTGAAAAGTTTTTTCAGGGGCATAAATTTTTTTATTTACACACATTTTGGGTGCAGTTACACTATAACTATTAAATAATGAATATCACTTACGGAAGAAGGCAGTCCTGGTGGTACCTTTCGCACTTTTTTTGGCTGGGCATCTGTGGGGTAAAACAATCTGGATATCAGTGCAAATAATAAAAAAAAGGGGGGGGGAATAAAACCCCTTATCTTGGTCCAGGGGCATAAAATTGTGGGTAATCAGCAATCCCTCCTTGCAGACATCTGTACTCCAAGACCCCATTGTAGTCATGGGATCCACCCCCTCTACATCACTCCCTTAACCAAATACCCAAATTTAAAGCAGCTAAAAACCTTTTCTTATAGCAACTGTAATATGCAAGTAATTTTGGTTATTCAAGACAAAATGTCCATCTGCTTTCTTACCAAGGTTACTGTCTCCAGGTCGCCGCCGTGAGTTGTTGGGGTATGTATAATATTGTGACCCTGCTTTTCCTGCATTTGGTGACAGGGCAGAAGGACTGTTCATTGCCATATCTCCAGAAAGAAATCCAGCCTAAAATGACAAAATCAAATCATCATCATCCCTCAACGTATCTAGCAACAGCAAGCTAAACAGAGTTTTTAAATATAATATTAGAACATACAGGAGAACAAAGTTTCACCTCTACTATTCAATATTTAATCAATTACTCATGAGTTTCACATAATTCATGACTCAATGGTATGAAAGATAAACTGAATAATAAATATGTGAAAACCTGATTAGAAACTGAACAACTTTTGCTATAATTTTCAGAACACTGTGTAGGGTAAATATTAGCGACAAACTCAGTACAAAATTGGGGTACATATTGCTGTATTCACCTAGTTTGAGTTATACTTGCCAAATAAGACTATACCACTGAATTACAGTCTAAAACGTATTACCTATATAACTATATAGCTGTAGACTCTACCTGATTCATGGTCATCCCAGAGTCTCTTCCAAAAGTTGAATAAGGAGGTCTATCATTTTTTCCTGGGGGAAAAAAACATTTCATCAGTATAAAAGAGTAGTGTTCTAAAATATTTAAACATATATAGAATATGAAGTTCTATTGGCGGCATTATTTGGCATAATGATGTAATGGGGGATCTAAAGTGCACCAAACTTAATTTCTTAATGTAAGTGGTGGGCCCCTGTGCATACTTTAGAGCAGGAGTGCTCATACTTTACGAAGGTGAGGTCTACTTTTAGTGATGTTGGCCCATTATGATTTACATTCATAAAACATTGTCAGCATTCTGTTCCATGGAAAATATTAAATATTTATTTATGAGAAAATATATATTGCTATAGTTAAACAACAATTTCATATATAACCTTAATGTAACAAATATCTGAATGAAAATCTTGAAATAGGAGGGCGATTTAGACAAGCTGTTAAGTATCTTGAGATCTACTGATCACCAGCTAAAGGTCTACTGGTAGATCCCGATCTACCTTTTGAGCACCCCTGCTTTAGAACAAATGCAACCCGCAGCCTATCATTGCCCTCACTAAATAGGCCCCATAAACCAATACAACTATTGTATTCCTTCACAGAATTGCACATAGGATACAGACTTCTGTTAGTATAAAACTCCAGCACAAAACTAAGCAAAAGACTCACAGCTACCCTCTTTCGGTCAGCCTGCACAGATTTAGCAGGTGAACAAATGTCATGAGCACTACAGAGGAATCACAAGACGTGAGGCATTGAGGATCAAAGCCCACAAATAGTATAGTTATAGGGTAAGGGAAAGCAAGGCATAAGAATGTTTTTATCAGCAATGAAATAAATACAGGTTATTTTTGCGGCTCTGAGCACAACTATATAACATGTAAACCCTGTATATCTACCTCTGCATCTTTTATACTTACCTACAAGACCAGATGCAAGGAAAGGAGCAGACAAGTTCCCTTCATGTGATGGCAGTTCCCTGTGTTCCCCATAATGTGTTCCATCTCCATAACCCTAGAAGAAAAAGAAATATTGGTAGAGACAATGATCAGTGAAGGACTTAATGCAAGGGATCGCTGAGAAAAACAAATACCTACTTGGCAAACAAGTGCATATAAATTATTGTGACAGCAGCAGCTGTTCATATGGTGTGGTGAACCCATGGAAACTTTGTTTTTAAATAGTTTAAGGAAAAGTAAAAGTATAAACACTGGGGAGGGGACTGCTGAATGTTAGGCACCATCCAGTCAGTATAATCAATTACCCGAGATCCCAGGCCAGTGCTCTAGTTTGATGAAAATTGCCCCAGCCCAGGGTACTTCTGCAGGAGCACCAAGTTGTTATCCTCTTCTGCTACTTGTCCTTCACTGCAGCCCTGGCACAAATGTGCAGTTGAATTATGGTGTTCGCTTCAAGTTCAACTTTGTACTATACCTGTGCATGTGCACCGGGACTTCTGAATGTCCAAGAAGATCCAGAAAGAATGAGATATTGGTGTGGTGCTCCTAGAGTACTACCCCCCTCCCCGTATGGTGCAATTGTTCGCAAACAGGAGCAGCATCCCAGGTCTCCGGTTGGAGAGTGAATTCACTGGGGAAAGCCGCTCATATTACAGTAGCACATTCAAGTGATTATACCTTTCTCTTTTTGCACAGGCTTTCACAGTTCTGAATATTTCTTAATATAAGTTTATGTATTGCTTATTCAAATATCTACTGCTCCTCAAGTAAAACATTGATTGGGCCATGCCTAGTTTTACACCTACACAAGACTTACTAGATATAATTGGATATATATTCTAGCCTATATGATCTATAAATGATACGGAGCCTACTAGTAACTCCCAGCATAAAACAGCAGCTTTCATTAGAACAGTATTTCAAACCAGGATGCTTACCAATAAAGAAAAAAACACCATTAAAGTCCCTATCACTCTTTATATACATGTGTCTGTGCTAATAAACCAAAAGAAAACAGACTATGCTGTAATTTAACCCAAAAATAGACATCTGCAATGAGATTGAACACTATGCAAAGAAAATTAAGATTTTGATTTTTGGAACAAGAAGTCACCATACAAATCACTGCTTACTCCATTACAGTTCAGTGACAGGCAATATTTGCCTATTTTGTATCTTTAAAACCATTATTGAGCATACTGCCTTTCATAGGACAGGGAAGAAGTTCTACCTACGCACTTCCCAAACAGCAAGCCATGGTCTTTGAGCAAGAACTGGAATTGAAACATTATGATCGAAGAGAAATTAAGGGGGGGGGGGGCAGGGTGTACCAATGATAGGACTGTATTACAATATCAGATATGTTAATGCTGCCTTTCCTTACCCTTCCTTGGTCAAAGGTAGATCCATTGTGATCTTCTGTACCCCATGGTGCAGAGCCCGTTCGCTCTTCCAAACCTTTAATTGAAGCAAAACAGACAAATAATACGTTATACAGATGATCAGAACACATGCACATTATATTGTCCATTTCTATATTTTGTGTGGCCAACAAAAAAACTGTTAATACCAAAGATGCCCTAGTCCTTCTAGACACAAGTACCAGTTGCGAAGAAAATCAGTTTTATCTCTGCTTATGTGTTACTCAGAAATTCCTCTCAGATGCCAAACAATTAAAATGGCTAACATCAATTGCATCACCCATGCTCTCCCATGACACCTTGAGATAAATAACACACCTTAAAGGAGACGCTTTCATATGAAAAAGTGAAAATAGGCGATATGTTTGCATAGATTATAATGGATCATTCAGCACTGTAAAGGCAATATTTATATATGCTATATAGAAATATATTATATAGGGGTGTAGAGAGCTGTCATTGCCAATTTACTTCTATTTAGCACTGCTAAATACAAACATAAATACATTCTCAAGAAATAGCTTATCAGGTATAAAATTGGATGACTACATACTCCTTTCCTCTAATTTCATTTTGAAAACAAAAATCTATGCCCAAAGGGATCTGACTTTCTACCACAAGGAACTACAAATATTAAAGGGATCCCCACAAAAGTACGGTAGTAAAAGTATGCACTGTGCAATTTTACACTATGAAGCTGTTTTTGTTTTAGTTAATGTCCATTGCTTTTGGATTTTCAGGTACAGGCATGTGACTGCCTTGTGTCTTCCCACAAGCACAAACTTTAGCCCATGTTACAGTATTTGTGTTCAAACATTCAGTAAACATTTGCAAAACAATAAGAATTTTAACAAGTGTAAGTTTTCATTGGTAAAGAGTATGTAAAAGAATGACTAGCTGTTCTATTCATATACAGTAATGCTAAAAGACTAGTACATGAACACACTGTGCTGGGATCAAATGCCCCCAGGGACACCACTACTGCAGGTATGTATATTGTCCCTTAGCAGTCTTCCGCGAAAAACCTTGCCAACCACCATTCCTGGAAAACAGTCTAGCAACAGACAACTACAGACATAATGACAATGCATATAAATGTCTGATTGTGTTTCGATTCTTTCACAATAGGTTCACACCCCCCTCATTTTTGTAGGTTGCTTCTAGAGCAAAGCTAGCTTTTACAAAGAGGTCACTATTGCCTATAGATAATCTACATAAACACAACTTGAAAACAAGACTTGCGTGCAAGCATAGGGGGCAGGGACAGAACGTGTGTGTAAATATACATATGTATGTGAAAAAAAAAAAAAGCAGGGAAGGGGGTGTGAACAAACTCTTAAAACACATTCTCCGATAGATATAAAAATTCCTGTATTAGATCAAGGTTTTTGTGCTATATGACTGATGGTGTACTTGCTGTTTTCTTCAGCGACAGAAAAGCACCTTAAACGGCATCAAACATCTCAAATTCATGTGACTGGCACGTGAAGATTTTCGTGTTTAGAGAAGCAAAAAGGTACAGGATACTTTTGGGATGATAGCATACCATTAAACAATGCATCTCAATTTTTAGCCATTGTTTTAATTCGGAGGAATTTAATCTTATAGCTAGTCAACATGATATTTCATTATGTGGCATTACCCTCTGCTTGGTTCTGGGCAATAATATGCCAGCATGCAAAACCTTAGGGCCATAATCTAGGGGGGGGGGGATGTGCATATATGCAGAGAAGCATAGAACACATACATATTGTATATTTTGCAGAGTTCAGCCTTGCTGTTGCTCATTTGACTGGAATTGCCTAGCTGCAATTAGAGCCTGCTACACTTGGGTCTTTTGTGCTTGAGATTCACCCCCTCCTCAAGCCACTCTGGAGAATTTGTGGTTTAATTGCTGCCTAATTTGCATAATTATGCATATTAATCTATGCAGTTCATGAATATTCATTATGCTTCTTTTACATTTTGTTTTCTAATCAACGGGGAGAGGGATGGGGAAGATAAAAATGTTGATTACGGAGCAGTTGAGATGTGGAATCAAGCCAGATATATCCAAGGTCCAAGAAAATGATGGATCTCTGCAACATTTAACACGAGTGATGATACAGATCTGCATGATACAGAATTTATTTATTTATTCCCAGGATTTAAAATACCCAGGGATCCAAAGGATCCTGATACTTGTCTAAAGGCTGCATTTTTACTGCAAATCTTGGCTTGTCAATGCATACATAAGAGATGGATGGGTGTGGATTACCAAACTGAACTGTCATTTGACCGAAATCTAGAGAAATAAGGATCTAGAGAAAAGCCTTGGACACTTTTCAAAAGATAGGCAACAACTTTTGTATGGCCAAGGAAACACTTATGCTATGATTAGAGTCGGAGATATTTTAATGTATATCAGTCAGCACTATGGCATATACAGGTATATAAAATATACAAGTATTGAACCGGTTGTCAAAATGCTCTGCTCAGGACCTGGGGCAACACAAGCATAAAAATGTTCCTGGGGATGCCAAAAAAAGGTCTGTTTTGGCCATTTGGTAATCTCTTTGTGGACTAGATGCCTACAGGAATTTTTGTTTGACTGTACACCTGGCTTTTTTTTTTTTTTTTTTAGCAAAACTTGCCTCCAAGTCCAGATTTAAAAAAAAGAAACAACCGATTTGAGGCCACCGAGAGCAAAATCCAAGGGGTTGGTGAGCAACATGTCGCTCATGAGCCACTGGTTAGGAGATCACTGCTGTAGAACATAATGGTGTTATCGGTTATCCACTATTTAACCTGTATCATTTAGCATTTTTTTCAATTTCTGTCACTGATATCCAGCAGCTTCTATATGAACTATAGTAGTGTTTCTGAAGCAAACGTAGCAATTGTAGTGGCTTGGCAACAGTACGTGATATTTTGATTACTTTAAAACACTTTCATTTTCGGTGTAACAGTTCCTTTAAGATAATTATTTGGCGATTATCAGCTTGAAAAAGGAACTAAAATGTTCTGAAAGCTTGCTATGATTATATTAGTTAGCCAATAAAGGTATCACCTTTATACCATTTTGTTATTTTTTATTTCAAAAGGGTTGCCCAATAACATTTTTACTGGCTAACACGGTACAGCAACTTTACCTGCGATTCTTTCTAAAACACCCAACAGAAGGTAAAATTCTAACCATGAAACCACCGTTTTGGTGCTCTCTGAATCAATTGCAAATATCAATTTACAGCCCTGCATTAATATTGACTTAATACTTAAAAAGGTCTACATTTGAACATTTTCATCTAAAGAACATTCCTTTTTTCGGAGATTGTTGCAAGGTATGGTGAATGTGAATTTGTAACATGGCAATGCTAATACAGGTGTGGCATCTGTTATCCAGAATGCTCTGGACTTGGGGTCGTCTGGATAACCGTTTCTTCTCTAATTTGGATGACTATACCTTAAGTCTTCTAAAAATCATTTAAAAACATTAGGATTATTTTTAACTCCTTTTTACTTATTTTTACCTGATTTAACACCCATTTTTTTTCTAGTCCCCAGAAAAATGTGAAATGGAGTTTCTACTCTAAAGTACAAGGTACTGTTTTATTATTACATATAAAAATAAAATAATTTTTAAAAATGGATTTGTTTAAAATAACGCTAAAAATCAGGAAAGCCATCATCTTCAAATGGTTCAAGGGACCTCTTCCATTGACTTTTACATGACCTCGACAGGTTTTAGCTGGAGAATTTTCAGAAAGACTTCACCCTTAAGAAACAAACCCCTTAATATTGCATTTAAAGGTTACCTATGGGCTAAAAAAATTAGT
>CM044431.1:105919856-105944671 GCA_024363595.1 Xenopus borealis | reverse complement strand
GTGATGTCACATCCCTCCTCCACCCTACCCACGCAGTGTAGGGGAGTGTAAATCTATTCTTATCTGATCATCGTTGCTCAGCTCCTTCACCCATCTGGCAGCAAAGCAAGCTCAGTTCAAGGCAATCCTAAAGGATATAAAGTGGATGCTAGCAGGGTCACCTCCGAGTGCGCAGTCAAGGGTTTGGGACAGTAGGTTAATAACCCTTAATCCAGATATAACAAGTAAAGTAATGGGGAAAAAAATGTATATGTATAAACATAAGTCACGTAGATATTTCTAAGTAGTCTTAGCGACGTCTGTAAAAGGACCCCCATTATAAGCATTGCCAAGACCACTTGGGGAAAATGTGATTAAAGATCAGAGTTAAAGAATCAGGGAAGGAAAAAAGGTTGATCATAAAAAGAAGAAATGCTGAGCCCTAATCATGGGGGTTGGGAGAGTGAACACACTCAATACATTTTAGGTCCTTTGTTTCTGTCTTTTCTGCTGTCTTGTTGCCATAACACAGGCTCTAGCTCTATTATATGTTTGGTCCTGTGTCAGAGAAAACAGATCTTTTCTGTGTAAAGTACTTTAAATGTTGATAACTTAATGAGCAAAAAAAGGTTCTCAAAAACTAAACTTGAAAAGAGAGCACCAAAGGCTCTAACCCCCATGATTAGAGAACCCAAGAAACAGCAGATCAATTAGTTTAGTTTTCACAGCATACACAAAAACTTGGGGTTATTTACACAATATATTCTGTAATTTTACCTTATTCTAAAAGGGTCAGAAATATGGACTGATTCACTACATAATATAAGTCATAATTACTGCATGAATAACGCATTATTATAAGAGGATTGAAATATAAAAGTCACAGGTTATTATGTACTGTGGGTGAAATCAGCTATGTGCGTGCAACAATTTTTGGTGCACAAAACACGCACACACTTTTTAAAAATTGATCTGAACACTAATTTACACATGGAGATTACGGTTCAAATCCTATTCAGTCCTCCATGAAAGATTTGGGATTCGGCCAAATCACCCCCCACACAAATACATACTGCTTCATCTAATATCCATTTTCATAAAAATATACTTTTAGGTTAGTATGTGTATAACCCTAAACAGGAACTGTCATTTTAAAGGAGAATTCAACCCCTCCCACATTAACACCCCCCTCCCCAGGCTACCTCTCCCCTGGGGCATAAGTCATAACTGTTGCTTTTGAATCTGATCAATTGCAAACTCAATGAACAGTTATGTCCCATATGGCACCCCTTAATGTCACCTACTAACTCAGAGCTAGAGAGCTGCAAAGTAGGAAGTGTTCTGGCTATTATGTTAGACATCCAGTCATTCCAGCCTTTATACATAACATTTTCGTCTAATTAACTATATAAGAAATGTTTATTTTGTGCAGCCTATTTAGCTATTATTTATTTTTACACTGAACTGTAAAATGTGGTTCAAGGCAAAATATTTAAAAGGCCAATATCTATACACACACATATTTCTCCATTTACAGAACTACTGTATAGGAGTGAAATGGACATATACAGAGGTAAAGCGAGATTTGCTACTAGCCCCAAGACCAAGATGCAGACTGCAAAAGTGTGTGTATGTGTGTAACATTTCCGTCAGGAAGATCCAGGGAGATTAGTCGCCAGGAGACTAATCGCCGCTTCTTTGAGGCGACTAATCTCCCTCAATGGCTTGCTGGTATCGCACACCCGCTAGCGCTAAAGTCGTCTGTGCCTACTCACACGCAGCAACACGTTTCTCAAAGTCGCTCGAAATTGCCTCATGAGGCAATTTCGAGTGACTTTGTAAAACGTATCGCCATGTGTGAATAGGCGCAGGCGACTTTAGCGCTAGTGGGTGCGCGATACCAGCAAGCCATTCAGGGAGATTAGACATGGTGATTAGTCGCCAGGCGACTAATCTCCCTGAAATCTTCCCGTGTGGCCTAAGCCTTAATGTACTGCCTGAAAGCATACAATAAGCAATAGGATCCACAAAGGCTATATTCAGAATAATTAAGAGGAAAATGCCAGTCTGAGTAAACATCATGTACACACAAAAAAAAAACTCCAGACCAGAAAGTCAAGTGTAGCACAAGCTAGCAACTACATCCCATGCCCCCCCCCCCCCCCCCCATCTACCATCCCCTTATTTGATCACTGCTGCAGAAGACCCAATCCAGGTTTTTCCTCTGACAAAATCCTCTGCTATATGTTTAAGGATTACACCACATAAACCGATTACTTGAGACAGCTAAAAATAGGTTACATTGTTTCCTGTGGGGACAGTCTGCATGACAGTCATAGTTTGCTCTACTGCAAGTAGTCGGCTTGAAGTCTTGTGTAAATGTAAACCTTAACCACAAGCATGGTTTGCAAAATGTACCCATTCACAGTAAGAGTCCAATTAAAGATTTCAAAATTCTTCTCTAGTACTACTTCAGTCACTTTTCAGATTAACAAATATTTTCCAGACCAGACTAGCTGTTCTTTAAGTCTATGGCAAGTCACAAAGTTGGGTATTTTCTTTTTACTCCCTATGCCCTTGCACCAGTCCCATGTGACAAGGGTTTCAAGATGCCACCCAGCACCCAGGTGCAGCACCACAGGTGGATCACATTCATTCCTTTGACTACACACATGGAATGGGTGCCAGTCAGGAACAGCCTTTTCTCCACCAGTATTTTAATGCAATGTGTGATGACTAAGCAATTGCTGTGGGGGCAGTGCAAAATATTATAAATTTAAATATTGTAATAATAATTACAACTATAGGAACAATGTGATGTTAAGTTGGCAAAAGGTTTAAAGCGGTGGTTTACCTTTATGTTAACTTTTGGTATGTTCTATAATAAACCTTTCTAAGCAAGTTTACAATTGGTCATTTTTTTTTTTCTTTAGTTTTCAAATAGTTTTTTTTTCTTCTTACTCTTACCAGCTTTCAAACTGGGGGTCACGGACTATCTAAAAATAAATGCTCTGCAAATGCTACGTTTAATTTCTCAGCCTCCTCTCCTATTCATACTCTAGTAACTTATTTAAATCAGTGGGTGGTTGCTAGGGTAATTTGAACCCTAGCTACTAGATAGCTGAAATTGCAAATTGGAGAGCTTTAAGTTTTTAAAGAGCACAATATAGCTCACAGTTTGCTACTTAAAGAATAGTGAATAAAATGATACGGTTACAAAAGATCTCATCTGTGACAAAAGGTTTTTCCAGACTAAAGGCGGCCATAGACGGTACAATTAAGATCTTTCTTGGAAAAGATCTTTCCAAGAAAGATCGTTAGTTTCAATACACACGTGTAGAGCTGAATCGTCAGATAAACAGATAGAAACAATAGAATTCTACCTGTATCTGACAATGTGACAGTGGTTGATGTTCGGGTGCCTTCAAAGGCACCCAATCAAAATTTTCCATCCAGCCCGATTGACTAGTCAACCGATATCCAAGTCTTCTGCAGTTATCCTTCGGCTCCTTTTCCACCATACACATACCAAATATCGTACAAAAATTCATTATCGTATATTAGCGTCTATGGCCACCTTTAGATTTTTTTGTGATGGAGGAGAGGAGGTTAAAAGACAAGTAATGATAACTGGTGGTTGCCAATTTGTTTCAAAACCAATCCAGCTCAAAGTATCATATAGTAGGTTAGATGGCCACCATCTTTCCCAGAAACCTCCCACTCCAAATAGATTAAATAGGATAAAAAAATTTAATCTGTGAATGTCACAAGTCTGATCTGATGAGGGGGATTCTTTGGAAGAAGGTGTCCATCTATTGGAAAGAATGCCAATCTTAACAAAACAGGTAAATATCAAGGCAAATCAAAGCTATTTTATTTCACTTTCCAAACGGACAAACAGCATTCAGTGATCCCAAACAGAAAACACTGTCAGAAATTAATGATACAGAAAGGGTCCATGATCCAACAGCCTGCCCACACTCTTACTAAATTAATTTCCTACATTTCCTCAGCCATGAAAAGGATCCACAAGACATTTAGTAATTGCCCAAGTGCCCACAGACACCATTCACCCGTGCTTGTGAAATACTCCAGGAAAGCAGGAAAATAAAGTACAAATTCAGCTTATTCAAATAAAGCTGTTCCATAACGACAGTGTCTGTGATAGGGTAATTGTGGGATGCTTTGCTTTTCATTTATTATATGCAAAAGAAAAGGACTGATTATTTTGTTAAAACAAACAAGGTATATCTTCTCTTTGCCTTTAGCATATGTCACATGTGGCTACTGAAGGTGCTTTAGGAGCCATGTTTTTTTTAGTAGCCTGAAAAAACAGCACCAAACATCCAGAATCATATGCCCCAAATGTAAATTACCTAATGCTATTCCTCGCTACCTCTGCTTGACAAGCGACAATAGTAGCTATAGTAGCAAAAGTTTAAGTAGTTGTGTGCCAATACCCTTACCTGCAAGTAAGCATAACTTGGGTTGCATTTCAGCCAAACAAGTGAAAATCTAATCTGGCTATAGTTATCACCCCATCAGAATAAGTATATGTATGTGAAAATTGGAAGTCCTGTTATTTCAGTTTCATCACGCAGGACACAAAGAAATCACTAAATGGCAAACCAAATACCTTTCAATGAGCAAAAGAGAATCTGAATCCTACTAGAAGATAAGACTTTGTGTAAAAAAAAAAAAAAAAAAAAACCACAAGATATAGATCTGACATCAGTACACACTACTGTATGGGGAGTACAGATCAGTCTGTAATGCAAATGGCCTCTTTTCATTTACCGTTTCCTCTCTGCATGCAGTCTCTCTCTTTCTTACTTAACAGTCTACAAATAGACCAGTTTTCAATATTTTCTAGGGATGCACAGAATCCACTATTTTGGATTGGCCGAACCCCTGAACCCTTCGTGAAACATTTGGACGAATACCAAAATGAATTCGAATTGGGGAAACAATTTTTACTTGTTTTGTGACAAAAAGTTGCGTGATTTCCCTCCCCTCATTTGCATATGATTCCGTTTGGCCGAGCAGAAGCATTCGGTCGAATCCCGAACCGAATGCTGGATTCAGTGCATCCCTAAACATTTGTCTGGGAGGCAATATTTTTACCTGATCCTCCGAACTGCGTGCTGGCCAGTGTAGTAGGCCGGGTCTTCCCATTAGCCACAGGTAGAGGGAACATCTGGAAAACAAATGTGAAAAAGCAGATACATATAAGGTAGATACATATAAGCAAGTTTCCAATTTATATGCGTGTGACCTGTTAGGGAAAGGACTTTAAAGTTGATGAATGTAATTTATACTCAAGCTTCTATTTGACTACCCGAGATTAAAGCACACAATGTACATGAACTTAACAGCATTTTCAGTTAAAGTAGTTAGGGTTTTACTCAAGATCATGCTAGAAAGGAGGATAAACAGTTTATACCTTTTGCTGAATTACAACAGATAAGCAAAAGACATCGGTATTAGCACTTACACAAGTTAAATGCCATAACTACAGCCTCTGTTTTAAAATGAATACCTATCTCAAAATAAAGTAAACTATTTGCTTTTTATTTGTAAGAATAGGATCAAAAGATTCCAACTATAACGTTAAAATACTGTCACTTGAAGATACGTGTTCTATTATTAAATTATTTTAAATGTGAAGAAATGTTCACAGATTTTAAAAAATAAGGCACAAAAGATTGCTAGAAACCACAGCCAGGATGCAAAATAAAAAAAACTTGGCAGCAAATATGCCAGAACTCCATGAACTGTTGTTCAAGATGCAAGGATGCACTTTCAAAATGTGGCCAGGCCAGCTTGTCTAGGTGCAAAACAAATGAAACTAAATAATAAAAATAGCAAATGAAATAACTACAGATTAAATAAAACAAGCTGCAGGATTCACAAAGGTTTCTCACAATTTACCTAAGGGTTCATGAGATAAAGCTAGCAATAGTATCAAGCAATATTATATAAAAAAAAAAATCATACAAGGCCATCTCACCAACCCTTGGGCAAGTAGAGACCCAAAAAACTATCCTGGAAACCTGCATTCAACCAAGGGCTTCTAGTACCACAGACCTGCAGTTTTCCCAATCCCATAATCTTGCTTATAAAGGCATCCTAAAATAACTTTTAAGCTCCATCCTCCCCTGTAAGCTCTTAATGTGATCCTTATTTACCTGAATCAGACACATATCTACACTCTTTCAAACCAGTCTAGATATTTCAGCAAGTGTTTAAGAAATGAAAAAAATAAAATGCTCGTTGAAGGAAAGAAGCTGATTTTACATGTAACACAAGTTCACATTTCCATGCAAGTTGTTCACATTTTCCATGGTGCCAACAATACAGTTGCCAAAACAGATCTTGACAGGATTATTCCTTTAAAATACCCTCTATTCTGGTAATTTCAAAATTACAATTTGCTCATTCATGTATGCACTTCAACATACTTCCAAGAATGGTATATATTTTCTATAGCCTTTATATTGCATATGCAGTCTCTCAAACAAAATGGGAGCTCAAGATGTAAAACAAATTAGTACTAAACAAGCCCTTGAATCAATGGCTTGATCATCAATCACCCGTTTGTGTGTAATTCAGTATCGGACTGGCCCACCAGAATACCAGGAAAACTCCCGGTGGGCCAAGGTGTCAGTGGGCCCTCATGCTGCTAAACTTTTGGCCTATTTCATGACCATTCCCGATTTCTATGAGAACAAAGAGGCTAAATAGATGGAATACTTGATTATAGCATGTAAAGAAAACAAACTGGGAGAATAGAGGTTGATTGAGGAGATTAAGAATATAGACAGACTCTGCAAAAACACATTGTTTTACCAATATATTTAAAAATTCTTAAAGGGGGTCATCCTCAAACACACAGTTTTCAGATAGTTCACCAAAATAAAGACTTTTTTGAATTACATTCTATTTTCTATGTGGGACCGTTTTTCTAATATTGAGGTGTAAGGTTTAAATTTTTATCTTCTAAAGTTTCTCTGGGGGGGTTGGGGTCGCTGACCCTGTAAACTGTTCTAAATTGATACATTTGGATGATACATCTGGATACATTTGTCCCTGATGAGCACACTTCCTGAATTTCATTATCGGCAGCTGCTAGCATTGATACAGTAGTTGCTAATACTCCAGAGATGCTGCTGAAAAATGTATCAACTAAATCTTGCAAAACTGTAACAGTTCAGAATTTGCACCAGAATTACTGAGCTGCCAGACAAACACCAGACAGGAACATTAAACTTTAGATTTTGGAGAAATGGTAAAATAAATAAATAAATGTAACTGAAAAAAGTCGTTTAAACATTTACAATTAACCACAGATGGAGAGAGGAAAGGAGAAAGTCGTTATTTCTGAGGGTCTATCTGAAAATAAAAAAAAATAGTTTGGAAGGCCAACAACCCCTTTAATTGAATGTCTCACCAGTCCCAAACTCTAATCTCACACTGGGCAAACTATTGCTTGAGTGCCATTCACAAATTGAACTTTTTTTTCCCCACAATGCCAAAAAATGTACTGTACTGAATTGCTTGACATTATGCTCATTAGAAATATGCATAGAAATGCAATTCATTATTGGCATATTTACTCCACCAAGGGAATTTTTAAAAAGTGCCACATGTGGCTTTAGTATAATGACACATCTATTGATATTGAGACAAACTGTTAAATTGTTAAAGTGAAAACGGATGTTTGACTTACAAGCCAACACAAAGAAGTGAAAGGTGAAATTAAAGCCGAAAGCAATTTGCTGGCCAGCTTGGTTTGTAATTACCATCTGGATTCCTGCTTTTAGGTAAACCTCACATTTGTCTCTCAAGTACATAACCAAATAGTTAGATTTGTTTTACACCCGAGTTTATGTTCATAATACAAATTATTAAATAATATTTATAAATTGCCAAAAACATTAATTCCACAAAACAAATTAACAAAAATTACTTTATAATCTGAACCTGTAGTAGTTAAAGGGGTTGTTCACCTTTGCGTTAACTTTTAGTATGATGTAGAGAGTGATATTCTGGTTCTCATTTGTTATTTGTGAGTTAGATTTTTATTCCTCTTTAGGTTGCTATTTCAGCAATCTGGTCGCTAGCAACCATGCATTGAATTGAATAAGAGATTGGAATATGAATAGGAAAGGGGCTGCATAAAAAGTTGAGTAATAAAAAGCAGCAAAGACAATAAATGTGTAGCCTTACAGATTACTTCTTTTTTTTGAAAGCTGGACAGAGTCAGAAAAAAAGGTAATTCAAAAACCATAAAAATAATGAAGACCAATTGAAAAGTTGCTCAGAACTGGCCACTCTATAACCTACTAAAAAGTTGACTGAACGGTTAACCATCCTTTTAAGTTTGATAGGATTCCAAAATATATATTGGCTGATTACATCCCCATTTTAAATATATCTCTCTCTTTCCTAACTCTAGAGACTGAATCCAACTACCTGTTTCCTTCTATTCAACCTGTTTTAAACCCACGTGGCATATCTAAACCTTGGGCGATCCCTCCCTTTGACAAGTTTCACAGGATAGAATTCAGATTTAATGTAGCAGTAGGGGGTCTTTACAGAAGCAGAGAAGAGAACTGTTTGCTTTACATGCACACAGCAGCATTTTAATTAAGCATTCAAATGAAACAATCTGCAGAGGTTCACACAGGGGACCCCCCATCATTGTGCAAACTGCAGCTTCCTCCTACTGCAGGGGAAAAGGTGGGGGTGTGAGAGAAAGGAGGAGGCAGGTGGGGGACCCTTCATTTCCTTTTTGGTAGTGTGGGAGTGGAATTCACTGTTCTCATTAACCCTGGGAAACCCCTGTCTTATGTGTAATTAAGTGGCAGTGAGGTGAGAGGATTGACTCCCTGAATGGTCTACTCAACACCCCTTCTTTAAAAAAAAAAAAAGTGTCAGTCAGGATGTGAAAGGAGAATGAGGAATCCAACCCTGCCCAGTTACTCTGAGGTCTAATGTAACAACACTGCTGCCTCTCAGAAGGGTAGATCACTCCTGTCCTGAAGCTTAAATAATTTGACTGAAAAGTACTTCGTCTTATACTCATGTCAAATTACTTGCTGATAATTAGTTAAGTGGTAAAAGTGAAGGTAAAAAAACAAAACTAGGCAGCAGCAGGCAAGTGTTTTATTCCCTCTGTTGTGACATTGTCAAGGCTAAAGGTGGCCATACACAGAGATCCGCTCGTTTGGCGACATGCCCATCTTGAGGTGGGCAATATCGGGCTAATCCGATTGTGGGCCCTAGGGCCCAACAATCGGATCCTAACTGGGGCCATATGGGCGGTCGGATCGCGGGACCACATCAACGAACAGATGCGGCCGCGATCCGACGGGATTTTTAATCCCGCCCGATCGACATCTGCCCGACTTTCGGCCAGATATCGATCGGGAAAGCCACTTCGGAGGGCTGCATACACGGGCTGATAAACTGCCGACTTGGTCTGTCGGCAGCTTTTATCGGCCCGTGTATGGCCACCTTTACACACAAGAATAAGAGTTTGGTAGGTATTGATACATTTTGAACATCTACTTCACAATTTTACTAAACTACAAATTTCAGGAACAGATAAAACTTTTATAAAGTAGCCTTTAAAAAACATATTGATACTCATAGCACATAGAATAGATGTTCTTGCAAGCTATACTTATAACGAATTCCATTAAATGGAGCTCATCCTAAAATTTACTTTTTTTTTTATAGCATGTGTCATCTCTTCAACAATATGATGTGTACATTCTAGTCTCCATATTCAGTGTCTAGGTAAAAACATTAAGGGCAAAAAAAAAAAATAAGCTAGTTCATGTGTGCAGTCAGGATTTACTTGGCAAACTCATGACAGGCAGACAATGCTTACCATGCTAAAGTCGAGGAGGTCACTTAACTCCTTGTCTGTGCCCACAGCTGTCATCCTCTGCTGCTGATTCATTCTCCTCCAGAATTAAAAGGCAGACCCCTAAAAATAAAATGCTTTTATGTTTAAAGATGAAAAGATTAAATACACAGTTGCATAGGACTTTCATCTTAAAATTATGAAACATTATAATGCAGCAGGGTAGCAAAGTAAAAGAAATGCAAACTTAGCGCCTATGCTATGCAGAGTGACCAGTGGAAATCAAAAACGTGGTTATCATTCCCATTAGGATGGAGTTCAAAATTTAAATTCCCTATCAGATTCACACAACAGCAGGGCCGGAACTAGGGGGCAATGGCTGGTAGAGACTTATGGCACAAGTACAGACTTGGGGGCAATGGTTGGTGGCACAGGTACAGACTTGGGAGGCAATGGCTGGTGGCAGAGGCACAGACTTGGGGGGGGCCATGCTGGTGGCACAGGTACAGATTTGGCGCAATATTTTGGCTTGCTGGCACAGGTGCAGATTAGGGGTAATATTTTGGGTGCTGCTAGCTGTCACATGTAATATTTGATTCATTAATGTGTTATAAGGTTTCTTTATTTAAGAAAAAGTGAATAGGTGGGAAATGGTCATACATACATATTTGGGGTGGGGGGGCGCTGATTGAACCCCTTGCCTAGGGTGCCAAACTACCTTGGCCCGGCACAACATAACTAGGTCAAAAGAGACCACTAACATACCTCTTTGTTATAAAAGTGTGGAAGGAAACCACCAAAACATACATACTACTACTTGCAGAGTTCAGAATGCATTTACTATAGTTTTAACATTTTGTGCACAATAAATTAAAGGAAAACTATACCCCCGAATAGCATTGGTCTCTTTAAAAGCTCACTGCATAAGCAAAGCAGCTCATAAGTAAAAACCCACCTTCACAAACAATTTTTTCATAATAATATACCTTCTTAGTAGTCTGTGCCTTGGGGAATCCTAAATAAACACACAAACTATGCATGTTTGGTCATGAGCCAATTGATGGACAAAGATCCATTGCTTAAATATTCATTTGGGGGTCTAGTTTTCCTTTAAAGAAAATGTACTTCTAACTCAGACAGGGGAAGAGATTGTCAATGTGATCAGAGCCCTTCCCCCTATTCTTTATTGTAATGCGACTTCTCTTTCCGGTAATTATTTTCAACGTGGAGACTTTAAAAACATGTTTTTTTTCTCTAACTACCATCAGAAGAAAAAAAAATACATAGCAACAGTCCAAAAGGATGGGCCAGGAAGACAGGAAAAAAAAGCTTGTGAATAGTGAAGTTAGAAAGAAAGTGATGAACATGAAAGCCCCAGTTAAATAAACATGTACACAGTAGGAAGCCCCTTGCAATTTGTATTATAAGCACAATCAATGGTTCTTGATTATTAGGGGTCTTGTTAACGTAAACAACTATGTACTACTACTACTATTTATATAGCATAACATGTTTAAACAGAGACTTTCATCATTCATATAATTCCCCTGATTATGAGAAGTTGGCTGACATGCTTGGGTTTAATCCAGGTATTCCAGTATCTATTTTATCACTACAATCTAGATGGTTGGTTGTCTCAGCATACTAATAGCTCAAACGATGGCTGGCTAGTCTGCGAAGTGTTTATAGTCCCTTTGATAAAGAATTGTGTTTTTTAAATTAGGTGTGCTTAAATTATTTATCACCAAAACATCTACCTAAAGGTTTGCACATTTTCTTACAGCCCCCCTTCAATGTCTGCAAGGTTATATGGTATTTTTCCCCCTTTCACCATCACAAATAGGATTTCTTTTTACAATCTGGAGCCCAGATCTGGCTTCTTCCAAAGAACAAACAAAATGTTTTAAAGAAGTTCAAAATAATTGACATGATTCAAGCCATAGTGCATATTTTGCGCTGTATGTCGCAGACATACAAGTAAAACATATACATGTGTTTCTTAGCAAATAGCATTTTTATCTTGGTTTAATTACTTCTAGCAGTGGTCCCCAACCAGTAGCCTGTGAGCAACATGTTGCTCCCCAATCCCTTGGATGTTGCTCTAAGTGGCCTTAGACAGTGGTGTAACTAGATGTTACTGGGCCCCACACCAAATTTATTTACGACCCCAAAAATATACAGAGGTTGTCCTGTTTTACCACTATATATTGAAATTGCTCATTAAGTAGGTCCTAATGGGCCCCCTATTCCTCCTGGGCCCCCCTGCAGCCGCAGGGTCTGCTTCCTCTTTAGTTACGGCCATGGCCTTAGAGCAGGCGCTTATTTTTGAATTCCAGGCTTGGAGGCAAGTTATGGTTGAATAAAAACCAGGTTTACTGCCAAATAGAGGCTCCTGTAGGCGGACAGTTCACATAGGGCTACCAATAGTCAATCACAACCCTTATTTGGCTCCACCCAGGAACATTTTTCATGCTAGTGCGGCTCCCCAGCTCTTTTTACATCTGAATGTTGCTCACAGGTGAAAAAGGTTGGGGACACCTGACTTATAGCAATGTCTGTCCTACCTATTTTTAATATTTCTGTATTGTAAAAAAGGTACAAATCTGTGTACACTAGTAGCACCATACAATGTTACACACAGGGGCAAATTTACTATTATTCACCCAAAATCCTACGAATTTATTTGAAATTCGATAAGCATTCGAATATCAAATAGTTTTAGGCTATAATTTTGCTCGATATTCGATTTCTCGATGAATTCGTACGGTTGGATACCGATCGTTCGATTTCACAAAAAAATCTTGAAATTTCCTTCGAGTCTCCGAAAAATTTGTACGATTCGAACGATCGAGGCGTTCGATCGTACGGATGGTATTCGAGCAGGACTTAGCCAAAGAAGCCTATGGGGGTGTTCCCATAGGCTTCTATTGCAATTTGGTAGGTTCAATCTGGCGAAGTAGGTATTCGAAGGTTTTTAAAATTTTGTTTCCTTCAATCATCGAATGATAGAATATACGATCATTCGATAATTCGGTATTTGATGATCTAAGAGGCCAAATTTGAATATTTGAATATCTGATTAAATCGTACAATCGTAATTCAATCCTATTTGATCGAACTACGATCTATTCACGTGTATTTTGTAAATTTGCTCCATACTGTACATATATCATTACAAGCAAAAACAGAAAAACAAATTTAGTAGAACAGATCTCCAACAATACCAGATTATTAATGGGTAGGGAACTTGGAAAACTGTTCTAGGCTGAAGGGATGCAGCAGCTTCCCTTTCTTTTTCAATTGTGGACACTATAATATTTAAAATATTCATGTAGCACATTTATTATTTGAGATGTGGAATTCAAAAGTGTTCTACAGAATTCAATGAATTAATTAATGGCATGTACTAAGAATACTAGCAAGTGAGTTGTCTAGGTCTCAATAATTTGTTCCTGTCAGAGGCAGATCACTTAGACCAAATCATTCACTCAAAAACAACCTATTTAATTTAAAACTAGCTTATTAAACAACAGAAAACTAAATTAGGAATGGAAAGCTTAATGAATAGCCTAAAAAATGACAAGACTCGCGTTAAAGATAGATATTGCCCATTAAATGAAAACTAACTTGTTGCAGTGGAAAGGGTAAAGTAACAAAATGTCACAAAAGTTCCCTATTGTACGTTCCTGTAAAATCCTTTAACTTTTTCTTTGTGCATTAGCACTATTCAAGAGACTTGTAAATGAGGCTGGCACAAGCCTGGAACCCACAAAAGTAGTGAAGCCACAATCAGGTTAAAAAAAAGCTTACATTTATTTCCAAAATTTAAGAACCATCAGCCTGACGCGTTTCGTGTCCAAAAGACAGTTAGTCAAAGGTCATTATTAATATTCAGCCTTGTGCTGCCACACAGACAAGACAGTGAACACTGGTGTTGCTAATTTGAAGAGGCGCTGCCAAATATAGAGCAAAATATAGTTTTATGGGGAATACTCTGTAAATGTCACTATATGGGGTTCTAGAACACTGAAAAAAATACATTTACTATTTTGGAGAAATATTTTCCTACTCTATACAATAATTTATCAATTATAATCATAATGATGCAAAATCCCAATTCTGTGGTTTATGAAAATTTCACCATTGTTGTCCCTTCATGAAAAACACATTTGCAGGTCTACAAACAAAGGGTAATACATGGTTACAACTAAAATAAAAGCAACACAAAGTCATCAGCTTAAGGATGACTGGTACTTTGCCGAAGTTCTACCAGTGTATAGTCTTTACAAAGGTAAAACTGTTGCCGTTCGTGGCATTGTACCAAAAATGTTGCAGAACTTTTTACCTGTAATTTAATTTAGGCTGCATGCTCAAAAAATATTTTTACACACCTTCTTCTAAACCCATGTTCACATGATTAAAAACCTGTGTGCACAGAAATGGGCAGGTCAATTCTGTGTGCACACCACAACTGGTTGTGTTTACTCGCCCAACTTTGTACACAAGTATAGTGGGAACATTAACTTCAAGGCAGAAAACACCATCCACTAAAACAGGGGTCCCCAACCTTTTAAAGCCTTGAGCCATAAATGTAAACAAAAGCATGCAAAAAAAGTCCTAGAGATGCCAAATATGGGCTGTCATTGACTATTGGTAGCCCCTATGTGGACTTGTAGACTAGAGGAGGCTCTGTTTGGCAGTAGACATTTTTATGCAACTAAAGCTTGCCTTCAAATCAGGAATTCACATAGCTGCTTTGAGGTTACCGTGAGCAACAACCAAGGGGCCAGAGTCATGCATAAGCCACTGTTGGGATTGCTGCACTAAAACATGGTCATACAACAATTATCAAGTGTTGATTATTTGCATGGCTGTATGTTAAGTTTTTATTGGATCGATTCGTAAGGAGAAAAAAAGCCAACGAGGGAACGCCATTCATGATTATCCCTCAAGGCTCATGTATACATACCATGCTGCTCGAACTCGAAAACTCTAAGTTACATCATTGCCCCATGTAGTTTCCTATGCCTTCATAGTAGGAGTGCTTTAAAAGTTATAATATTATTATGTTCTGACTAGGTTGTGACTTTTAAAAACAAATATTTAAGTGTTTTTTTCAGCTATATTCTCCCACCAAAATACTGCAACTGTGGCAATTTTTTTGCACAGTTCATTAACTTATGCTACAATGAACAGGGATACGCACAAAGTCAAGACAGTTTTGCTTATCATGATTTTAAGAGTATACGCACATGCAGTGCTGTATATTGGGATAAATAAATACAAAAATAAAATTTATACAATGAAAAAAAGATGACAAATTATGGGCAACTGCATCAGAAGAAAAATTTAAACGTATTATTTGTATTGTAGAAGACTTGACATATGATTTGTTTTTTAGGTAATACACCTAGGTTTCTTTGGTTGAAAATTTTAAATATGACAAATTCATTGTGCATGCATTTATGTAAAAATGTGTTATAGCTAAATCTATGTAGCTACCAAACACAGTTCATTAAAAAGGTGTATAGGGGATACAACCCATTGCAAAATATTTAACTGCTTAAATATTTACTGACCCACTCTTCTAGTATGTAGTAATCTTTTAGTAATCTTAACTAATGGGAATTTTCAGTGAAAAATGTAATGCATATTCATTCATTAAATATACACACAGAACACAGGTCTGGGCTTATGTACTCGTGCATATAAACAGAGTATTGCTGTAAGTCTAACCAATTATAGTCAAGTAGAGAGTTTCACTGAAGAAACAATATTTTTTTTAAGCATCAGATATTGAGCACAACTTGATATAACTGATTTTTAACTTAAAAAAAAAACACACAGCTGCAAAGTCAACAGAATAAACAAGATTACAGAGTTCACAGATTTAGGTGTTTGACAGATCAATAATGTCAAACAAGCAGCTCTCTACAATATAAAGAGCATCCTTAAACAGCCATCTACAGCAGCAAGATGCTAGAATATTTAGTTTAAAAATATTGATCTTATACAATATATTATGAGCATGCAGCTAGTTTAGTAGAAAAATACAAATGCATATCCTTGGTGTAGAAACAAAGTTATAAAGAATATAAAGTTCCTTTGGACAGGAACCTCTTACGTATTTATTGTTTAGTGCTGTAAAATATGTTGGTGGTTTATAAATGTGATAATAAAGTGAAAAAACAATCGCATAACTAGTATCTGGAAAACAATTATCTAGAATTCTCCAAAACCTAGTAATATAGCTTCCCATTTTGATGGATTCACTTTTTTGGTACTTGGCCTTTAACTATGGTTGCATTTATTTATGGTGTATAACAAAACAATTCCAGTGACACTGACAAAACCTACAAAGTGCCATGCTGCCAATTTGCTTACTTTCTTAGGCATCCCCAGTGCAGACTTTTACTCATGCAGTAGAGCAAGACAATAAATACTACCCACTTGCACAAACAACACTCCGTTTTCCCCCCTGGACCAGTGCATAATTTACTAAAATCGAGCACTGACCTGGGGAAAAAACTGCAGGGATTTAATTCACTGGGGTTGCATAACATTTTGCTACCCCCCAGTGAATAAGCACTTCCTTTACAGATAGGTGTTCCAAATTACCCACATGGTCATCTGCAAAACCCCCAAGTACTGACCAATCTGTATAACAGATCCCATAGCTATACTTAATAAATATTACTTTTAGAACACATCAACGTTAACCTGACTGATGTCATCTTAGGTTTCATGCATTTATTTATAAGCATGCTTGGCCCATGCATGTGGAAGAAAAAACATATTAAATCATTAAATCAGGGGTTTTACATGGATGAAAGTTTAGTCCGGAAGAAATGCCTACAATAAGATTTCCCATATTAAAATAAAAATTGTGCTACAAGCAGCATAAGTAAAGCATCCCCCCCCTTTTGTGAAAGGTTACAGCTGTTTGAAACCAGAACACTAATAGGACTACAAAAAAACAAAAATTGCCAAGACCTGCCTTTTTGGTATTTAATTTAAGTAATGAGCAAAATCTATTTTATTACATTTACAGAAGCTTGGCTGTGCAATAAAGGATTACTGCCACCCTGGACGTAAAGATCCAAATCATTCTCAACTTACTCCAGAAGACTGTCATCTTTCAGGAGACCTACCATGCATTTAACAAATGTGCTAAATTATAGATAGATCGATAAATCACATTTTTCATGGTAAAGCATTTCATTCAATATTCTGTTTTCCTACAGACTCAATTTGTATTTGTTTTCATGCATAGTATACTTTATCAGGGTTATTGTCTATCTTGTGTTCAAGTCTCTGTTGAGTTCAAGGTGTTCTGCATTAAGTGGAAAAAAAACTTTGAAGGGTTCTTTTTGTTAAAGGATTTTAAATTATTCTCAGAACTTTGTCCACCCCCCCTTTTTTTTGCTGAATGTCTTAGTCTCTCTTCTATCCAGTTAACACAGAGCAGATGTTTCTGTAGCTCAGAGAAAGGGAGAGACTCCCCCTCCCCTCCACCACCTCCCTCCCTCCTTCGACAAACTGAGCCTGCCAAACTCACTCAGGAAGAACCAATTCCTTATGGACAAAAGGTTCTCATCCACCATTACACCCCTGCCATGCGTCCCAGTTCACCAAAGCCCACGCCACAAAGGTGGAAAAATATCCTATATTCTATATGAAAAAATGAGAATGTGGAAGATGTTTTTTATTCTGAAAGGGGCCTAATTTAAGATTTTAAAACAACACTTAAATACAGAGGGGAAAAAAACTTTTCTAAACTCAAACCTCTATAAAAAAAATTGTGATCAGCTTTATTTGATTATACAAATATATGAGTCACAATACATTTGTACAACTAATTTACAAGCTACACTGTTGGAAAACAAAATACTAGGATTTTTTGCAGCACAAAATAAAAACTTGCACATTTAATATAAAAATGTAATGTATACAAGCAGCCAATCCGGGAGTAGAGTAAAAGTGCCAGTTATATTAATATTGCATAACACATTAGAAAACAGCCCATGTAAAAAAAATAAATCTAAGGAATGGGTAGCAGGAAAGCCACTTCATACTCCACACACAAAGGAGAAGTTATCAGTGTTAAAACATGTACACTGCATTCTAGTAAACCCGCTGAGGCCCAAGGTCTACGGAGACATTACAATGTTAACGAAAGAGGCTTCTAAGATCTACTGGGAAATCTAGATCTTCTACACTGAACAGCTTACAATCTAATTAAATTTTTAGTTGTTTAGACTTTAGGAAAGTTGCCTACATGTGTACAAAAATTGTTTAGGTAAATATGCACATTAGCAATTAAACAAATTGCAGAGATTACACATATACACAAACTCAGTCACCTATATTCTTGTTGATATGCAAAGCACTACATGCCTCTTCCACTTGTAAAACGCCTTAAGTATATAGAAGGGATGTAAATATAGGATTTACCTTTTTACAAAGTCAACATCCAGAAGGATTGCATGGAGATAGGAAGTGGATCAGTCCCCCAGGAGAAGCAGGTCTGAGCACAGATATACTATCCTAAAGCTGAAAGCCGAGATGGGGGTTGTTTGATGATTTCTGGGGTCCTTCCTGTGCCCCCCTCCTGACTGGGGGGGTTATTTGGGAGGAGGTGGAGGGGGGTGCAGAGGTCTGTCTTCTTGTCTGAGAAACAGCAACTGTAACTAGTTTCAATGCTACAATGTAACCAGAGAGAGAGAGAGGGAGTGAGACAGAGAGAAGAAGGGGAGGGCGAGAGGAGGAAATCCACACCTTCCTCCTCCCCCTCCCACCTTATATAAAACTCAAGCCTCCCCCACCCCCAATAACAACCCCTTCTACTTCCAATCTCTTAGACCTGCAGTAATAGCCCGCAACTTCGCCAAGCGGCTAAATACCGCCCCCCTCGCGCCATTCCACCCTACAACTCCACGAAGACACTCCCTCGTTTTCTTACAGAATTTTTCATTCTCAAACAATTCCCCCTCTCTAACTTAAGCCCCCAACGAATCCTGCACAGCCACTTTAAAAATCCTCTTCCTTTTTATAAAAAAAAAACCCCATCTGTTAGCTCCCTGCGTCTCTTTACTGCCAAACACTCCACCCCTTAGCATTTGAAATGCTCCATGACATAACCCTTCCGTTCTTTATAGATCTTTAAATATGCCTGCTAGAACGCAAGGCTGTCTTCCCTACCGCCCTTTGGACTACAATTCCCAACATGCTACGGACAGCCTTAGCCGCCTTCGGCGCAGTTACAGCTCAACAGCTGGAGGCTGTAGGTTGGACATTCCTTTCTTACGTATAAGCGCCCAGATTCTTCGCTCTTGCCTTAGCTAAACAAATAATGATGTTATCAATGTTCTTAAGTATTCAACAATCCTGCTATCTTTCTCACCTTCGACTAGCTTCTCGGCCCCTCCTGCGCCCAAAGAAGACCCCAAGAAGGAGGCGGGAGTTAAGGACTATTTTCAATTCTTTCTGCGGCGGAAGAACATGTATTTTTCTAAATTGAGCGACACAAACCATTCGAGTCACCACGCGATAGTCATTGCCCGCCCCTTAAACATGGCGAATCATAATACTGTGGAGGCTTAACGGCAGTCACGTTGGCCAATCAGAGAGTCGAGTACGCACCAGTCGCCCACGTGAGCTCTTTCTGTGGCGAAGCTGGAAGTCGTGTAATGTAACTGGTTGGGGGTTGCCATACTTTTCCAATTTTTTTTTTTAAACTAGACTAAAGATTTGTTGTGTAGTACAGCCAAAGTGGATAATGTCTATGCAACTCTTCAGTTGATTAGGGAGGCGAGCTTTAGTGTGCAAAAACAAAGCTGAAAGTTGCAATCGCGCTCTTGCGTGAGATATATTTCTAACGTGAAAAGAACAAACTGTTCTTGGGTTTTAGTGAACATGTCAAAGCCGGCGTTCACGTACAGCGTTCAACACAAAGTCATATTTGTAATGGCTCCCAATGTTATCCATGCATCTGCTGCTAGCGTAAAAAGTGGCAGGGCTGTGTGCGCTTCTGATTCCATGAATGTTTTCTTTATAAGAAATGAGTAAATAAAAGAGAAATGAAATAGCAACAGGTTTAAAAGTATGTTGCCAGCTCTGGGAAAATGAAATACTTTAGTGTTAATAAATGCATATGCTCACACTAGCCAGTGTATTTCTTTTTAGGGCTCATCCAGACGGGCAGATTCGTGGAGATTAGTTGCCTCAAAGACATGGCGTTTTGTCGCCAGGCGACTAATCTCCACGAATCTGCTCGTCTGGATGACCCCTCTTCTTTGGGGCGACAAATCTCCCCGAATCGTTTCCAAGCTGATTAATGAATAATCGCCTGCGCCTATTCACATGCAGCGCTGGCTTTTCCGAATTCTCTCGAAGTTGCCTCCTAAGGGTTGTGGCAGACGGGGAGATTTAGTCGCTTGGCGTTTAATCGCCTCTTCTGTAATGCGACAATCTCCCCGAACTGCCTGCTCCCTTCCTACCGCCTGTTTGAATGAAAAAACGCCAGCACCAATGCACTCGCGGTGTTACGATTTCCGGAATCGCCAAATGTGTTATACTGGCAGCACTAACTCCTGCTGAATGCATTATACTCCTTCACATCCTGTATGGAATAAGCCTAAGGGCCTGTGTATTTGATCCTGGGACCCACTCATCCCACTATGGATCCCAAAAAGCATGTATCTGCTTTTTGGACATTTCCTGCAGCCCCCAGCATTGCCCCCACACTTCCTGCTGTATGGACTCTGTTAGCTAGATCCCTCCTGCTGTCCTGCAGCTAAGGCACGCACATACATAAACACGCATTTACAAATAGCACACATCAAAGTTTACCCTTTTTTAACTTTTTCTGTTTTGTACACTTGCACACAAACAGTACTTTATCAAGCTTATATATGCATACATAAATTTGTATTCTTAGCCTTTTTACTTTTTGTTTTTATCATCGTTTTTACCTTAGAACTGTTTGTGGACCAGGTATTTTAACCACTAATCATACTGTCTGATCAATTATTTATTTTGTTTTACCAATGTCTATGAATTTATTGTATTTGGAGTGATTTTACAGTATTTTTATGTCTGGTTTGTTGTTCATGACGTGTTGCCCATAAAACTACTTGATCAGGCATTTTTATCAATAGTTTTGTTGATTTGGTTGATTTTATGCCATTTTTATTTGCAATGGATACTAGAATGCAAGAAATTGGTGTATTTATAGAGTACTAAACCTATTCATATGGGGATCATTTTTAAGTACATTCATTGACCCAAACAAAAATGTTAAATTAAACATCGTTTTTTTCACAATTGCTATTTTTTCTTTAATTGCTACAGCATTTGAGCAATGATTTAGGACTTTTGACTACATAGTGTATATCTCCAGAGTAAGGTTGTCAGAGTTGTAGTCTTAGCAATCCGCATTAATATAATTACTGATTTTTGAATAGAGATGCTATGTAGAATGGGATATCAAGATCTAAGATTAAATTGATAAATTTTGTCATGGGGTATTTTTGAGCTTCATCCAAGAAGTTTCCAAACTATTGCACTTCTAACAAAGTATAGAGCCTAATTTGGCAAAAGAAATAAATTATCAAACACAAAGTACAATATTTTTACCCTCTGTGCAGAACATTTTTTTAATTCCAGTGTAATTTGTGGGTGCACTATAATTTGACCACTGGAACATGGAGAGGATGCAAAAATATGGATCGAAAGTAGAATCCTTTATGAAAAATTGTTCAAAAGTTGTGATGGATGCAGTTTTCACAGATTTTAAATAACTGTCACTTACCAAGCACTATGTTATTAAAGCAGAACTAAACCCTAAAAATTAATATGGCTACATATTTGTAGCCATATTAATTTTTAGGGTTTAGTTCTACTTTATTGCACCAGCATAAAGTTTCAGCTTGTCAATAGCAGCAATGATTTAGGACTTCAAAAAGGGGTCACCATCTTGGAAATTGTCTTTGACACTCACATTCTCAGTGGGCTCTGAGCAGCTGTTGAGAAGCTAAGCTTAGGGGTTGTTGCAAATTATCAAGCAGAAAATGAGGTTGGCCTCATTTTCTGATGCTAGTTGCACTGGTTTCTGAGCTGCCATGTAGTATCAATTATTAATCAGCCTTATATTGTGACTGTACTGTATATTTTGAGCGTGTGCAGTGAATCAGCAGAAAAGAAGATGGGAAGCTAGAGGGACATATTTGGAGACACAGCTTTTCACTGCTAAAGGGCTGTGGTTTCCTTGGGGAAAAATATAATGTACAACATTTCTAGTCTACTTCTTTACTTAGGCTTTAGTTCTCCTTTAACAGAATATTGGTTGGCTATGCGTTAAAGGAGAATTCAACCTGTTCAAACCCCACCGAATGTAGACCCTCCTCCCCCCCAGCCTAATTGCACCCCCCCCCCCAGGGAAATACCCCAAACTTTTTACTTACCCTTCGATGCATATTCTGTCTTCAGGGTTCATGGACGCCATCTTCTTTCTCCGTCAATCTTCAAAGGGAGACCGGGTTTTCGGCACATGCACAGTTGGAGTTTTTCGGTCCCAAACAATTGCGCATGTGCCGAAAGTCACGAAAATTTTCAGCGGAGGGAGGGGGGTCTACGTGGGTTGGGGGGTATGGGTTTTTTTCTTAACAGGTTGAATTCTCTTTTAAAGGTATACTGTCATGGGAACACATTTTTTGTTTTGTTTTTTTAAACGCATCAGTTAATAGTGCTGCTCTAGCAGAGTTCTGCACTGAAATTCATTTCTCAAAAGAGCAAACTTTTTTTATATAAAATTTTTAAATTTGACATGGGGCTAGACATTTTGTCAATTTCCCAGGTCATGTGACTTGTGCAAGCACTTGGGAACTGCTTTCTGGCATGCTGTTGTTTTTCCTTCTCACTGTAACTGAAGGGGTCACAGTGGGACATGGGTTTTTACTCTTGGGTGCTGTTCTTAGATCTACCAGGCAGCTGTTATCTTGTTTTAGGGAACTGTTATCTGGATACCTTCCCAATGTTCTGTTGTTAGGCTGCTGGGGGAGGCGATCACTCCAACTTGCAGTAAAGAGTGACTGATGTTTGTCAGAGCACAGGTCACATAACTTGGGGCAGATGGGAAATTGGCAGATTTCAAAATGAAATATAAAAAAAATCAGTTTGCTCTTTTGAGGAATGGATTTCAGTGCAGAATTCTGATGGAGCAGCACTATTAATTGATGCATTTTGAAAAAACTTTTTTTCCCATGACAGTATCCCTTTAAGCAAGTGAATAGTGTCACATCCCTAACAGCAATGGCACACAAGTAGTGATGTGCAGGTCATTTTTACCACAAGCTGGACTGTACCAGGACCCAACCTCCCTCAATCCACGCTCCAATTTCCCCCTTCCTTTTATAGACCCGCGCTGCCCCGCTTGCTGATGAAGTTACAAAAGGGGTGGGTCAAGCAGGTGCTTGTCTATAAAACAGGAAGTTGGAAGCCGCCAATATAATGTTACAGGCAGAAGAGCTGGACCTGCTCACGACCCGCAAATGGGGGAGTGAAGTCAGCCGGAACCCGTCAGATTTGTAGGTATTGGGCCGACCCACACATCACTACACACAAGGTTTTTGTGATAGATCTTGGGTAATGCAGGCAGCAAAACATCTCTTGTTTCCTTCCCACCAGCTGAAGTGCAAATTTCTTGCCCACAGTGGCCAAGATTGATCTGGGGGCAAGACTATGCCATTTTGCTCAAGGACACCCTGAAATTACTGCTACCTCCAGGCTGGTGGCAGTTCCCTTGTGTCATTGTGTGCATTTGCTTGTAATTCATCAGAACAGATTGGGTGGGTGCATTGCTGCTGCAAGTTTGTTAAGAGCATGTATGGGACCAAGTTTTTTGCAAATGGCATCAGTGCAAGCTCATTTTGCATCCATTTTTGGTCTGTGTACTGTGTGATCATAAATGAGGCTTAAGATTTCCACCTGCATATTTAATAGCATATTATTTACATTCTTTCTTTGTACTTGCAGTAAGTTTTTGATGCATAACACTTTCATTTATCAATTAAAGGGTTAGTAACCTCATTATTATTTTTTACAGTAATCTTTATTCACATTTAAATGTCATGCACGATTGCTCAAAATTTTCAAATTACACCTTTCTTGGCAGCAGCCATCCTGTTAAATATTTTCATTTTATGTATGAAAATGATGGGTCATGAATGACACTGGTCAGTGTTGCAGACATTTGTGAACTGTATTGGCCTTACATAGTTACGTGAAAATAAGTTTTCACCCCAAAATATCACTGTAACTGACCTTCAAGCTGATCTTCCTCATTAGCCTCTAGTCTACCCAATCAGAAATCATTGACTTAAAGAGAAAATATACACCTCCCCCGTTTGGCAGTCAGTTGGGCTTATGTAAAAAAAAGTGTATAAACACTACCTAAACTTCAAGAAATAAATATAAATGTATTGCTAGGTTGAGGCAGTCATGTAGCAATTTTGCAGAAACTGAAAATCCTGGCCCATGTTTTTTTATTGATTTTCACTAATGTGAAATGTGAATTTAACGCAAGGAGTTAAATAATAATGCAATACACATAATTATATGAAGACCTTGAAAAGGCAGTGCATTACAAAAGTTCCTTGGATGGCAAGTTCTGCTCACAGGCCTCCATGTGGACATCTCTGCCATATTAAATTGATATCTCTTAAAGTATAAATGTATAGACAATACATATAGGGTTGCCACCATTTCTGAAAAAAAATACTGGCCTTCATATATATGTATCTTTTTTCCCTATTAATAACATTATTATCAACCATCATTTTTACCGGCCAGGTGGCAACCCTAAACCCGGCCAGGTAGCAACCCTAAATACATACAGTATAATCTTATTACAAATAAAGAATAATCACTAATAATGAAATATATATATATTATATATATATAT
>CM044431.1:105894421-105905871 GCA_024363595.1 Xenopus borealis | reverse complement strand
CCTGCGACAAATCTCCTCTTCTTTGGGGCAACTAATCTCCCTAAACTGCCTTCCCGCCAATGATTTACATTCTAGAACTTCATTTTCTTTTCTTTTTTTTTTACTATTTGTGTTTTTTTATTTATTTAGCTTTTTATTCAGTCGCTCTCCAGTTTGCAATTTCATCAATCTGGTTGCTGGTTCCAAATTACCATAGCAACCGTGCATTGAGTGGATTAGGAAACTGGAATATGAATATCCGAGGATCTGAATAAAAAAAGAAAATCAAAAGTAACCATAACAATAAATGTGTAGCCTTACAGTACATGTTATTAGGTGAAAAATTAATCTTTAAACTTCAGTATTAGAAAAACTATTACAAGCAGAAAGCAACTGAAATAAGTCTATATATCAAGTGTACTATCTGAAAACAAATTAACTGAAAAAGGTGTTGGTGAACAACCCCTTTAAAGGAGAATTCAACTCCTTTGGGCAAAAAAACCCTCCCCCTCCCTTGTGTTGGTCCTCCTCCCCCCAGCCTACCTCACCCTTGGCAAATGCTCCTAACTTGTTACCCCTCCTTCTAGGCCCTCTCCAGCAGAGTTGACGGCAGCCATCTTCTCCCGAGCACTCTTCTTCCTGTAGTCATCAGCGTTTGGGGGCGCATGAGCAGTAGGAGGCATTTGCTGGTTCGGCGCTACTGCGTCCAAAAGTTTCCAATTTCTTTTGTCGGAAACTTCGTGACTTTCTAGATCTACACCAAAATTCACTAACTTTCCGGAAAAAAAGATTGGAAAGTTTGTGAATTTCAGGCTCATGCACAGTAGGAGGCATTTGCTGGTACGGAGCTACTGTGCATGCGCCTGAAAGTCACAAAGTTTTCAGTTACTTTTTTCAGAAACTTTGTGACTTTCAGTGCATGCGCAATATATCCCATCCGGCAAATGCCTCCTTCTGCGCATGTGCCCCCAAACGCTGATGACTACAGGAAGAAGAGCACTCGATAGAAGATGGCTGGTGTGAACTTCCCTGGAGAGGACCTAGAAGGAGGGTTAAGTAACAAGTTAGGGGCTTTTGCCTGATCAAACAGGAATTGGGATTGCAGAAAGATTTAGAAAGAATAGCATCACTGTAAGATTTGAGGAAACTAGAAGTTGTGAGAATTCCTCTTCAGTCACAGGTAGTAAGGAGCACAGATGAGACCATGGACTGTTGACGGAAAGATGTGGAGGGCAAGGAGGATGTTTTGGGAGATGTCAGATTTGTATCTCACCAGAGGAGCAGAGAAGTGCCTGTGACCATGAGCTGATATGAGCTGTATGCCAAGTTTAGAGCTGTTTTGGCCACATGCATCTTGACTTGCTGGAGAAAGGTCATTAATTGTGATGGTGAATGTGTTATAATATTAGACAGAGGTAGCCAAATTAGGACAGGACATGTTTGAGATTAAATAAATCCTTTAGCCATCAATTAGTTTTGGTAGAAAGGATTTACCAATTTAACAGACCGGAATCAATGGACAATCTGTAAGTAAAGGCACCCTAGTATCTTGCATTGCTTTTCAACTTTTGGTTCGGAAATGCCTGCTTCCACAGGATTTTAAATGCAATAATGCATTGATATCTGCTCCGTGCGCTCAGGATGACACAGTGACTCTGGGTGCAGATACAAGAGAGCACAGTTATGATCAGAGGAGCTGTTTCGTAGCCTTCATATAAGCCCAGTGTGGCCATAGCCTAAAGTTTGCAATACACACACACAGACAGACATTATCATACAAAACTTATATGGTATGTGTATGGTGGAAGACGAGGCAACCAATATGAGCATAAGACTTGAATATCAGTCGTCCTGTTGATAGGCCAAGACTGAAAATTTGCATTGGCACAGGGTTACTGCTGAATCGTCAGGTAGAGGTTGAATTCTATTGTTTCTACCTGTATATCTGACAATTCAGCTCTTAAGGTTTGTAGTGAAAACAAACTATCCATCCTGTGATGAATGGTGCTGGAAAGATCATAATTGTAATGCATATGGCCACCTTAACACCCTGTCTGAATTCTTTTGTGCCAACCTCAGCTTCAATTCACATGAAAGAGGATTCCATAGTCAGAATTCTGACTAGATCCAGCTCTCTGTTCTTTGTTTATTTGTTCAGCAGTGGAGGAAGCACCTTCCATTTTGGGACAAACACATAAAAGTCATTATGATGGCCTTCTGCTGTGCTGTAAAAGTGTCATATTGCAGGCTTACATACATGGTAGAACAGCTTAGGCTGGAAAAAAACACATTCATCAAGTTCAACTCATAATGACTGATAAAGAAAATGACAAAAAAATCCCTAAGCTGTGTAAGAATTGAACACGCTTCTTTGATTACACTTCCTTCTAATTGCAGTTTATTATAGAGATGCAAGTTTGCGATGTCTTGATGCAGACAGCTCTGGAAACCCTGGACCTTGAAGGTGTCAAAAGGTACACTGTGTAATTTGCAAGAGGGACAGTAAAGACCAATCGACGTCTGGCTCAAATTCCATAATGAATGGAATTCATTAATAACTACAGCAAACTTGCATGACTGCATCTGCACTTAGCAGTTATAACGGACCCTTTAGGCGATGGCAAGACAGTGCTGACATCAGCCTCCTGAAATATGCAGCCCAATTTCAACCCCTGACCACAAGCAGAATCCTCTTCTTATCCTCTTCAGCGTTCACCTCTGGAAGCCTTGTGTTGGCTCCGGAGTGAACAGACTTAGTGGATTTTGGACTTTGCATTTTTAACCAAAATCCACGAGTGTGTTGGAGCCGGAGCCAACACAAGGCTTCCGGACGCGAAGAGAGAAGGAGATTCTGTTAGCAGTCGGGAGCTGAAATAGACCTTCAGATTTCAGCTGCTGATTTCAGCTTCATCTGGCCCTAGCATTATACCTCAGAGTTTAGATCTGATGCTGCACTCTGCACCTTGCACTGGATTTATTATATGCCACAAGGTACGCAGTGCAGCAGTTTCCCTGGGTAAAAGTGCTTTGAGCATGACAATTAAGGGGTGTTCTCTTGCACTCCAGCCTGGGGTAATAAGACATGAACCCTACTGCTTTCACAATAATTTGTGAATACTGTTATTGTCCAAATTTAAGAGAATATGCAAAATGAAATATTTGTTTGTCTGCCCTTTCGTTAACAAATACACAGATGCCATACAATCAAAGATTCTGGCTCATTTTAGTATATGCTACACAAAAATCAAATGATTAATTATTGTAAAGTTTATTGTACATCATTTATTTTATCAATCGCCTGTTTTGCAATTGGCCGAATTTTGTGTGGGCGAATTCTGGTATAAGGCAGTGACACCTGCTGGCCAGTTTATGATATACATGTAATAGCTAACATCATTTGATTAGCTTTCTATTAAAATGTCTTTCCATTCATCATTTTATAGAATTCAATGCTCCTGGCAGCTAATGTCTATATCACTCTGCAAAAACATGCTCAAGAGCCAGCTTAAATTGAAATGATATTATCATGGAAAGCATATGGAACTATATAAATACATGTTAATAATATCATGGAAAGCATATGGAGCCTTTTAGCAAACGGTGCAATAACAATCCCCAAGAGGGACACATTCAGCCTGTGGCTGGATGCCACACATGATAGAAAAGAGTTTGGAATTATTTTATAGGGTGAACAGTCCCCTTACAGGAAACTGATGGCCACACAATTCTTCCCTAGATTTCCCTAGCAACCCACTCCCTCATGTTAGTAATAGAAAAAAAGATACATATATAGGAAGGCCGGTATTTTTCTTCAGGGGCAACCCTATCTGCACCTGACCCTAACTTGGCGGGCTTCATATTTATAGGCCTGCGCATGCCTATATAATGCTCTGAATGGAGGCTGAAGAAGGGAATTGTATGGTCGCAGCTCACCAAGACTGGGCAGAAGTCAGCTGGAACCTGACCCACCCACAGGTAAATGCGTGCTTCTCACAGAATTCAGGACCAGTCCACACATGACTACTCCCCAGGTCTTCAGATTGTAGCTTTAAATTAGAACCCCAAAATCCCATGTGAAAAGAACAAATTAAAAGTCACAAGTAAATAAATAAAAAAAAAAGTTATTGTACCGAGTTATGACATCAACCTTCAGTTGGAATTATAAATATTTTTTGCCTAGTCAGAAATTCGGAGTGAAGAATTAAAGTGCATCAAAAAGCCAAGCCAAATTTGTTACTCCAGAGACACAGCACCTCCATCTTCTAAGCTGTAAGAGGACAAAATAAGAAATTACTTTTCAGTGCAGGCCTGGAGCTGACCCCAACTCAAAAGAACAGATACTACATTTGTTATTATCTGAAAGGCAGAGTAGATAGCTCTACACCTTTACTGTTGGTGGTACATAGTGTTAAATAAGCCAAGAAGACTCTTTTTTTGTGTCCCTCATATAGGCTCTACGGCAGGCCCAGGCTTGCACCCTTGGATTCTGCAATTGCCAGAGGGGCTGTAACTTCTCGTAGACAGAATTTAGTGTGCTGGTTGGGGGCTATTTGGACATTTGTGTACTTTAAATGCCAAGGCCTATTCTAAATCACAATCCAGTCCTGGTCTATGGCTTTGCTCCTCCCCCTTGCTAGATGTTTCAGGGGTAAAGACCTAATCAAGACCCAACCTTAGGAGTTGCTGCCACCTACGGTCCTAAATGTCCTAAAGAAACTGTAATTTATTTTTCACTATGAAAATATAGTTGATTTGCATTTATCAGCCAGCTGCAGGTTGAACAGTGAAAGCAATCATCTGATTGGTTGCCATGAGTTACTGCCCAGGTGCAAATTTGCCCACTTTTTATAAATTAGCCCCATTGTCTACTAGCTGTGGGGAAGAATATATGCAACTTAATTGATGCCTAATAACCATAATATTTTGTTAAGGTTTCCTGTATCCAACATCACCTGGAACTGAATAAAAAGGTTTTAATCTATTTCTTCCTCTTTTTTAGCTGGGTTTAGGCATAGATTTCTTGTGCAGGCTGACTAATGCATTTATATATTCATCATCATTATCATTTATTTATATAGTGCCAAAAAGTTACAGAGTTTTTATTTAAAACGGGGTAACATTGTTATTGAAATAAAGAACCATAATAACATATGTAAATTCAACATTTATATTCACAAGACAACTACAGCTTTGCTAGACCAAGATTGAAAGCATTAGGTTCCAGCACTAGGTTTCTCATTACAGCTTACGTTGCAAACTGAATTCATTTTAGAGTTTCCTGAATTTTGGGAAGGGCCCTCTTTACCTCTTGTATTGGTTATTGACTGTTTTCTTGTATGCTTAATGTGTACACCCATTTATTGTACAATGCTGAGGAGCATGCTGGTACAAATAGACACATAAATTCCAAACATCCGGGACCTGGGGTTTTCCAAATAATGTATATTTCTGTAATATGAAGTCTTCTGAAATATAATGTAAACTTTAAAACCAAATAGGCTGGATTTGTTTCCAATAAGTATGAACCAAGTGCCAGCAAAATTACGCAGTTCATTTGCATTGTGTGCCTGATGTTTTTTGAACATTTTGTGCTCTTTCATTTTTGGTTTACCTAGTAAAACTGTACATTGTTTTTTTTTCCGGTAGAACCTGAGCTTTCTAAATCTGTTTTTGTGTACTTACACTTCTGGAACAAGATTTAGGGCTCTAAATGCAACAAAAAATTAAAACCTGCTATTTTTCATGATATGATTTATACCAGAAAAAAAATTTTTTTTTATTCGCAAAGATCAACATTTACTGCATTTTATGCTGGTTAAAAACACAAAAAGACACATTCATTCCCCAAAACTATATATTTTTGGAAAGTACACATTCAGCCGAATAAAAAATGTGTAACTCTGTCTTTCTATGCCAAAATACTTTCCCATTTATACATATGCTCACTATTCATTTTATTGCCCAGTGTAAAAACACATTAAAACAAAAACTGTCCGGCCAGAACACACAGTCACTCAATGCTTATATACAGGAACATCACTTATTTCATACTAAAAGCAGCAATATAGTTCATATAAAGTCTCTTTAAAAGCTCTCAAAGTCCTCAATCCAGATTTAGGGTTTATAGAAATCTTAGTGTGTGATATTATGGTATTTTAAACTAGTTATATCTCATCAGGCACTATTCATAAAGCACCAATATATTATAGACAGTATGCAGAGGTTGATTAAGGCTTTTACTGAAGGTTTTGATGAAATGACAAGGATAGGCAAATAAATAAAATCCCATTTTTACTTTCTTTAATGAAAAAGAAACCCATCTCCAGTCTAATTTAATTTAAAAATGTGTGCTGTTATTATAAGAAACCTGACTATGCAGTGAAATTCTCCCTTCATTTACTGCTGTGGATAGGAATTTTCAGACAGTCCCTTACTGCTGGGCAGGGAAACAATCATACTTATGAACAGCAGGGGGAGCCCCCACCTTACTTCCCAGCCATGCAGAACTCAAAAAGTTGTGTTTCCCTGTAGAGCAGTCGCAAACTGTATAGGGATTTGTATTGGATTTCATTTTTGCCTTTATATCCCCTTTACTGTTTCTAACTCCAGCTGCAGGGACAAAGATCATGGAGCCAGATTTAAACAGATAAACTGGGATTCTATTTGGAGCATTATTTTGCTGCAGCCACTGGTTCTGCAGAGTTGGAGAAAGTTTTTTTCAAACAATACAAAAACTATAAAATACACATTAGATTACATGACCCAGTGCAGTCTGTATATTCTGATTATTAAAGTCTTGCTGTATCAGCTTATGGCAGATATTATTTGTGCTGTTTTGATAATTTATGACGATCCCTAAGCAGCCTAGACCACACTGAGCATGTGCAGGGTCAGGGTCTTGTAAAAATGTTTAACAAAGTTACAAGATGACAGCCCCCTGTGACAACTTTAAAAGCTTAAATCATTTGTTTGATTAGGCTTGTGGTGCAGTAAGTTCATGTTTATGTTTAATATACAAGATACAGCATTTCTAGCCTTATTCTATTTTAGACTTTCCTTGTCATTGAAGTACCTGAAAATTGCCTCAAAGCTGCCACTTTCTAGCATCTTATCACCCACGCAGCATTAGGTACCAAGAAAAAAACATCCTAAACATGAACTCCAGGTTTCTACTGAACACTTTTGATGCCCCATAGGGTAATCAAGTTATGTTGAGTACAGAGTCACCCAAATGAAAACAGCACATATGCATTTTCACATTTGACACTCTGGCTGCTGCAATATAAGCACCCAGTATGTGAGTTATGAGCCATAAGACCCCCCCACCCCAGTATGGAGACCCTAGCAAACCATATATTTTTGGAAAGTACACATGCTGACGAATCTAAAATACGTCTTTCTACCAAAACGGCAAAGCTATGTTGAACGTAGTGGTTTTCATGACATTTCTGAAAATTGTCACAAAGCTTGCATTTTACTTCATTGTATAGCAAACATTATGTCATACCAACAAAAACATCTTAAATATGAATGACAGGATTCTACTGATGCCCGATATGCACAGATTTACCATACTATGTGATGTACAGAGGCACCCAAATGTATATAAAGCAGACAAAAAAACTGACTATGCTGGAAAAAAAACAAAAAGCCACAGTGTAAATGTAAACGTTTATTAGTGTAAAATGTGTGTGTGTAACCAGGGCTAGAGATTGCAAATCCATCTGGAGGTGCTGGAGGGGTCCCACCTGGATACGAAGGGAAGCAGAGCTGGAGTGTCCAGGAAGTGAAAGTAGCAGCAGGACACATACTTTCCACGTGCCTGCTACTGCTTTTGGGGCCCCTGGGCAATCGTGTCCCAGGGACTGCTCTTCGCCTAGGGTCTGGGGAACAAGCGGTGCTGAAGAGAAGCTCCAATGTTCCTCAATATGCAATGGCTGCACATGGTAGAATCTTCGATCTGAGGCACTTAAATGGTTAATTATATCTTAGTTTGTATCAAGTACAAGGTACTGTTTCATTACTACAGAGAAAAAGGAAATCATTTTTAAAATTTTTGATTATTTGGATAAAATGGAGTCTATGGGAGACAGCCTTTCTTTAATTCAAATTTGGGATTCCAGATAACGGATCCTAAACCTGTAGTAATAATAATAATAGACATGCTTCCAAAATAAAGTCTGTGCCATACTTCTAAGCTGGAAGGCAAAAGTACAATTGTTTTAAGGGCATTCATTTATTTTTATTACTCAACCCCAGAAAAGAAAAGAACCATTCATCTGGCTCTGAACTCCAACTTATTCAATTAAAAACATTATGCCTATGAAAAATGGAAAGTAGGCCATAAAGCTGAGGCACTGACTAAATATTATGACTAGTTATTGAGCCTATGCTAACTTTACTTCTAACTTTGTAAAAATAAAAAGAACTATAGGGTTCACATACACCTCTGCTACAAGATGTTATATGGTCAATTGCCACCTAATACCCTACCAGCAGACATGGAGGGGGGGCACATGGATCAAGGCCAAACAGCAATGCTCTACTTGATTCAGAAGAACAAACACCATGGATTAAAGCAAATGAGGAAATGTGCCCGAATTAAACATCCTTTGACCAAATCCCCAGTTCCTAGGATGTCTTGTTGGCAGGTGTATAAAGAAAAACTAACCTTCAAATGGGATCAAAAGCAGAAGTAGAGGAATCAAAAGATACCAGGGAGTTGTTGGTGTTTTATAGCTTTGGTGGGGTCTTTCTGATGGGATCAAGTGTGCTGAGGAATACATAGGGGCAGATTTACTAAGGGTCGAACAGAAAATTCGAATTAAATTCGAATGAAAAAAAATTCGAATTTTTAAGTAAGTTTTGGCTACTTCGACTATCGAATAGCTCAAAATTTTATTCGAATTGAAAAAATTTAAAAAATTTTAATTTCGAAGTACGGTCTTTAAAAAACTTTGAATTCAACACTTCGCCACCTTAAAGCTGCCAAATCGCCATTTTAGCCTATGGGGGACCTCATAGAACCTTTACTATGATTTTTTTTATGAAGTCCTGGAAAATCAAAGGATTTTTTTTTTTTGTAAAATCGTTTGAATCGAACGATGCATTACAACATTTCAAACCATTTTATATTCGATCGGAAATGGACATATTCGGTCCTTTTTTTGATCCAAAATGCCCTTTAAGAAAAAAGTTTTTTAACTTCGAAATTCTACCTTTAGTAAATCTGCCCCCCTAGTGTTTCCTAGGGAAAATAGTGTTTGAATTTTTCTGTGAAGGTTTTCATTTATCCAGGTCATGATAAGTCTAGTAATGATATGTTTATTATGCTACTTTTGTATCTTTTTGCAATATGTATATATAGAAGTATGGTTATTCAGATGTAAATCAATTTTTTTGTGTATAAATAGCTTCCTGGTGACCAGTGCAAAATTTATATTTTCTAAATATAAAACCATAAGAATAACTCTTTTTCCTAATTTGTAAATATACTTAGAAGTAACATAATAATACAGCTATTGTGTTTGAAAGAAACAGACTTCCCCCATTACTCATGCATTTGCCGAGCTTGTTACTATATTCTAAACCCAACTAATTTTTACAACTCTGTTCACGGAATGGTTTTCTGTCCAAAAAATGTCATTTATTCTCGCCATTACTGTTCTTCAACCCTGGCTGTTATTTTGCATTTTCACCTCCAGCAGATATTAATGCATCCACTAGAGGGAGAACATACACCAGTATATTGCTGTGATTTCTAGAAGATCTTCTGTTAGTGTCTTGCGTGTTATTGTTTCTGTGTCCATTTTGTTGGTCTTTGCTCATACTCTTGAGTTCTTGAAGTGTATAGATAAATGTACCATTATTTTTACTTTGTGGCATAGAAATCAGTGTGCTGAGCACTTTTAATAGATTTCCAAGCTTGCTAGTTTCAGAGATGGGACATCTTTCTTCTCATTTCATTTACATAACGTGCCTTGTACAGAAGACACTATACCAAGGTGTTTTGGGCGAAAGTGACCTTTAAACCATCACCATATACATCCATTCTCTGTCTTCCTAATTTCTTTAAAAGGCTAAGCTGCAATTCAAAGGTCAAATAAAGGGTCGAGTAGAAAGGTCAAGGGTCATAAAATAATAGCAGATGCAGGGGAGTAAAATTATTTAGAGAGACTGGGGGTGTCAGTAGGTCTAGCTCCTGGAGAATTGTAGTCTATGCAAATGTTCAGTTCAGATGCACTCCTATACCATGGTGTATCTCTTACATGAACCCATTTTACATTACATTTTAAACAGTAGTCTATGCTGGCAACTGTTTTCCCTAATATACTGTGGATAGAGGTAAAACATTCACGCTTCTAACTCCCCTCTCTACATTATTTAATGGACGCTCATCATACAAACATTCACACACATGCTCAGATTGGTACATAATAACCTGTTTATTATACATCAGTATTGTAAAATACTTGCCATTCCTTCTTTCATACCCATTATTTAATTTTTTTTTAATCTTGAAATAATTGATGCCACTCTCTGGTCCCAAAATGTTCCACGTGTGGTCATCTCTAGGTTTGTTGGGGATGGTCAACAATCTGCTGACCTCTGCACTTTGCTTGTGACCTTTACCCTCCATGGGTCAAAAGGGTCAACTATTCTCATTTACATGCAGAGAGCACTCACTGCTGATCAACCAGATGTAATTAATTCAGCACAAATTCAGTTAACTAGAGAATATAAATAGAAATAATAATGCTAGCAATCTGAAATAGCAATTGAACAGGCTTTTGTCTTTTACTAGGAATGTCAAACAATTTTCTAATTTTATACAATAACTTGTATACATTTTATACAATAACTTATACATTTATACATTTTATACATGCTTATCATGTCTACAAGTTAGGTATATCTATGGAAGGTCTTGCTAATCCAGTTTGTACTTCCTTTATGATATGCAAACCTTGTATACATTTGAAAGTGACAGTTTGAAAAAATGTATATTGAGCCAACTATATGCAGAGTTAGAGATAATATACAAACAAATTGTCAATAAGAAATGGGGATAACAAATAGCCTTTTGAGTAATATCATAAAAGACAGAGTTAATTACAGTTAAAACATTACAGTAAATTTTCTTAACAAATTCAGAAGAAAATTTGCTACACTATTGCCTTATGTAATAATGATTTATACAACCCCAGAGATGTGAAACAACTGAGGGAAAAAATTAAAATTGGCTTGCCAAATACCAGCATTAAACAGAGCTTTCCCAAGCTATGTTACTTAAATAGAAAAAGTACAACAAAATACAAACTTATTGAGGAATGCAGTTGGGGACACCCCATTCAACTAATAGTACTGTATAATGGAAGCCCAACAGTACTTCGTCTCTCTAGAAAGCAGGAAATCCCTGCCATTGTGGGACTTTATACCATCAGTTCTTAAAGGGATCCTAGCATGGGAAA
>CM044431.1:105855225-105870899 GCA_024363595.1 Xenopus borealis | reverse complement strand
AAATTTAGCAAAATGGATGCAGTATTCAAGGGGCATGGCTACAAATTGGGCTTAGGTAAAAAAAATGTCACCTCGCTATGCACAGCAGATCTTATTGTCCCTCTTTCCTGTTTTCATTCGTTAGGAGGAACTGCAAAGCATTTTAGCATTCAGAGAAAACATGGTCAAATTAAGAATATGATAATGTATCGATGTGATAACTTGCCTGAGCTTGGATTTGATAGCTAAAGTATTGCCTGACAAAGGTGAACACAAGCCATGAAAGTATAAAAATAACCTGGGCCTTTCTTCAGTAGTGTTTCATCATTTTTATGTCAGGTGAAGTACAGGAGTTTTCATCAAATTCCACTAATTCATTCAGAATAATTTGTGCACCTTCTTTTAAATCTTGTAAGAGATGTCACCTTATTAAAGAGGACCATGAAAGCCCACCCCAGGGACCCATATTTGTGTCTTAAATAATAAGATAAAAAACCTTTATTTATGGTTATGGTGCAGAAAAAAACTCCAATTGACTTCAATGAGTATTTTGGCAAAGCAAACCAAAACAGATTCACCCATTGCCAGAAGGTCATCTGAACTCCCTCTATCAGCTAACAAACAGCACATATAATGCATTGAGTTTTTTTTTATTGTGTGTATTATTAAACAGAAGTACATTATCAGAGCAAAATGCACCTTAGTATGAAATACATTTCACAAATCTGACCTGCTTTATTTAGACACTGCTCTTTCTCGTATGCCTCTGGCAAGCGCACACCTTAGAGACATCCATCTTTGGAGGTTAATGAGGAAATAAAAGTCTAATTCATCTTTAATTCCAATTCCAATTTCACAGAAGATAATTATAGAATAATTTATTTTCCACACTGGAGAACTAAACAAGTAAGGACTAATATACATGGATGACTTGTCGTATTATTCCCTTAGGAAAAGGAGCTCTGATTTCTGTAAGCTACTACTGTCAGGAGTCAGAGACACTAAATAATGCAGCTGTAAGTCTATGTACGTTGGTGCTGACTGCATATTGCTATGACCATGAGCACAATTGAGCACAATATGTGAATGTCGAGAATAAGAAAAGGAAATAAACAAAACTACTCAAAGGGCAATTCTAGCTGAGACCATCTCCAAGACCAAATGTAGATAATGTATTATATAGAATACATTATAAGCCACTTTCCCGTTCCTTCTGCTTCCTTTGCTGATAAACGTCCCAACTGACCATATAGGTTGCAGACCACTATTAGTTTGTGTTCTCATTTATAACATTACAACAAATACAATTGAGGAAGTACAGGTATGGGACCTGTTATCCAGAATGCTCAGGGCCTGGGACTTTCTGGATAACAGATCTTTCCATAATTTGGATCTCCATCCCTTAAAGCATATAAACATTAAATAAACCAAATAGGCTGATTCTGCTTCCAATAAGTATTATAGCATCATAGTTTGGATCAAGTACAAGCTACTGTTTTATTATTACAGAGATAAAGGAAATCATTTTTAAAAAGTTGGATTCTTTGGATAAACTGGAGACTGCCTTTCCGTAATTTGGATCTTTCTGGATAACAGGTATCCGGATAATGGATTCCATACCTGTACAGGTCTGTATTAAATACCTCATTGGGTTGATTTATAAATATGTACCAATGCAGTTACCCAGAGCTTACAGTCAAATTGTTAATCTCATTTTCTAGCTTTTCTAGACTGTTCAAAGCTTATTGTGCAATTTAACACGTATGCTAGTAAATAAGCATTCATCTCATCAACCAATTTTTATGCAGATAGCATTTTATATAACAAATTAAGGGGTATGAGTTTTCAGCATTATTCTTGTCCTGTGAAAAAGTACTTAGTCCATTACAGTGCAGCGAAATAGCAATTAGCAAGCCAAGTACAAGTTAACTTATACTTGATTGGTTTTTTTTTTCCACATTGCATAGTAAATGAGCAATGAACCCCAAATATCCAGTTCTAATAGGATCCAGTGGGCATCTAGAATCTTGTGAACTCTATCCCTATGTGTATAGGGTTAAGCCCGTGGTAGCACAATCTTTCCGGGAAGGTTTCCTCACATTGCAGCGTGCGCATGATTTAATGCACCTGCAGTGTGTAAAGGAAGCTCTGTGTTTAAGCTGTAATTGATGTAAGTAAAGGTATATGGGATTATAAAGTGTCCCTTGGAGATCATAAAGCATCAAACAAGCCCGACAATGTCTCTCGCAGGGCACTATCCCTTTTACCAACTCCGAGTTGCTGACATTGTATTAATGAAGTCTGGCTAATTGTTTTGATATAAAGAGTGAAAGGTCAGGAAAGGACATATTTCTGTGCATGGTTTAATGTAGCAATATCATTCCCTAATAAAGATTAGAGAAAAGGGAACATGTTTCCCACTTCATCTTACAATAGAGTAATCAATAACAAATATGTTTACTTTGACATGTGCAGGCATTCATTCTTATAAAAGATATCACAACATATGGCATTTTATACCCCAGTTACACAGAAATCATAAATCAGATGTATATTCCAATACCCAGAAATACAACCATACTCATCTTAAATGTCATAAGAGATAGAGATCTGGGTATGCAGCCTTCCTGTTGTTATACACAGTTATCAAAATTATATTACTATAAAAGTATAAAGCCAATCAATTCCCTTACATCATTAAGTATACAAATATCAGAAAAGTAGTTGAGAGTACATTTCAGCTTTCCTGAAACACAACACCACATGCCACAGGCCTATGTCTAGGTTTAAATACATTGAAGCACTGAATCCAGGATTACATTCAACCTGATCCAAGCACTTCCAGGATTCAGATCTGTCCAAATCCACACCTTTAATGTCATTTGCCTTTAAACACAGTTTTGTTCACAGATTATGCATTTTTAAAAATTCTCTCACATTTTAATATGGAAATTAATGGTTTGAGTCCAGATCCGTATTGAGCTAAATCTTTTTTAATGAATGAAAAACTATGCATCCCTAAAACAAAAAAAGCTAAATGTAGAAATAATAATACAGGCACGTGCCCCACATACCACACTAGCCTTCAGAAACCAAATATATATACCACATATATAATGGGTTAAGGGTTTGCATCTGAAGCTAAAGTTTTTTCTTTCCAACAGACTTAATTAGTGTTGTTCAGACAAACACAAATGGATTATGCACTGGGTGAACACTATAGGATTTTTTCCCTTGATCAATATGCCTTCTGAGCTTCAGATACTCGACTAGAAACCCTACTCTGTTTTTTGACCATCCATAATGTCACCGAGTCCCTCTCATGTCTGACAGAGAGTTTCCAGGGACCTGTCACTTCCTCTAAGCTGTCTGTGTGTGTCTTTGTGAAGAAACATCTCTATATCTGAGAAACTCTATAAATCAACAGTGTGTCCTTCCTTCTTTTCTTAGAATGGCCCTATAAAACTTGCTACTCTTTTATTTGTAGTCATCTGTCTAGATAGGTATCTCACTCATTTTCTCCCTTCATTAGATTTATTGTCTAGCAACATTTCGTGTTTGCTTGTGCTTCCACCATGCATCTAACCATTCCCATATTCCTTTTTTCACTTGCACAGCAGTAGCTAGTCCAGCAGCCCACTAAACTGAAAATCATTTTTAAGCACAGTCAAGTCATAAATGATGGTATAAAAATAAATGAAAAAAATTCACACATCTATACCCTCTTTTACCAGTTAATCACAGAAGCACTGCAAAAGGTGAAAAAGACACTTATGTCTAACCAGTAACTGATTAAAGTGATACTGACACTAAAAACTACTTTTTCAAATATAAATGTACATTAAAAGTTACCTATAGGTCATGCTGATTTTTTGCAGAGAGGTTTATTTGAAGAATAGTAAGTAATTGTTAGTTGAAGTTTCTAAACCTGACTGTTTTGCCAACCTGACTGTCCCACCTCAGTCTGTCAGTTATAGTTTCTAATGCTAACGCACTCCTGCTGCACAAATATGGCAGCCCTCTCATAGAACAACACAGGAAATCAGATAGGTCATGTAAAAGCATTGGGTAAACACTTTATGGCAAAATTATAGCATGCAAAGTCAATTTTATGATAGATGTAAAAAATGCACAATTTCTGGTGTCGGCATCTCTTACTCTTGGCCCAGAATAGAGAGATATCCCTCTGACTGCCCTTTTCTGTGTTGGACCTATTACTTTTCTGATGCATCACCTTCTTTTTAATGATTTTATTTCCATGATTTCCTTTTTTTCTATCTTGCTTAGTTTGCTTTCAACTTTTTCTTGTTTAGGGATGGTCCAAGTCTGTTGTCCATAACTTGCAGTAGCTCTTTCAGTTAACTGCCAAAACAAAGGATACATGATCATATTGGAGGGTGCACAGTATTTTGAAAACTAATGCTTCCAAATAAATATGGTTTCAGAGTTACATTTACTTAAGGTTATACATTATGTTTTTAAAATATATGTCCATGCTCTACAAAAGTCAGAACAACAGGGAGCAAGTCCTTCATGGTGTTCAAGCTGTCTGTCCTTGACCAGAGTTAAATGGTCATTTTGAAACAAAAAACTAGCAAGGACAATCTACAGTGGAATCGTCTGTACTTCCCTGAGAGGTTATAAAAGAACCATATTGTAATTTAATGGTGTACTGTCTATCAATGTTTATGGGTAAGGTTATGCAAGGAATTCAGTTCAAACTTTGCCTTGAAGAATGTTCAATTGCTCATTTTCCAGCACAAGTGGTACTCACAATTACACTGAGATTCTGGACAAGAAGACTGCATTATGAGCAAAAATCATGGCAATCTGACTCTCGCTTTGCACATGAATAGGATAGGTTGAACACAACTGGCAGGTCTTTTTTTCAAGATAATTTTATTATTATTATATTGTGACATCTTTACCAGTGTTCACAAGTTCACGAAGAGCTCCATTGGTGGGTAAGGTGAGCATCATAAATGGTCTGTAATATGTGCAATCTGTACATCTGTGCCATCTGTAATTCCTGCTCTACTCAGCTGAGACATGTTAGCAGAATCTATGATATAATCTATAGAAATAAAAGACCAAAACATTCCTATGAACACAATTGTGCAAATAGCTGGAATGAGAAATCAACTCACCTGCTGTATATTTGATATCATATTGTTTACTATTACATTATTCTGTACATTACAGACCAGCACCGATGTCCAGAATAGAATAGACCTTCTTCTGATGCAGCCTATTTATCTAGATAATGCATTTCATGGATAATGGCTTACAAAAATAGTATACCAGAGGAAAATTTCACAGTTCTTCATTCATGGCATGGTGTTTTTAAAGCAGTATTTATCAAAGGGCAAAGTCTCACTTTAACTTCTTTATACATTTATCTATTTATCTGGCCAAACACCCTAACTTTGTGTAATATTTAGTTAAGCACTGGCTTGCATACAGAAAAGAACATAGAAAACACTTGTATGGATAATGTTAATTATAGAAGAACCTTTAGTGAAGATGGAATTGGTAACAAGCAAGCCATTTCATGCTTCAACTAATAAATGAGGCAAAGCCAGTAGATAACCTCAGTACATTTTTAATATGTTTTCCAAAGTGTTAATTTTATCACTTTCTACAAATCATCTACTAGAACAACTAATCCATATAAGCTCTGAGCTGGTGCCCATCTCCTTTATCAATGCATTTCATGTACTATAGGGGAAAAAACACCATCAAACCTTTTTAAATAAATGGAATTTCATTTTCACTACCTGCTTGTAAAAGCTGAAGATAAAATTTGTTGCAAAATGACAGTTTATCTTGTAACCACAGATCTTCTCAATGGAGGACAGATGGAAGGATGAACTATATTTGTCTCTCATCCTTTCTATCTCTCTTATCCCCATCTCTGATCTCATAAGTAGGGCGGTGGGAGCCATCCCTCTTGAGCGGAGCTTGGCAGGCCTCTACTATATCTTTATGGAGATTCTCTCTTTCCTCAATTGTGTCGGAGTAGTGTCCATCCCGGGAGCGATATCGGGCTAATGGAAAATGTCTAATGGTTTATTGTTGGTTTTTAAAGTACAATTAGTTCAAGTGTAAACAAAAAAATCTGCTTAATTAAGAATTTTTAAACAGGGCAGAGAGATTCCGGAAACATTACCAAGCAATGCTTGGTATCATAAAATTGATCGTCAGATGGAGGGAGGGAGTAGGTGCTGTGTGTGTGTGTGGTGGGGGTAGCAAGAGACCACATAGGTTTCATTCAAACAAGCCTTCACTGTTAATGCAGTAGAATATTTTTCCTTGGAGGTTAAGAGAAGAGAAGTCTAATGCTTTTAATGTCATAATGGATAGTGGTGTGCTAGCTGTGAGTGGCATTTGTGGAATAATGGATGGAAATTGAGAAACACCATAAATCATAAGCATCTCTTCCAAAACTGTAGTAAGGTCATTGCTAAAGAAGAGTTGTAATCAAGACAAAGTTGAAAAAAGTGCAACGCAACTATTTCACATGTGAAATCATTCTGCTATTTTATTTATTTATTCTCTGTTGTATATACAGCTCAATGTAGGTGTTGCCAGATAGGGAATTCCATGTAATAACTACAAAGCTCATTGCACCCCTAATTTGCAGTTTAAACATGTTTAGTGGAGGGAACTTGCTATTACTTTAATTTGTAATACTTCTAATGGATCCACAGTCAACAGTTGTAGTTTCCATCATGATCAAAGAATACAGAAAGGCACAAACTGGAGATATTACAATGGATGGGGAACAAAATTGTGAACTTATTTTATTCAAAGAAATATCATCTCAAACGATGGAGACATTAAGCGTTTCATGTCTATTGGGGCACTTAATCATAGGAAATGTTATATGACTAATACAACATGTCTAAAGAAATACAAACCAATATGTTTATAGGAACAAATATTCCTTTAAACATGTTTAATCAGTTGTTCTACACCATTGCTCCAACAGGAAACCTGTAAGGCTTTAGGCTAAGATAGTAATTCTTAAAATAAATTATATTCATTTTAAGTTTCTGACACAACTGCAGTTTGTGTGTACCTAAATTATAAGGTGATTTATTCATCATTATTTGCTAAAGGTCTGGGCCCAAATTGAACTATGACAAGTTTCTACCTCAATTGTTTTTACAGACTGTCTTTGTTATTTCTGTCAGTTTATCCCTGTGTGCCCAGTAAAATGTGTTTGTGAACTCTAATGTTGCAAATGTATGTTGCAGATAGACACAGTTCTTATAAGAATGTATATGCAATACTGGTCCTATACAGGATTTGGTCACAATAAAAATATTACAGAACAATATCTGTGTTAAGGGAAATGCATTGCATAGTATGTCTTTATGCCCTTTATTATATTGATATTGGTTAATACAGAGGATCTCTTTTCTGGTGTATAGTAATTATAGAGCCGTGTATATTAATTCTTGTGGCCTGGTGCTGTGGTCTCTTATCAGAACCTATTTATAAGAATGTCATCTGTTTGACTGCTGACAGGTGACCAGTTTTAGTCTCCTATATATTTTGAGTATTTAACTGCAGCACAAATGTTCCACAAGTTACAATAACAACTATGATTGATGACAATACATTAACTAAACACTTTGTGGAGAAAGCGGCATAGATAATCAGTTGGGGGTCACCAATATAAGAACCTTCTTCCATTCTGGCATGCTGAGCTAACATTCAACTAACATTCATATCCTCCACGGTAGGCTCCTCTTTGATGTGTTTATGTGCAAAAGGCATATAGATTGTAACAATCCCCTCAACACTGGCGGGCAGACTGTATACGTTTTGTAATCCATCTAGTAAATTATGTTCACCATTGATTGGCACTCCACTAGTTACCAGCACTTCAGTCATACACACATAAATACTTCTAGTCACACAAAACATCCAAACATTATAAAAATATATCAATTACAAGAGGTAAAATGTCCCAACTACACAACATTAAAAGGAATTTTGATTTTTTTACTTTCAAAAATTAAATTTGACAAGAGATGGATAATTTACTCTCTAATTGTGTTAATTTAGAAATGCTCAAATTCAAATTTTAGAGAGAAAACTGAAAACTAGAATTTATCAGCTGTAGAAGTCTATGTGAGTTGTACTAGGCAAAATGTAAGCAATTTTGTCAATCCAAATTTTCAATTGTTTTTAAACTTAAGTTTTTTTGGTTTTGGAGTTGGGGTTTTTCTACAGTTGTATTCATTCAAGTTTTTTTTTTTTAAATATGGATTTTTAAATAAATAAGCAAACATGCAAGATTTTTTAACTGTGAATTTCTTTAACGTAAACAACCAAAACTGCATTTGAATTTTGGTAAGTAAGCCTTCCTGGGTTGTCAAGTTGAAAGCCAGGCTTTGTTAACATGCCACCTAAGAATGCTGCAAGAAGTTATGGTTACAAGATATGGTTAAAGTCAAAACAACTCCTGTCTATTTTCTAGTTCACAAAAGCTTTCAGGTTGCAGGTTTTACATCAACTTTTAGGACAACTACCCTCTTTTATCATGCTATGCTGGTATATGATGGTATGGAATTCGTTATCTGGAACCCATTATCCAGAAGGTTCCAAATTAGGGAAAAAATCACCCATAGACTTTATTTCAATCAAATTATTTCATTTTTTCTCTTTGATATTTATGCAGTACATTGCTCTTTATGCCAGCTAAGAAATAATTAATAATTATTTGAGGCAAAGCAATCCTATTATGTTTAATGCTCAGATGATATTTTAGCAGATTTAATGTATGTAGATCCAAATTACAGAAAGGTCCTTTACCTGGAAAACACAGGATGCGAGCATTCTAAATAACAGAACCCATACCTGTATGTGTTTGCACTAATTATTGCAAATTAAATTCCACTCCAAAATCTTATCTTTACAAACTGAAAGTCAGATAACTGGAGATGTGGGTTGTGTCCCTGCATTAGCCTCTTAAAACAGCAGAACCATTGCTCATCACTTTCTCTATGCTTGCTGAAAACTAGCAGTTTGTTCTGGAGAGTAATAGGGATAATAAAAATAATGATAGGATGAAGCAGCCTGCAGGAGGGTCCCTCAGCTGCATTCCATCCCCCCAGCCTAGAGACACAGCCACAGGCAGAATCAATAGTGCACACAGTCTAGTAAGGAATCATTTTTTTTGAAGCATTGGGGTAAACATAGCTAGGGCAGTGGAAGGGCAGTATGCAAAGACAATGGAGAGGGGAACAGAGGAAAGCAAAACTACATAAACAAAGAGGGAGTAAAAATACATAAAAAAATAAATATTTATTTGTGTATATATGGTATAATTAAAATGTATTTGTGTTAATAAGGTATTAGTTCAGTAAATCGTATGTAACCAAATTTGGCCTCATATTTAAGTATATCTTCCATTCATAACATTATTTCAGGTATATCAGTCAATAACCCATTCATTCTGAGAAATCTCCTTAACTAATGACCCACTGGGAATTTTCTTAATGTGGGTGTGGCTCTAAAGTATTGGTTCCCACATTCAATGTCAAAGTTAATCAGGCTGAAAATTCAGACTGAATAGCGATTTATAGTCTTGAATAAAATATCCATGTTTTTGAGCCCTTAAAGTACCAGACCCTAGAACAAATACATCCTTTTCAATTAATAGTAGTGTATAGCTAAGGAATAAAAATGTATTTCCATGTTTTAATTTTTTACATGCTAACAGGCTGTTTCTATCATTAAGATAAAAAGGACCACTGAAGGTGATTTAAATGCTTGCTGAATTTGAAGAAGGACAAAAAGGATGGCTGTCTGAAGGGTTTCGCATATCAGCAGTCTTATTTAGGCATTGTTATATGCTACTAAGTTCTAAATCAAAACATATACTCCCGGGGGCGTGGTCTGACTATGCAAGGAAGCAGACGCGTGTGAGACAAGCTCCGTACTAAAGCCAGCAAATCCGCAGCACAAAGGCCCTGAATAAGCTTATTTCGGGATGGGAAGAACAAAAAAAGACAAGAGAAGCCCGGAACCACAAGATAAAACACAAAAATCGCACCTAACGAGGTTCTTTCAGAAACGCTCTGCCTCGTGTTCCAATGTCCATCTGGATACACAGGCCGCGACGCCATCTTGGAGCGCACCGCAATCACCGGAACGCTTCCCACAGGCAGCAGACCTAACCGGAGAAGAGGAGAATTGGGAAAGCGACAACACAATAACAGCTCCCACACCGACAAAGGCCAAACAGACGCACATGGCGGACATACCACAAGGGCCAACGCAGTCCCCGCGATGGGAGAGCGGCGATGATTGGCAACCTTCACCGCCACAGCATAATATCGATGGAAGTCCAAAAAGAGCAGAGACTTATATCTCCCAACAGACGGATCAACTGTCACAGGCCCGGGACACACTGAACACAGCGGAGGGTGAGTCATATTTTTCTAATAAGGGAGAATACCATCACGCAAGCACCCCTCCCAATACCACCCAAGCAACCGCACACAAGGCCTCATTAACCCCCATAGATCAGGACTTGAGAGCACATATTCTCTCACTGCCATCGCGTAGAGACATTGAAACACTAATGCATGACACAGAGACTGCACTTAAGTCCGAAATAAACACAGTACAGACCCAAATTTCATGCATAGGGGAGAAATATGAGCGCCTGGAGAAGTCAGTACAGGAAAACATGGAAAAAATCACAGACTTAGAAGCCAAGGTCGGCGAGTGGGAATCCCGAATGGGCCAATTACAAAACCAGCTAGATGATCAGGAAAATCGTTCCAGAAGGAACAACATAAGGATCAAAGGCCTTACAGAAGCAATTGGGCAACAAGAGCTGTTTGCAACCCTACGTAAAATATTCAACAATATGCTGGGGAAACCACCTGATCACCAAATTATTATTGATAGAGCGCATAGAGAGCTCAGACCTAGAGATCCAAACACAGATATCCCAAGAGACGTGATATGTCGCATCCATTTTTACAACATAAAAGAAGCCCTGATGTTAAAAGCAAGAGACCTGGGGGTCATTAAATACGAGACATCTCAGCTTAATTTTTTCCAGGACTTATCCAGGAATACTCTGAGACAAAGGCGGGCATTGAAACCCATCCTGGACACTTTGAAAGAACGCTCCATTAAATATAGATGGGGATTCCCGTTTGCATTAACTGTGATAAGACAAGGGAAGCCCACTACCATCAAAACCCACAAGGATATACCCCACTTCCTAAAGGCCCTAAACCTTCCCACAGTGGAAGTGGAAAACTGGGAAAGAGTAAACGGGGCGTTACCACTACAGCAGACAAACAGGAATGCTACAACATCAACCACTCGGCGTACTATAGATGATAAACTCACAAATGGACATAAACCACCACCGAAGAGAAAGAACACGGAGACCTAAAGTCTTGCAAGGACATTTCATCACTGACTGACTCAAGAACAAAGTATCAGGAAAGTATAGAAACATCCTAATGACTTTGATAACATTACTTAGTTCACCCATCCCACTAAAAACCTGCAATACGGGGCACAAAAGTTTAAAGGACAAGGTAAATTAATATGCTGGCTCAACCGGGCGAAAGCTTGTTGGCTTCTGGATTGGTTTCAACCTATACCCCCTATAGGTATCGTTCTAGCTGGCAGGAATAGACCAGCATTAAGCTCTATTAGCTTATATTGTAAAAACAAAATATCTACATAATCATTTAATTGTTCTAAACCAAAGAGTTTTAGATACTACAAATACTGTTTGAATTATGTTATTTTTCCTTTTTATTTTCATGCAAAATATGTTAAATGTACTAGGCCATTTGGTTCAACAGGTAAAGCACTTACATATTGATAATGGCTAACTGCACTGTATGCTCCTTTAATGTCCGGGGATTTAATTCACCAAACAAAAGATCTCAGATTCTACATGGTTTACACAAAAAAAAAGTGATGGTAGCGTTCCTTCAAGAAACGCATTTTAAAGTAGGAAATAGGCCACAAATGAGTAACAAACATTATAGAAACTGGCTATTTAGTGATAATCCAGAAAGCAAAAGTAAGGGTGTTGCGATTGCATTCCACCATCAACTCCCATATAAATTAATTGATTCAATAATAGACCCTCAGGGACGATATGTATTAGCTAAAATAGAAATTCACAACCATAAAATTACTCTGGCAAATTGCTACACTCCAAATACAAACCAGGCGTGCTTCCTGGAAAAAGTACTCGCAGTGCTTGAAGGGTTCAAGGAAGGACCATTGGTTTTAGGGGGTGATTTAAACGTAGCTCTGGAACCTATGTTAGACTCCTCTACAGGGAAATCCAGCTTACCGTTTAAGACTTTGAGGAAAATAAAATCACTATTGCACACAAACCAACTAATGGACACCTGGCGGATTGATCACCCGTCAGAAAAAGATTATACGTACTTTTCACAAGTACACCAACAATATAGCAGAATAGATTATATTTTCATCTCGCACTTTGTTTTAAATTGGGTGGAGAAATGTGATGTTGGAATGCAATTACTCTCAGACCATGCTCCAGTAATCTTACAACTCTCTATTCCTTATCTTAGCAAAAGAGACTGGACATGGAAGCTGAATGCTACATTGCTTCAAGATGCGGATTGTGTACAAGAAATTAAAAATAATATACAAATATTTACGGAAACACATAAAGGAGACACAACACACCCAACCATTAAGTGGGAAGCTTTAAAAGCTGTCCTAAGGGGCATCTTGATAAAACATGGGTCCAGGATTAAGAAGTCTCGAGCAGAATACCTGGCGGGTCTATTTCATAAAGTGACTACACTTGAACAGGTTCATAAACACTCATTAGCAAGTAACATTCTTCAAGAACTTACTGCCACCAGAGAATTAATTAAAAAAGAACTAAATAAAAACACAATATATACCTTGCAGAAATGCAAAAGTTTATTCTATGAACATAGCAACAGACCCGGCAGGTTTCTAGCAAGAGCCATAAAACAAAAACAAGCAAATACCTTCATACATGCTATGAAAACAAAACAAGATAAAATAGTATACACAACACAAGAAATAGCAAAAACCCTACAGAACTACTATACTGAACTATATAATATTAAGGCCCCACATAATCGAAACAAAGAAAAATATATATACAAACTTAAAGACTACATAACACGAACAGCACTCCCTATTCTAAAGAAAGAAGCCACAGACAACCTAGAGATCCCAATAACAGAACAAGAATTAATGCAGGCAATTAAAAATACACCAAGTGGGAAGGCACCAGGACCTGATGGGTTCTCCACCCCCTTCTATAAAATACTTAAGAAGGAACTAAAGGAACACATGCTGAATGCATTCAATAACTTAGCTCAAAACAGTAAAATATTACCCTCCACTTTAGAAGCACACATTACACTGATCCCGAAACCAGGCAGGGACCCTACAGCTTGCTCCAGCTATAGACCCATATCCTTACTAAATGTGGACATAAAAATATATGCGAAAATACTGGCAGACAGGCTGAGGGTCTTCCTGCCTGAACTAATTGACCAAGACCAAGTAGGTTTTATACCAAACAGAGAGGCAAAGGACAATACGTTAAAAACCTTAACTCTTATAAATTATGCCCAAAGGAAGGGAATTCCCATGCTGGTCCTGTCCACAGATGCAGAAAAAGCGTTTGACAGGGTCAGCTGGGACTTTCTTGGAGAAACCCTTAACCAGATAGGACTGGGACCACAAATGAAGAATAGAATAATGGCCTTATACCAACAACCACAGGCTAGAATCAAAGTAAACGGACAACTCTCAGAACCATTTCGGATCAATAATGGCACGCGCCAGGGGTGCCCCCTCTCCCCATTATTGTACGCACTTGTAATGGAACACCTAGCGAACGCAATAAGGGCAAATCAAAACATAAAAGGAATACAAATAAGAAACACGCAACACAAGCTAGCATTGTATGCCGATGACGTGCTGATTTTTGTGACTCAGCCCCATATATCTCTCCCCTCATTGATACAGGAGTTCAAAGAATATGGCCTATACAGCAACTTCAAAATAAATTATGAGAAGTCAGAAGCTCTCAACATCTCCCTAACCCCAGCAATACAACAACAACTACAGGCAAACTTTCCCTTTAAATGGAACACAGAGGCAATTACATATCTCGGAATTCAAATACCAGCTAACCTACAACACACTAATACCATAAATTACACGAAATTAATGCAGCAAATAAACAAAGACCTCACAAACTGGCAGCTCCCCACCATCTCATGGTTTGGGAGAATCAACATCATTAAGATGAATATCTTACCAAGGGTCTTGTACCTACTACACACTATACCGTTTGAACCCCCCCAACAATTCTTCAATACACTTAATTCCGCAATCACATCATTTATTTGGGCTAAAAGAAAACCTAGAATAAATAAAAAAGTATTATTCCGCAACAAACAACAAGGAGGACTGGGTATACCAGACTTTAAAAAATACTTAAGAGCAACCACACTGGGAAGGATTGTGGAATGGTTTCATTTTCAAAAAACAAAACGCTGGATCCAAATTGAACAATCACTATCTGATAGGCCATTACAGGCCCTATGGTGGCTGCCTGCCGCACAAAGACCAAGACCCAACCACATACCCCTGATATGCAGGGAAACTCTAAGAATGGCAGACAAACTCCTGAAACAATCCCCTCAGCTTATCTCACGCAAAGGTCCATGTACACCAATTATAGGGAACCCCACCTTCCAACCTGGCATGACAAACACCACATTCCTAGATAGGAAAAACACAGACAACCTAATGATCTACCACATTGCCCAGAACAAAACGATACAACCCCTAACTAATATTTGTCCAAACAAAGAAGACTTCTTTCTTTACAAGCTAAAATATGCTCAATTAAAACACTGGCTTCTCAAACCTGAAAACAAACAACTACTCAACGTAACAACATCTTCATTTGAGGATCTTTGTATAGCTAAACAATCCCCTAACCATCTCACCTCCATACTATACAAACTAACAGAACACCAAATAATCAATACCCAACCAAAATACACTCTTAAGTGGGAACGAGAACTAGGGAACACATATACCAATGAGCAATGGGAAACTAGCTTCTTACTTACACATAAGTTCTCTATAGCCTGCAAGGTACAAGAAACAAACTTTAAGGTAATATCAAGGTGGTATAGGTGCCCCGATATACTTCACAAAATGTATAAAACGCCAAGTAATATGTGTTGGCGATGTAAAGAAGAGGTGGGATCCATGCTACATATTTGGTGGAACTGCAACAAATTAAAAGAATTCTGGGACAAGGTATTTAAAGTAATTAATATAGTAACGGGGGCAAGACTGGAAAGAGATCCAACTGTTGGACTGTTATCTATGATGCCAGGCCCGAAGGGAAAACACAAAAATTCATTAGCTGGGTACTGCCTAGGAGCAGCAAGGACTGTTATACCCAGACACTGGAAATCTGAGACTCCGCCCACATTTAGTGAATGGATCTCGGAAATGGGTCATATAATGAACATGGAAGAAATATTGTCACATGTACATGATAAACAAGACTTATTCAACAAAACTTGGGCAACTTGGATCACTTTCTTAGAGTCAGATGCCTTTAGAAAAATGTAACCGGACAGGAGTAA
>CM044431.1:105821111-105849651 GCA_024363595.1 Xenopus borealis | reverse complement strand
GTGCTGGTCCTCCGCTGACCTAGCCAGGTCTCCTTAACTGCTTTGTAGAAAGAAAAAGGGGCACTATCCCCGACTGCAATATTGGTGTGTGCGGACCGTTTTTCTTTCTACAGAACTGCACCAATGCCATAGTCTGAAGCGTCTGTAGTAACCATTGTGGGTAGTGCAGGGTCAAATAAAGCTAGTTTTGTACTGTTCACAATTAACTGCTTCACTATGTCATAGCTATGTCATCCAAGTAGCATTGTACACTAGGTATGTCATGGAGTATAGAAGACATCAGTCTTTGAAAACAACTCGGTGCTGAAGCCAGTCCATACGGTATACACTTGAACCGAAACAAACCATCATGGGTGATAAATGCAGTGAGGTCTCGGCTTTCTTCCTGCAGTAATACTTGATTATAAGCACTCTGAAGATCCAGGGTTGAAAAGAATTTTGCTCTTCGTTGTTCTGAAAATATTTCCTCTATGTGTGGCAAGGGGTGATTATCAATAACAACTGCTTTATTAGGTTCACGGAGATCAACACACAGTCGAATACCTCCAGTTTTCTTCTTTGTTACAACAATTGGTGAAACCCATTCAGAGGATTCTGATTTTTCAATCACATCTTGCTCTACCAGTTTCTTTAGTGCCTGTGAGACAGTCTCCCTTATAGATTAGGGCAAGAGCCTCAATTTCTGGCGTACTGATTTTACATCTGGTCTCAACTTAACTTTGTGTACAAAGTTCTTTGCACAGCCCAGTGATGTGTTGCTTTGTGGTGAAATTTTAGACACAGTCTGTGTGTTAGGTGCTGGTGCTGTAGTAATGAGACCATCCACTAATTGTAGGTTTAATGCAGCAAATAGATCCCTTCCAAGTATAGCAGTACCGTTATTCACTATGTAAAAGTCACATTTTGCAGTATTTGATTCAAATCGTACAGTCACTGGCAAGCAACCAAGCACAGGGATTGGATCCTTTAAGTAACTGACCAGTCTCAGGGCAGGTGCACCAAGCGTATCTTTTGCAAAGTATTTCAAGAAAATATCCTTTGGTAGTATAGAAACAGCTGAACCTGTATCGAACCTGTAAGTATAAGGCCACTAATCCAATTGACAGAACAGTTGTGACAGAAACTAGGGTGAGATATTTGTTGCAAGGGCCAGTTCCAGCACATAGGATGTGTAATATTGTTGGGGATTATATGGTAATGGACTCTTAAAATATCTATAAAAAAAAAACTAGTTCTAGCTAACCTTGGGGTTGGAAATATATAACAAGCATGTTAATACATGGGCTGCTTTGATACTTTTGCCAGGGCTGCTTTTTCCTCCCAGTTCGACCCTGCCTGTATGCATCAGATGTAAGGCAGCTAACGGCTTCTCTATACATATGATGTGGGAATGTACCAGTTTGAAAATCTATTGGTGCAAAGTTTTTCATACAATTTGAGAAGCAATTACAGGAATAGTAAGCCCGACTGCAGAGATGGCTTTGCTTAATGTAGGACAGAGCTCCCACTACACCAAAAATCTACTAACTACCAGTCAGCAGAGTTTGTTTAAGGCATGTAGGTGTATAATATGCGATGGAAGAACCCAGAACACCCTACACATCAGGTTTGGCTAGAGCAAATTACATTTTAAATTAAGAGGATACAGTACCTGTATACCAAAAGGGCAGTACCAGACAAATTTGAGGCAATATGGGGCAATTGGCCCTCTCCCTAAGGTAATATAATGCATGTAACTATAACCTGGATTAAATAGTGGAATTGCTACCTGAAAAGGGAAGTTGAATAAACTCCCATGATGCCTGGTTTAAATTTTGAATTTTTTCTTTTCTTTTTCATAAATTTTGGCATGAACTTGTATTGTCAAATTGAAGAGATAATTTGACATGCCTAATGTAACTGTAAATGGAACTAATCAATGCCATATGTATGTCATGTTCAACATATAATAAAGGTCATGATGTTAAAAAAAAATAGCAATAAGATAGCCCAGAACACTCAGCACCTGCACTTAGATACATTTTAACAATTAAAGATAAGCAAAGATACAACTGTAACTATTTAAGATAAGCTGGTCTCTTTGGGAAACTGTGACTTGCATCTTAAAGGGGAATACATCTTCATTAGCAAAACTGTAACAACACATAAACCATGACCATAAAACCCTGAGGAATGTTTTCACTTTGAGGTGACAAATTTTGTAAAAGGGATGTGGTATTAAGGGGGTGTGGTTATAAAATGTGCGTGGGTAAAAAATGTCATCGCACCTTTTTCGCCTTTTTGTTGTCTTTCTTTTTTTCAAATGTTGGGAGGTATAATAACATGAATATATAATATAAATAGGTATAACAATATGAATATATAATATATCATGTATAATAATATTACTTCAGTCACCAAACTGTATAAAATATATTTATGTCAACCACTAGTACTAGTCAAAGTTCTTATTAAATCCTCTGGTTTGTAAGGATTTCAACTTATAAATCCAATAACCCTCCTTTATTTTTACGTTTAGAACTATATCACCACCCATTTTTTGTTCATTACAAAATATTCAATATCCCTCGGGTCCAAATTCTGCATAATGTTTTGGCACTGGAAGATAAAATTGCACCAAGAAGATCTATGCTGTGAATTTAATCACAATTTTGTTTCCCTTTAAAGCAGAGACCACATGGACATCAGAGGACATATACACAGAAATTGGTAGTGCGTGTATTTTATCGAGGTATTTCTATGCTATCACTACCCAGAAATAGCTGCAAATGTAGTTGTCTGTAACACATATCTACAAATAGTACATTGATAGAAGTGGAACGATTGTTGGCCAAATGGTTAGCTGGGCCCCTTTGGTGGTGGGCTCTTCCACAAGTAAAATGAGACAAATGACAAATAATACCATTTGCATGCACACTCACATGCCTGATCCACTCAGGACACACCCCAGTTATGCCAAAACTCTGCCTCTGTCAGATCAAGATCTAACTCTGTCAGATCAAGAAATCTGATGTCTTTCATTTCCCTAAGATGCATATCATTGTTGGATTCATCAGCTTTCTGTTAAATAATAATAGGCTTTCTTTCCTTTTCATTTGATTTACCGTAGCAGTAAATTAATGTACATGGGGATGGATAGAAACATAGGTCCTAAATTGCAGTGCCCACTGCAATCAACCAGAGTCTTGCTTTCACTTTCTAACTTTGTAGTAGACATTTAAAAGCAAATTGCTGATGGATGCTACTGGCAATTGCATTGTATGTTAGTAAATTAACACTACTGAGTAGCTGAAAACAGAGTTTTGCATTTGGAAAATACAGGTAAGTACCGCTGAGAGAAGAGTTGCTGGAGGAGAAATTAATGTAGTATTTGCTACCTTCACAGATCTCACAAGAGCAGACTCAATACAAGGCCTGGGTTAAATGTGTGAGACTGGAAGAGCTAGGGGAGGAGTCAGTAATGATGAGAGTTACAGGATCATGGAGGAATATAGAACTATGGTGTAGTTTATGATCAAGGCAGGAATACACATACAAACGGCAGATCAGGACCAAGGCAGGATCAAATAGAACCACTGCAACAAAAGGTTGGATCAAAGCTAAACAGTTCGGTGATCTAGCACAGACCCAGGAGGGATTCCACTAAGGGACCTAATGGGTGCCTGAAAAGAAATGTAGGTCAAGATCTGCAGACCTCAAAAGTGACAGCTTTTAGCTAGAAATGGGTTTGGGTAATATTTGGACATATTGGATAGATTGGGGGAGTAACCAAATGCTACTTACTGTATATGTAAGTTTTTGTTTTTTTTTAACATTTAAAACTGCAAATTAGTTATTAACATGTTATTGCTTGGCCAACACCAGAACCCAAGTTCTCAAATAGGCAGAAGCTTTGGTTGAATGGCTGGGAGCATCAAAGATACTCTTAACAGGTAGCAGCGAATGCTGCAGAATTGTCCCCAAAATCATATTCCAGAGAAGCGGCCAGTATCTCAATCTTTCAGTGAAAATACATACTCAGAAGAGTCTTCTGAAGGACTATGGGGCCCTCTAGACAGTCTTGGAGCTCATTGACCTGTGTATGGAATCGGTTTCTTCCTGGTGTCCAGTTGGCCCAGTCCGACCTTGCTTAAGAATTTTGTAAGGGAAACTAAAATGTTAGGAGCAGGAGTATTACTGAACCCATGGATATATTTAACTACCCATCTGCCAGTGCAGAAAAGGCTGCACATGCTATATAGGTGTACAGTCCTTATGTTTGTGTTAAAAAAATACTCCACCTTAGCAAAACAAGAAAATGCATGATTTAATAATCTAATACAGAATATTACATTGTGCAAAGTAAATTAATTAATTGAATTTTCTCCATATATTGTATTTGCTGATTACAGGAGCAGTACAAAACTTTGGTCCTATTAAATGCCATTCATACATCTGTCTTGTTATGAGTTAATATCCTCTAAACCAAACCTCATCAAGTTATATCTATAACCCAGATACAACATGTAGCCTTCTAGTTATTGTCGGACTACAACTGCCTGCAACCCCCCCCCCCTTTCACTGCCAAAGTGATTCTTTGAACGGATGTCTGTCTCTCAATGGAGTAATCACTCTTATTACAATGGCATTAGCACATTGCAGGTTATTGACCCTGACAGCTTCTCAATTGCCCTTAAGTGCCCCAGATAAGTGTTTAGATCTTAAGCTGTTTGTAATTTACAGTAATGAACAACAAAACGGGTGGAAAAACAAATTGAAGGTATTGCAGCAGTATTTAATGAGCACCTTTTGAGCTAATTAAACAACATCAGCCAACAACTGCAGTCTGCTAAAATGAGCTGGACATTAGAAAACATGGAGAGAGATACAGAAGAACAATTAAAATTTTGGAATTACATCTTGCAAAAAATCATGTTGGTTAAGTTACCTAAAACAGCAGGAAAGTAAATAAACATGTTTTAAGATGTTTTTAACTGTTATTTAATCCCATCAAATAGTTATCTGGATCAAAAGAACATGAAACATCATTTATGTTCATGCCATTTTGTAAAAAAAAATAAACATTATTGTAAGAACACAAAGTCATGATTCCCAAATTACTAAACCCCAAAGTTTAAATAATGTGCTTCGATGCTCATAATAAATGGAGAAAGTTCCATGCCTACATGTATTGTGTATAATGAGGTACTCCATTTATTTGATACTTCAATTTAAAAGTTCTCCATGAAAACAGGGCCGAATTTAGATAGTTGGTGCCCCTAGGCCCACTGCCGTTCGTCACCCCCATACTCTGCCCTTTATTCCTAAATTTTCATCAAGACCAGAGCAATGGGGATTGGTGCATGTGAAATGTAAAAATCTATCGTATCTCCTGTGTATCCCCCAGTGTTTCTGGAGCAATGTGGGTATTGCTGGGCAGCATGCCGCCGCCTTTGCATTTTGCAGACAGCACCAATCAAGGATTTTTTTGGTAAAATGCCTTTATTGAGACATGGGCTCTGACCCAGCCCCCTAAAATCCTGCCACCCTAGGCCTGGGCCTAGGTGGCCTTTCCACAAATCCGGGCCTGCATGAAAGCAGTTATCATAATACTTGAAGAATGGAGCCTTGAAGAAAAGAAGCCTAACCAGCATCTCCCACTAAAGAGCAAACATAATATCAAAATGAGTACAAGACCAAGCTCAGTAGAGAAGTAGGGGAAGCACCACTGTAAGAAAAATTCTGCTCTCTTACTTTCTGCTCTATAGCTGGGAACATTTTTAGATTATCTCTATATTAGGTGGCTGATTTACTAAGGGTTGAAGTGAAAATTCGAATATAATTTGAATTTTTTAAAATTAATCAAATAGCCCAAAATTCGATTTGAATTAAAAAAATTTGAATATTCGAATTTAGAAGTAATGGCAGCTTAAAGCTGCTGAATTGCCATTTTAGCCTATGGTGGACCTCACACAACTTGTCCTGAATTTTTTTCTAAGTTCTGAGAAATCAAAGGATTTTGGTGAAATCGTTCGAATCATTCGATTGAATCGAATGATTCAAACGATTTTTTATTCTATCGAAATGGACCTATTCGATTGAAATACAGTGAAACCTTGATTTTAAGTTTTCCCACATTTTACATTTTTTATTTGTGGTCCCACCAATTTATAATGCATTTTTTCCTCTATGAATCTTATTTGTGAAATAAAGAGGTTTTAAATACTAACCAGATTCTGCCTGTTCTACCTGTAAATTGTCAATTCCAATAAGTCTGCCCCTTATACAGTCCTGCACCAATTAGTAATCAATTATTGCTTTAGGTTGTGTATGTGACTGATAGCCCCTCATAGTGTAACATTAACACTGCAATGTTTAACCCTTGTTATTAACACAGTAAATATTCTATCTCAAAGCGAAACAGAATCATGTGCTCTTATTCTTTCAGTACTTGAAGAAAAAGTTACTTTAAAACATTTCCCTGACTTTAGATTTTCCCTGATTTAACATAATTTTTTCGTGATCCCCTGAAAAATGTAAAATGGGGGTTCTACTGTAAGTCCATTTTCTATCAAAAATGCCCTTTAAAAATACTTTGAGGGTCAAGTTTCGAAGTTTACTTCAAAATTCAACCCTTAGTAAATCTGCCCCTTGATATCAGATTATCTCTACATAACATGATAAACTGCTGTCTACCCCTAGTTACAGCCCTGGTGCTAATTAACAAGAGTGCAGTTGCAGTTGCCATGCAATTTGCTACGTGTAGGTCAGTTGTTGTGTGTGGGAACAACCCACAAATACCTTGAGGCCCATTTATCAGCACTCTTATTTAAGTGCTTTTGGGTTTTTTAAAACCCCAAATAAACTAATTTCATCTAAAACCACAAATGCCATGTAATTTCTTAAAAGATCCAAACACTAAAAAAATGCTTAACTATCTGAATAACAATAAGAAAAGCTCAAATTAAACAAGTTTTTCAAAATAAGTTTTTCTTGCAATTTCCAATGAAAAACAATGAGAAAATCTCTAAGGGCCAGATTTATTAAGGACCGGGTTGTGCTTTTCAGAAAAAATAAATTTTTTGATGTGATTTTTTAGTCAAAAATCGACTTAAAATTTTTTTTTTGCCGAGACCTATTATATTTGGGGGTATTATTATACCCCAATCCTGAAAATAGCTTCCAAAAATACACCTAATACATCTAAAATCTGTCAAGGTCATGTGGAAGTGAATGGCAGAGATTTTGCAGTAGACATCAGGAGTAGGAAAATGTCCTTCATCAAATGGAGCTTCTCCAAAGTCATATCTAGCAGGAGCAATGCGACTTGCATTCCATTTGCGTCCATCAGACAGTTCATATGTGTATGGTCCTCGCCGGTGTCTCACTTTAAGTGGTGTAGTAGATTTAGAATGTCCTTGTTTCAGTAGTCCTGGTTTCTTAATTCTGGCTAAAGATCCAGGCTGAAAGTGCTCTTCTCTTGCACCATGTTTTCTGTCAGTATAAGCCTTGCATTTGGTTTGTTGACGTGTCCATGTCAGTGCTGGATTTACAGTCAGTACATTCCCAGCAGTTCCCTGACTGAGAGTTCTAGCCTCTGCCACTGCTGTTTCAATTAGGCTTGAAACTGTAATAGCCTTTGCAAGGGTTAAATCCTGCACTATGGGCTTTCTCTCTCTAATGTGATGTGTATTTGTTTTTTCCACTATTTGGTCTCTTAGCATTTCATCTGTTAGATTCCCAAACTCACAGGTAACACCCAGCTCTCTCAAAGCTGCTACAAATTGTTCTGTGGATTTGCCATTACGTTTTCCATGTTGGCAGAATTGATATCTTTCAGCAACCACATTTACTCTTGGCATGAAAAAGTTCTTTATAGCAGTAAGAGCAATTTCATAAGCCTCATCAGGTAATGTATAGAATATACGCTGTCCCTCTGCTCCAAGGCAGTAAATAAGTAAAGCAAGCTTGCTAGCAGCCGAAATCTCCCTTTGGTCAGCAGCAATAATATAATTTTCAAACATACGGCTCCAAGCAGTAAAAGATATGGTAGGCTCACCAGTGTTTGGGAGAAAATCTGCAGGCTGCTGCAGAGCGAGTTGAGACATCTCGTCGCCAATTTGTCGTGTTTTTGTAGCCGAGGATAAGTAGAGTATAACAGTGCTTTATTAGCAGGTACATGCAGCCATTACACTTCAACAGGAACTTCAACTCTAACACTTTAAGATGTATAGAAAGAACTGTGTATGCACAGTATAACTCTTGTGAACAGTGACACCTACAGGCCATTTGTATAAATACCAGAATTAGAGCTTTTGAGTTGTTAACCCAGAACTCGCTGAATTGAGTTTTTTCTTAAATAATATACCATGCGAGTTGTGAGTTCTATAGATGATATAAAAAAAACTCTAAAATTCAACCTTTGATAAATAACCCCCTAAAAGTCTGAATTGATTTAAATGGAAAAACAGGATAAGTACAGCTCCCATTGTATAGGATCTTGATAGCTGTTGCATGGCGAATTTTTGTATTAGAGTTTCACTAATTTTCTAAAATTTTTGGAGTTTTAGAGAGATTAAAAAAACAAACAGTGAAAAATAATTTTTAGAGAAAAAATTTGATTTGTGAAAAAAATATATAAATTTGAATGTTAGTAAATAGGCCCCCTTGTGGCCATGCACTCTGTGCAAAAATATGAGAACAATGGGTATTTTGACACAATTCCTTTGTGAATAGATGTACTTTTGTGTGCACTATTGAGTTTTGCACTTGAGTTTGAAAATTAGCCTAGTAAACACTACCAGAATTATAAGTAGGGTATATTCATTTTTAACCAATATGTACCAGTTGACAATGCATCAACTATTCACATTTTACATCACATCAAGGGAGACATTTATTAGTTTCATTTTTTCTAACAGTACAGGACAATAGTTTTACTAAATCTGTAGTACCACTTTACCATCTCACATTGCTGACTGTAGGGTGTTGCCAAATAAACATTAATATGTAAACAAGGCACAAGTGACAGTGTTTTCTCTTCATATAGAACATTTTTATTCCCTGTTATCCATCACTAATTCATGAAAAATTGACAGCAGTAGATGGGCCTAAAGAAGTGCATAGATTCATGTCATAACTATTGCTGCTTATCTATTGAGTGCATGTGACATTTCCCTACTTTTATTATTCTAGTCAATTATGATCTTGTATGGTCAGCAATCTGTTTAGACTTTGTTGCAGACTGCAAAGTACACATTCTTCATTGACCCTTAATGTGCCCATAGGAATTCACACCACAAGGTAAACAAGGATTACATCTATAGTTTCAGTAAAACAGCAGCAAAACTAGGCTAATTTACTTTGCCATTGAAAATAAAAAGCTGTAATACAGACAAGCTTGTTAGTTTCCTGAATTTTAGAACATGAAATATATATTCATTCATTCATTCAAGCAATTTGTTCTTTTGTAGTATTATTTTTCACATTTTTCTTTTGTGCATTTCCACTTACATATTTCCCATATTCATTGTCCCTGCTCTGGTCTCAGGCTTTCTGGGTCTGTCAATAACCCATCACCGACAGAGAGAGCTGTTAAATCGCCAGTTACAGAGGATTAAACAAAATGATAAATACCTGCTTTTCTAATAATAGGGTCTCAGCATCATCTAACACTGCAAGAGGTACAGACTGCAAAGCACTGAGTGTCTATCATATCTAAATGACCTTCTACCTGCAAAGAACAAGCAATACTGACTTTATATTTAGTGTATCCGTTGCTAACAGATTATCGGGACATGGTCAAACAGAGCTGAGTGTTTATGGTTATGGTGACATATTTACTCCCTGATGGCAGCCATAATGGTTATGGAATTGATATCTGATATTGCTGACACTAAAAATTTTATTTTCAAAAAGTTCATCTACATTAGAAGTTACCTATAGTTCATGATTGTTTTTCACTAAGAGTTCTGCTTTTGTAAGTAATTCCTAATTTTGTAAGTAAGTTCCTAAATGTTTTGTCAACCTGGCTGTCCCTTCTCAACCTACCAGTTGAGCTTCTAATGTTAACAGACTACTGCTGCACAAATATGACAGCCCCTTCATAGAGGAACATGGGGATAAGAAAGGTAATGACAAAGCATCAGGCAAATACTTTTATGGCAAAATTATAAATAACATTCAAAGTCAATACTATGATAGATATAATGAAAAGGTTATTTTCTGGTGTCAGTGTCTCTTTAACTGTATTTAATATTTTCCATCAAGAACCAGTTCATAGCAATGCCTGTTTTCCCTGATCACAGTGCATATGTAATAGGTTATAGGGGAAACATCTTTCTATTTAGTTACTTTACAAATGGTCGTCTGATTTTGCCTTAAGTTTGCAAAACTCAGTGTAGCTTGAAGATTGCTCAATACAGATATTGATCTCAGCTGTTTTGCCTTGATAAGTTTACTGGTACAGTTTGTGCTATTGTTTGGTGGGGGGAGGACAGTTGAAAAATCAGTGAAAGGGTCTAAGTTGGCAGATCTGTAGGTTGCCAGGAGGATGCCCATAGAGAAAATAAACGTTAAATCCTTTTTTCAATTGTGTCCATACAGTATAAATGTATCACCAATGGATCACACAATGGTGGTTGGTCATGGGTCACAGCACTAGCTTAGGGCAGCTTTGATTTTAAAGGCAACTGCAGCAGTGGCGGAATTGCAGACTTTGTAGTAATATAAATAGGGGTTTAAAGGGGAACTAAGGCTGAAAAACCATAAATCTACCAATAGCATGGCTACAAAACAGACAAAAGTGATAGCTGGCTTTGCTAAGACACTACTGTGTTTTAGCAGAGGCAAATCTCAGTATTTTCTATGGTAGGGTATTTTTTTGGCATTTTGCAGCCACAATAAGTAGCTGCTACTAGTAGCTTCACGCTCTCCTCCTGCAACATCTATTCTGTCAAAAAGTTCCCCTGTGTACCATCCTGCCATAAATCTGAAGCGCTGAGCCATCTTACCCTGTCTTTTAGGGTAGGGGCAGACAGGGAGAAGGTCATTTGGGGAGATTGTCGCCTGCAAAAAACACCAGGCGTCAAAATCTCCCCGAATCTCCCTGTCTGCCCCTACCCTTAATCCTCTTCTGTTAGACCGCCGGCACTGATCTTGGAGGAACATGAGCAATTCAATCTACGTCCTGAATCAGCTTCTACTGCACATGCTCCCACAAGATCCTTATCAAAATGACACCTTTGAACACCACTGTGCAGCTCTGCAGATTTATGGGAGGTCGGCACACAGGGGAACTTTTCAACAGAATGGATGTTGCCAGGATGGAGCTTGTGGGGAAGGTAATAATGGGCTAGGGTTCAGTTAGGACAGGGGTCCCCAACCTTTTTTGCACGTGAGCCACATTTAAATTTAAAAAAGAGTTGGAGAGCAACACAGGCATGAAAAAGTCCATGCGGATGTCAAATAAGAGCTCTGATTGGCTTTTTGGTAACCCCTATATGGACTGGCAGCCTACAGAACAGAATGTTTGGCAACCAAAACTTGCCTCTAAGCCAGTAATTAAAAAATAAGCACCTGCTTTGAGGCCACTGGGAGCAACATCCAAGGGGTTGGAGAGCAACATGTTGTTCGCGAGCTACTGGTTGGGGAATCTGGGGATCACTGAGTTAGGAGGTTAGGAGGGTAACTGCATACTCTAGGATGCAAGAATTAACAATAAAATGATAGTTTATAAATTCTCCAGATGCAAGTAACAGTCCTGTACTTCATTTCATTCACATGCATGTTTAAGGGATTGTTCACCTTCCAACACTTTTTTCAGTTCTGGTGTTTTCAGATAGTTCCTCAGAAATAAAGACTTTTAAAAAAATTACTTTTTATTTTAAATCTGTGACAGTTTTTCTAGTAATGAATTTTAAAGTAGGTATGCACCAAATCCACTATTTTGTATTTGGCCGAACCCCCGAATCCACTATTGTGGATTTGGCCAAAACCTGAACCGAATCCGAACTCTAATTTGCATATGCAAATTAGGGGTGGGGAGGGGAAACCATTTTTTACTTCCTTGTTTTGTGACAAAAATTCATGCGATTTCCATATGCAATGATTTGGATTCAGTTTGGCTGGGCAGAAGGATTTGGCAGAATCGAATCCAGCTAAAAAAAAGGCCGAATCCAGGCCAAATCCCGAACTAAATCCTGGATTTGGTGCATCCCTATTTTAAAGTTTCATTTTCACCTTCTTATGTCTGTTCTAAATGATACATGCATTAATATTTTCCTTATCTTTGGCCCTGCTGAGCAGAATCCCCGAGTTTTAGTAAAGGCAGCTGTTATAATAGATACAATTATTGTTAATATTCCACATATGCTGCTGAGAAATTTATTAACTAATGTAGCAAATTTCCTTCTTGAAGTACTCACTACAGAAAGCCCCCTCCCAAATCTTTTGAAAGACAATTTTCACCACCAATTTTTGTCCTTCTGCTTCTACTCCCATTGGAGGCAAACATTGGGGAAATCAAAAGTCCTTCCCACAAATACAAGAGATGTATGTTTCTTTCAATGATGGAAGATGCATGGCCAGCTTCATCCCTCAGATGTTAAGGTATGGAAAAAACAAGTAATCCCCAGAAGCTTTTCAGCGATAAATGTGCTACAGGCTGGGTTTTGTTGGCCTTTCCTGACAGAAACACAAATTCTTTGGTTTGTCTCTGAGCCACCTAAGCAGATGCTTTACTTATCTGTGCAAACTGTATGATGTCCATAAAGAAAGCCAACCAAAGCCAATTCAGTGTAAGTATAACTACACGTCTTCGATGAATTACAGATCATTACAGACAAGTGGTAAAGTGAGTGTACAAAGGCAAGCAGTAATGCCCCCTAGTATCTGTGCAGCAGTGATGATCTATTCCTCTGAAAAATGTAGTTCTGAGTTCACACACTTGTATACCAAACAATAAATTTGTGTCTGGAAATGTCCACATTTAGGGGCCGATTTACTAAATTCACATGTATTCATGTGGATAAAATCGAATATTTGATCGTAGGATCTATTTGATTGGTCGAATATGCAAATTAGGCATATTCGATCATCGAATAGTGAATGATTGAATGATTGAATAGATTCGAATGATCGAATATTCGATCATTTGATCAGCAAATAAAATAAAAAATTTTAAATATTTGACTGGCTACTTCACCAGATTGGACCTACCGAATTCCAGTAGAAGCCAATAGGAACCCTCCCATAGGCTTCTGAGTCTAAGTCCTGATCGAATAGGAGTCGAACGATCAAAGTCTTCGATTGTTTGAATCGTACAAATTATTTGAATGATCGAATGATTTATTCGACTGATCGAATAAATTTTAATTCGATCTTCGAATGATCGAATATCGAATAAAAGGTAGCCTAAAACTATTCGTTTAGCATTCGACGATCGAATAGAGGATAACTTTTTCCTCTACAGTTACAGTGTTCTTATTCACATTTGGATAACATTATCTTTATTTAAAGGGTTTTGTGGTTAATGCAGGACAATGCTATAACCTACTTTGACCTCACTCTGGCTGTTTGCTCGCACCGCTCAATCATTGATTCTTATCTTTGTAGACTTTTGGGGTTTGTTATATTCACATATGAAAGTTATATACATTGACAGAAGTTGCATGATTATGGTTTTGTGCAATGTTATGTCATTCCTTATTACAGGTTTTGTAGAGCGAATTGTTGGCAGCAACCACTTTGCACTATTTTCCAGGTGAAAATTTGTTACCACTTCGCTAATTCATTATGTGCGAAGTTGCGTCCTGGGAACCAAATGCTGGCAACTTTTCGCTAGCATTACTTCGGCAGTGTGAGCGTTTCAAAGCAAAATTACACTAGCAATTGATTCTGCCTTTTATTACAAATGTCCAAGGAATCAGAATAAAGACAAAAGAGATCCTATATTGCCCTACACATGAGCTCACCCTGAAATGAATGTTCCATGGCCCTCAAATATCTGGGAAAAACGTTAACCCAAAAATGTTTAACAGTTAGGACTTGCAGGCAATCCCACTTAAAAAAAAAAAGTTGCCAGGGTTTTACAACTTTGATGCATTTCTGGCAGACAGGATATGATGTAAGTGACATAAGATTGAAGAAGATCTAGCTTCATTTTAGCAGTTTGCCTGGTCTGAATAGGTTCCTGAAACTTGCTACAAAGACTCTGGTTGGGGGTGGGGGTTGGTCTTTTAAAAGATTTAGAAGGGTCTTTCGGTGGGAGCAGGTTGGAAAGGGCTACCTCCAAGAGTACTGACATGGAGTTTGCCCAGGAAAGGAAGATCACAATAAGTATGATACAATCTTCCCTTATCATGCATGACTACCCCTAGCAATTACACTTCAGCTCTTCTCAGCTCTCTGAACCAAGGCCACCCAAAGGGGATTATAGCGCTTTTTGAAATCGCTCCAAATTGCCTCACCAGGCAATTTGGAGCAATTTCAAAAAGCGCGCCGCTCAGTGTGGATACGCGCCGGCGTTTTCAAGCAACACCGGTGCGCTTGGGTACATGGCTATTCGGGGAGGTTCGGGGGCTACAAGTCGCGGCGAGAAGTCGCCAGGCGACAAAATGCCCCCGAATCTCCCCGTCTGCCCTAGCCCTAATAAGAATCCTTCTATCCGGGGCTCAATCAGTGATCTTGATGTTATCTGTAATCATCATTATTTATTTAGCACTCACAAGTTACGCATATCATTTCATATTTTTTTTTTTACAATACATTCACAAATAAATGTTTACATTTTGCTTGAACTGAAAAGCACAAGAAGGTGAGAAAGAGCAAGAGCTGGAGAGCTGCAGAACAAAATGCTAGATCCTATTTAAGTGGTAGCAGAAAGAAGGACTGGAAATAGAGGGCAATATTTTAAAATCAATAACAGACTGTTCAAATTTTCAGAAAATGCATATCATGCAGTGCTTAATAGACATAGGGAGATTACTGTACAATTTTGACTTATTGGCATTACACTGCAATCAAACATCAGAAGGGTGGGCAATAGTGCTGCCTAGATGTTCTATGCTAGAAGCAATTACTTGAGTACCCTTAGAAATAACTGTACGGACAAACAATAGGAAGGTGGGTGGTCACAGCAGGCAAGTGGCAGATTCTCTTCCATTAAGTGGTTCTGTGTTCCTTCAGAGAAGTGGAAAAGTAGTTTTTGGAATAGGGCTGCTCAAGCTGCTGAACTACAGCTCTCATAATCAGGCTTTAATTTATAATAATATGTTGCTGTATGCTGGGAGATGTATCTAGCATTTGCATGCAACACTGTTATCGAAGGTTGTACCATATACCAAGGCATCCATCGTGTTGTGATTTATATAATGAAATGTATAGAAATACTATCACAATTTTTATATACCTCATATATGTTGCTTATAAGTACATCTAACAGCGCAGTATGGGTGTGCTTCTGCACTGTATAATGTAAGTACCTTGAGGCACTGCAACTGTTCTAAAGGCAGGCAGGCATATCAGCCTGCCTACAGCGGAATAATGGATTTAACCTGTTAATTGTCAACCAGCATGCAGGTAACTTTGAAAAGGGGATTGCTACTGGCACCCGGCATTATCAGAGTTAAGTAAATTGTTCTGCACAAGGCACATTTAATTAAACATAAACAATATACAAACAATCAGCCCATTACAGATCCCTCTAAGATTTTCTGTGCAACACTGATTCATTGTGTATTGTACAGCGAATTATTTTTACATATTCTGTGTGAGATTCACACACTCATTATGTATCACTCTCCCTATGAGATAGACAGCCTGCACACATTCTGTTTCACTTTCTGTATGAGATACATCACTGAAGAACATTCATTCTGAATTTTATCCTACGATTTACAGCTATACACACACTCTACCGCTTCAATCTATATATTGGATATACAAGGTTCTGTCTAGATAACATATACAGCTATGGGACCAGAAGGTGTAAGTAATATTAATCACTGTGACATCAGAGACTGACAAATAGGGGATTCGTACTGTTACATTTGTGTTCACTTGCATATTTTCTACAGCTAAATCAGAAACATCCGTAATCAGCGAACAAGGGTTTGTTCACCTTTAAATTAACTTTTTTTAGTGTGATGTAGAAAAGACAATTTGCAATTTGTATTTGTGGGTATTTAGCTTTTTATTCAGCAGCTCTCCAGTTTGCAATTCCAGCAATCTGGTTGCTAAGGTCTAAATTACAATAGCAACCATGCATTGATTTGAAGGAGAGACTGGAGTATGACTGATGAGATCGGGGTCATAATAAAAAGGCAAATAATTCAAAGACTATAAAAAATAAATAAGGTAGACCAATTGAAAAGTTGATTGCAATTAGCCATTCTATAACCTTTTTTGGTTCGGAGACCGGTGTCAAGGCAAAAATATTTTCAAGGACCAGGGGGTTGAGTGGGGTTAGCGAGGGCCGGGAGGGGGGTGGACGAGGGTTGGCATTCAAAGTACAATTCGGCATGAACTGTCCGCAATGTATGAGAAGAGTTCAATTTGCATCAAGATTAATACATGGAAGGATCTCTTCCATAGTTTGTGCAACTTTGGGCACTACCATCAGACCGCCCTATCTCGCACAGGCGCAAGAGTGCATGCGTCCCCAGTGCTCCCCATAGAGTGGCTGGGTGGCATGCTGCCCCTTAAAATTTGCCTCCCTAAGCCTGGACCTTTGTGGCTTTGCCACAAATTCGAGCCTGCCTGCCGCAGTGTGCAATGGCCAGGGAAGGCAAATGGCAGGCATCAAATTGTTATACATCTTTGCAAGACTAGACTACATACACATGCTCTGTGTGGTCTGGGCTTGTTAGGGACCATCAAAATGATCAAAAAACAAAGCTGCTTGAGTTCTGCATGGCTGGTAAGTAAGGCAGGGGCTCCCCCTGCTGTTCATAAGAATGATTGTTTCCCTGAAGTTAGGGACCGTCTGACAATTCCTACCACAGCACTAAATGAAGGGAGAATTTCACTGCACACAGTCATGTTTCTTATAAAAACGGTACACATTTTTTAATTAAAGTATATTGGAGATAGATTTATTTTTCATTAAAGAAATTAAAAATGGGATTTTATTTCTTTGCCTTTCCTTGCCCTTTAAGGAAAACATCTGATTTATTTCTGTGAAATAGGAGTTTAGAGGAGTTACATACAGGGTATTTTCATGTAGCTAAGATCAAAAGGACTGCAAACTCTACAGGTTGATTTTACTGTTAGCAATGTGTACAATAATTGTCCTGTGTTTGTTAGTTAAAAAACATAAAGTCTATTATCCTTATTTATAAGGCTGTGACTCATTTCCCATTGCATTATTAAGATGATACATCATGCTTATCAGACCCTGCCCCGGCAGAGCTTACAGTCTAAGGTTCATGATGCTTACAAACACTATGATCAATTTTATCAGGAACTAATTAACCAGCCTGAATATTGTTGGAGTGTGTGAAAAGAAGTACCCAGAGGAACATACAAACTCCTTGCAGATAGTTCCCTGGCTCCCATACCTAGGACGCTAGTGCTAATGATCCTGAGCATTTTTATTGTTGCTAGTCATTAGCACAGGATAAACTGGAGTTGCTTCTATACATCTGCAGAAACTGAAAACAAAATTAAATATTCCCCTTTGGCCATTATATTATATTTAGATTTATTTTGGGAAACACATACAGACTGTATTTGTGAATGGCAATACATCCAAACTGTATTTATAAATGATACAATACATAGAGTTAATCATTATGAAATGTTTTTCATTTGGAAATTAATGCTACTTAATGTCTGCAATGTGAACCCAAATTTCAGTAGTGAAGAGCATCTTAATATGATTGTAAACTATTACAGCTGTATAATATTTCCTCCTTCTGTCTGAGCAGATTTCTAAGAATTTAGTATGATCAGAATGATTGAATTCAAAGCAATTGTACCGGAGTCATTGTATAGCAACATGTTCTAAGGATTCTTGATCCTGTATGAAAGCTTAATGCATTTTTAACTTTCCTTGAGATGGTGAGAAAGGGGACAGCTGTATGCCTGACACTTATAAAGATGTTATAAGATTTCAGAGACCTTGTTAGTGTTAAAGTGGTATCACATTTCCAATACACACTCGATTCTGTTCCCTAGGGGGTATACTGTGTTTCCATATACATATCATATCACACATTTAGGAAAGGACAGTGTTCCCTAGAGATGTGGAGGAAAGACTATTTAAATGACTACGCGTGTATGTATGACATTGTTAGGCCACTAACATAATCAAATAATTTGCCTTGGCTTGCTTCTTCACATTTCACTGTATGACATCAGGGACTTCCCTAATAATTGCTTTCTGTCCTGTAGCCACAAGACCACAACCACAAAAAATTATATGGCACAGTATGATGATTTTGATAATGTTCTGTTAGTTAAACCTAGTAGGCAGAGCTTGGCACAACTGAACCAGTCTTGATAATCTACAGTGAAGAGGTGTCTCTGCATGAGCTGTGGGGTTATTGAAATTTAGGAAAGTATTTTAGATACTCTGAGGCTGCTGGAGCTGACTTGCTGGGTCTAGCAGAGTTGGATCAATATACTGCCAGGGGAGAAGCTTTTACTTGGCCACTGCGGTCCTTGTTCCTCCATTGATCTGTCCTCTCAGCTTCTATCTGAAATCCATCTCTCTCCTCGCAGACTGTGGTTACCAGGCAACAAGGAAAGGTGCTGGAAGGGGGAGATGGCTGGTGATTGGTTCACTCTTACTGTGTCCAGCCAAGTGGTCAGTTGGCTAGAGAGAAGTATGTCTTCGGACACTGGCTCTAGGGTTGCAGCTTAAAACCAAGAAATCAATGTAATCTTTAGGTTAACCTTTATCTGAGTATTGAACTGCTCCTTATCGTGCTAGGCCACTGCTCCCTGTCATTTGTAGTCAGGAGGTTGGAAATTAAGTTTGGGGGGAGTGATGAAAATGCAGGTTAATTTCAGGAACTGGGCATGTAGTAACCAAGAGTCACTATTAAAATTAGAACACTATAAACACTATAAAGGCTTATACTGCAGAAAATGTTTTGCTGTTATTCAAAAGTGTGGTTGTCTAGTGCCTGCGGCATTTATTTTACAGAAGTGATGGCCTATGCTGGCTATTGCAGTTCTAAAGTGGCTGCAGGACCAAGGACAGAGATTTGGAGTTTACTATTAGTGAGCTTCAGTGATTGAGAATAAAGGTAGTGGTAGCGTGTCTGAACGATGTATTTTATATGGCAGAGTGACATTACACAGATACAAAGCTGACTATGACGATGAACTGTGGCATTGTGCTGTGTGAGCAGCAAAGATATGTGAATACCCAAGAGCACTCCATTTCTGGTGAGGAGAAGTTTGCATTTAAAAAGTACAGTATGCAGCAAAGTGTGTGCAGTAAAGGATATTACATCAAAGATTTGTGTTGTTCTATTCTCTTTGCTCTGCAACATAACTTTAAATCCATTTTTGAATTTATATTGTTTATTTCATGCTTACCACAGGTTTACAAAGACTTAAATATTGCAACATTAAAATAAATTATTTCTAATCATATTAGTGAAAACTGCATATCAGAAGGTCTGTGTTCTAGTAAGCCATAAAATTACTTCTTAGTTTGTTAACCTCAGTACTTTAAAGAGTTCCATCCTTAAAAGGGAAACATCCTATAATATTATCAGGTGTTTTTTTAAGGAGAATATTCAGCTCTTGGTTGAGATCAGGAGAGGAGAGATAGATCTGAGTATAGAGGCATAGAGGTGGTACTGCAAACCATATGAGTTGATTAGTTTGCTGAAGGAGGAAGTATAGAGAGAAAATTATAACCCCTACAGAAGGAGGTAGGGGAAAAGATGATTCTCTATTGTAGACACTGAAAGAACAATTAGTGAGTTAAGAAGAGAACCAGGACAGAATTGAAGGGCCATGTCACAAAAGGCCAAACGAATGGAGGGATTGGAGGAGGAGAGGATGATCCACAGTGTCAAATGCAGCCGAGAGATCAAGAAGTATTAGTAGTGAGACATCTAAAAGTATTAGTAGCAAGAAGTGGTTGTTGGCAAAAATGATTTGAAAAGAAAAATATATTTAAAGATAGTGATAACTTTTGTGGTTTTATATATGACTATAGTGGAATAAGGCAGGTATGAAGGAAATTGCTCTTTCTGGCTTCCACTGGGAGACCATATACGTAGTACTTTGGCAGGCCATAGCAACTCTGAGTGCACCAAAGAGAGAAAATTGGCAATATATCTGGTTCCTGATTTCTTATCAAGTAAGTTCAGCTACTCGTGCACCTGACAGACAATCCAGCTGACCCAATAATACAGAAATCAGCTCCCCTGATTGCTAGGGTTAGAGCTGAACATTTAATTCAGTCTAACACAAGCCCATCACATATGGTACAATCAAGCAAAGATGATGATGACCGGATATGGACAGCTTTATCTGAATAGTTCTGAATTGATTTGGTTGTTCATTTAAAGGCACCATATGCAGAATGAAATAGAATGGGTCAATAACATTTACTTTAAAGGGGTTGTTCACCTTTGGGTTAACGTTTTATATGATACAGACAGTGATATTATGCGACACAATTGGTTTTCATTATTTATTATTTGTGTGTTTTTGAGAGTCAGAAGAAGAAGGCAATTCATTCAAACATTATATAAGAGAATATACAATGAGCAGAATAAGCAGAAAGGGTTAATTCTCCAACAATCATACAATAAGAATAATTATTTTGAATGATACATGATCATGGATCCATTTTCACTCCTAAACACTGCATCCTCTAACTTATTATTGTTGCAGTCATAAATTGTTCCACAATATCCACCACCACTGGCCCTTAAAATTCATAAAAGGAAAATAAAGGTTACAGACTCCTTATGAATCAGTTAAGCTCCATGTCATGAATTTCATTTTCCTGTCTCAAGGTGAAGTAGAATCCTTCTGTAGTTTACCATTTCACCTGAATTAATATATTTCAGAAAGTACAGCATCTTCCATATCCTTATCTGTAAATTTTACAGAATGAAGACCAGTGCATTTACTGTAAATATAGTGTAACTTAACATCCTGTCCACACTGCACAATCAATCTTTTATCTTTCAGTTAGGGTAGAAGTGTGTTATTACTGTATTATTTTATCTTTCATAGTGTAACTTTCAGGTATAAGGGGAAATTGTAAAAATAACTCGAGAGTTGCTGGATAACTATTTAAATGAAAATATGTTGTTGTCTGTCAAACCCTTTGCATTGCACCAATCAATTTAACCGAAACAAATTTCAATTAGCAGAGATGTGTTTTCTTACTGATTTACATTCAATACATTGCTACTGATTTCCTGCAGCGTACCTGATCACAGAGTACATACATTGCAAATAAAACTGCCATAGTTACATATCCTTATGTAGAGTGGTGTGTTTAAGGGTTATTTGTTATGATTATTATGCATCTTAGCATATAACATTAAAAATTAAAAAAAAAAAACAAGACAAATAAGCAGATAATTCAATAAGGTACTTATAAAAAGGACCAAAAAAGAATGTATGGAGGAGGATATTCTAGAAAAGGATTTCGGTTAAAAAGGGAGGCTATGCAGAATGAGTAGTGCATACACTGCACCTGCTCATTTTGTTTCTATCTGTCTCCTCATCCTAGAAGATTGTAAGCTCGTCGGTGCAGATGCACCCAATACAGGTATAAGGTCTATTATCCAGTATGCTTGGGACCTGATGTTTTCAGGTAAGGGGTTGTTCCATAATTTGGATTTCGATATCGTAAATCTGCTAGAAAAACATTTAAACATGAAATAAACCCAATGGATTTATGCAGCTTAGTCACCATCAAGTACAAGGTACTGTTTTGTTGCTATAGAGAAAGAGGAAATCATTTTTAGCAATTAGAATTATTTGCTTACAATTGACTTTTTGGGAGATGGTCTTCCCGTAATTCAGAGCTTCGTGGATAACAGATTTCCCATGCCTGTGTTACATAATTTTCTAGTAGGCTTAAGGTTTGAATATCCAAATTACAGAAAGTTACGTTATCCTGAAACCCCCAGGTCCTAAGCATTGTGACTAAAAGGTCCCATACCTGTATCTAAAAACCCCAAACCCATTACAAATATGTAAATACTTCAACATCTAAGTATAAGAGATGTTGCACAAAGCAAGCCTACACTTGAAATGGTCAATAATAACTCTATTTTTATAAAGTAAACTTGCGTCTAATGTATTGTCTCCCAAAAAAATCACAAGAACAAAAACCCATGGGAGAGCTATTGTGAGAGAGGTTAACTCTTTACAAGAAGATGCCAGTTGCCTACAGTTTTACACTTTAAAACCATTGGCATGGGAATAGTTGATTCTTAGTGACATGAAAAATGTATTAAATGTATTAGGAATTTAAGAAAGAAGAGCTAAAAGAAATAGTTAAGGAGAGTTTTATTGAAGCGAACACGTAGAAACCTTCTTTGCTGACTTTTGTCTTTTGTTGAATAAGATATACTTGTGTGCTTTTTTTTAATTTGATTATTATATTTTGTAAGAATAAAAATTCTTAAATACCTAAATGGATAGGTTCATAAATGGGGAGAGTACTTCAATCATAGTATGCAAAAGCATAATAGAAGAACTGGAAATTTCAGTTAATTTATATTCTCATGTTTTTGTTCATGTGCTTGCATTGGTACACTCTCTGTTGCATCCACAAGCATCTTTGCCTTCTGTCTTTCACACATTTTAGTGTCTGTGACAGGGTGAGCCAAGTTACTGGCGCTCCCAAGTCAGAGTGCACTCATCACCCTGCCCCTGAGTATGTACTCATTAGCATGCTCACTCACTCCACTGGTTACCTGGACGCAGGAGAGCAACATATGTCTTCTTCAAGAGCTAGGAACTAAGGGCAGCAAGGGACAAGAGATATGGGTTTGGCACTCCTTCACCTTTGCGCCCTATGCATGTGCCTCTTCTGCCTACCCCTATTTTTGGACCTTATTAGTGACATAATTAATTGTAAAGCCTACGTGTGGGCTTTACAAAGAATGAGTCAAAACTGTGGTGTTTATACAAATGGCCTGCGGGTGTCACTATGCATACATAGGACTTTCTGTACAGCTTGAAAGTAAAAGTAAGAAGTTACTGTTGTGCAATGGCTGCATGAACCTGCTATTAAAGCACTGTTATACACTGCTGATCCTCGGCTACCCAAAAAAAAATGGTGACAAGGATGTCTTTTCTACCTCTGCAGCAGCCAGCACCTTTTCTACCAAACTCTGGTGAGTGTACCATACCTTTTACTGCTTGGATCTGTTGGATGTTTGATAATTACATTATTGCTGCTGACCAAGGGGAGGTTTCTGCTGCTAGAAAGCGTGCTTTACTTATTCACTGCCTGGGAACAGAGGGACAGCTCTGATGAGACATTAACTGATGAGACTTATGAAACTGCTCTTACTGCTATAAAGAACTTTTTCGTGCCAAGAGTAACGTGGACAGCGTAACGGTGAATCCACAGAATATTTTGAAGCTTTGATGGTTGTTACCTGTGAGTTTGAGAATTTAACAGATGAAATGCTAAGAGACCAAATAGTGGAAAAAACAAACTCACCACGCTCCTAAAGCAAGATTTAACCTTTGCAAAGGCTATTACAGTTGCCAGCCAAATTGAAATAGCTGTGGCAGAGGCTAAAACTCTCAGTCAGGGAACTGCTGGGAATTTACAGATTGTGAATTCAAAACTGTGGCCTAATAATGCGCAGTCACAGGAAAAAAACAGTGCTAAGGAAAGGGATTCACTGCAAAACTGTGCAGAAAATACAAATTAAAAATACTGCTTTCGCTGTGGTTCAACACAACACCTTGCAAACTATGCTACATGCCCTGCAAAAGCTATACAGTGCCGCAAATTTTTAAAGTCAGGTGACTTTGCTACGGTCTGCTGTAGTTCTACTGCTTCTGATGACAAGTGACACTCCATTAACTTGATGGTTGATACAGGTTCAGCTGTTTCTATACTACCAAAGTATATTTTCTTGAAATACTTTGCAAAAGATACGCTTGGTGCACCTGCCCTGAGACTGGTCAGTTACTTAAAGAATCCAATCCCTGTGCTTGGTTGCTTGCCAGTGACTGTACAATTTGAATCAAATACTGCAAAATGTGACTTTTACATTGTGAATGAAGGTACTGCTATACGTGGAAGGAATCTCTTTGCTGCGTTAAACCTACAATTAGTGGATGGTCTCATTACTACAACACCAGTGCCTGCCATACAGTCTGTGTCTAAAATTTCACCACAAAGCAACACTTCACTGTGTGATTGCCCTACTCTATAAGGGAGACTGTCTCACAGGACCACATAACTGCAGAGCAACGTGCCAAGCATCTCCAGCTGAATTATTACATGGCAGACAGATGCACACTAAGTTACACGTTGCAGACATCAATCTTCCACCAAATACTGTTCCTACAAAATCATCTACTTCTGATGTTGTCAAACGTCAACAAGCCAAATGCAAGGCTTATACTGATAGAAAACGTGGCGCAAGAGAAGTGCACTTTCGGCCTGGATCTTTAGTCACAATTAAGAAAGCAGGATTACTGAAACAAGGACAATCTAAATTTACTACACCACTTAAAGTGAGACTACAGCGAGGACCATAGACATATGAACTGTCTGATGGACGCATATGGAATGCAAGTCATCTTGCTCCTACTAGATATGACTTTGGAGATGTTCCATTTGATGAAGGACATTTCCCTACGCTTAATGCCAACTGCAATAGGCCTGAAGAAAGTGAAGATATAAGGCATACTGAGAGAATCAGACCAAGGACTATATAATGTGAAGAATGCATAATATTGCTTTAAGATGCCTACAGTTTTATGGTTTCTGTTTACCCAAATTCTTTTCTACTAATGGGGGAATATGTGGTGTTTGTGCAAGGTGCAGGGTGAACTTTCATTTCACCTATTGATGAATACGCCTTGCAAAATCCCATAGAAATTAATTGAGAGCTTCAGAATTTCCCTCTAGTGGTGGAACTTCACTCTTTGATGAATCTACCCTATAGCCTTGGCTGACAGTTTAATACCATCAATAGTAGCATCATATAGGAAATCTACTGCTATGCTGACTTTAGACAAGTAATTAAGAAGGGTTTCATTAGGAACCGCATTAGCAATATCTTCACCAAACTTCTTTAAACAGCATTTTGAAGCTTGTGAAAAACACATGAAATTCAGGTTTTAATATAATTGTTTCATAAGACATTACATTTTAAATTTAATGCATCATCAACAAGAATTTTAACAATATTGTAAAAAGTCAAATCTACTTTAGGCAGAGTCTCTTTAGTTTGGAGTTTTTCCTCCTGGATAGGAGGCCACTCTATGGCCGTTAAACCCTCTGGAGAAATCCTCATAATCGCCAAGGTACAGCAGCGTTTCTCTGAGACTAAAACTGAGAAAATACCTCCTGCATAGTTGATTTGATAAAATATTTGGTCCAAGTATCGGCAAAATTATTGGTATTGCCATCTGCTTTAACCTTATTCCATTCATCTATTTTTGTCAAAAATGTTTTAGAAGTTATCCATAAAGGTATTCTCTTTGACAAAGGATGGTCACTGGAAGCCGTAGAAGGGAGGCTGTGTTCCCCCCGAAACGTTGATTGTTGGTGGCATTAATAAAAGGGGCACAATCCCCGACTGCAATATTGGTGTGTGCGGTCTGTTTTTCTAACTACAAAGCAGTAAGGAGACCTGGCCAGGTCAACGGAGGACCAGCACCACTGCGTAGAAAAGTGGAAGGAGGTGTGCGGTAATAGAAAATCTCACTCGAAGCCGTAGACATCTGCAAAACAAAAAGTAGCAATATAAAGAAAGCCTAGTTAGGAAATCACTGGGTGGGGGGTGGGGGTCAAGCAACTCAGAGCTACCTTAAAGCTCTGAGGGCTGTAGCCTAGGCAGGAAGGATAACAAGAGCCCAGTAGTAACAGGCAGTTTTCTTTAAATTAACTTATATTAATGAAGTAACTTTAGGCATGGGTTGAAAGACATCACCAACTATTTACACATGGGATCTGGTAGAAAACCCACTGCAGATTGCAACACAGACATCAGTCATGACATCAATAGGAAGCTCCTAAATCACCATTAATTGCAGTAACTTTTAAAGTCCATCATTGATAACTGCCATCTTGGGAGAAGGCAACCCTTGGATGCATAGTAAAATGGCAGAACTGATACTTAGAAACTAAAAAGAACAGATTCAACCCCCAGATAATCCACCCCTCAGATAATCAGAGCAGGGTTCAGGTTTGTGGCCTGGAAAAACCAAAACCCAAAATTAAAAAAATTAAAAAGAATATTTATAGGAACACTACTCACCAACTACAGGTAGGACCAAAAAAAGCGGGGTTGTTTTAAAGCAGTGATCCCCAACCAGTAGCTCGGATGTTGCTCTCAGGGTCCTCAAAGCAGGTGCTTATTTTTGAATTCCAAGCTTGAAACAATTTTTAATTGCATGAAAACTAAGTATAGTGCAAAGTAGAGCCTTTTGTGTGCTGCCAGTCCACACAGGGGCTACCAAATAACCAAGTACATCCCTTATTTGGCACCCCAAGGAACTTTTTCATGCTTGTGTTGCTCTCTAACTCTTTGCACATTTGAATGTGGCTCATGGGTAAAAAAAGGTTGGGGACCGCTCGCTGTTTTAAAATATTTTCGTTCCACTTAACCTTCCTAACAGGAAAGACAACAATCTTGTGGTTGATGCCATTTAGGATGTAAGGGATATACAGATTACAATGGCACCCAGGGTCGTACTGGGGGCCCTATGCCCACTGGGGCTGCTGCATATAAAAAAGCATATAAAAAGTTGAACCAAAACATTACCAGCAATATTCAAGGTAGCTTTAAACCAATTTACTTTTTCTACAACTTTTATATCTATCCATCATTCTCATCCAAAGGTTACATCTTGAAGGTCTTTCTACTTTTCCCCCCTTTGTTGGATTTTGACCTCAGTCCTAGATCTGTGCTAATCAGATTCCTATGGAGTTCCTGGATAGGAAAGATATTGACATTGTTCTCCTTCACGCACTTGTCAATTCTGCTGTCAACTTCATTAAATCTCAGAATAGATCAGAATTGGATGAAGCATCTCACACATTATTCTCATGAACTTTCTTTAAGTATATTAATATGCTAAGGATTGCATCACCTCTCAATGTAACTGATGAGTTTGAGTTATTAAATGAAAACAGAATTCAACATAAAGGAAATGGTGTCTTATTCTCCTTAAATACTCAGTATCTTCCTCATGCACCCACATATTGCTTTAAACTCCTAAGCTGCAAACTTGCACATGTACACTGGCTTGTAAAAACCTTTTAAGGGTACTGTCATGAAAACTGAGCCAGAATTATAAGTGACATACAATAAATATTGTTTTTGAAACATTTTGCCTGGGTGAAATATCATGACCATAATTGTGCATTTTGCGATATAACATTCATCTTTAGACAATTACAGGTATAGGATTTATCATCCAGGATGATTGGGATCTGGGGCTTTCCAGATAAAGGATCACAAGACTTTAGTCTATTAAAAAAAATTGAACATTAAAGAACCCAAATAGGATTGTTTGCTTCCAAATAGATTTATGCAACTAAAGTACTGTTTTACTATTACAAATTTAAAGGAAATTATTTTTCAAAATTAGAATTATTGGCTTAAAATGAAGTCATAGGTAAGATTTTTTTGTTGCATAAATTAAAATATAGAATGTACAATTCTTTTTTAGACTACAGATTTGGAAAATGTAATTTTAATAAATGTGCTGTATCCTCAGCATGCATACGCAAAGGAAGGATTCAGGTGTCACAAAGGGTCATTCAGATTGACTGGGGGGAAAGGCACTGGGGAATCCTGACCTGATTCTAATTTGCCACTGCTACAGGTACAAGTAGTGTGTGCAGGTCCTCATGGGTTCAATTTTGCATTTAACCACAAACTTTTGATGGGGCCATAACAATTGTTTGTAAAGGGCAAGATTGAGCATCACCGCCTACAAATATATACCCTTTTAATATTGCCCAATACATTGTTTGCATTTGCACCTATTGAATGGCATTGCTTGCTACAACCAAGTTTGTTATCACAAGTTCCCCAGGTCCTGCTCCATTACGGATTTGCCTAATGCAAGATTCTCTTGCAAGGTTGCTGCATCCAGGATGAAATTATTTCTGTGTCATCTGCATCTGTGAACAAATTAAATATAAGTAGACCAAATACAGAACCCTATAGGAACCTACTCTAAGTACAGACTATACTTTTGACAACCACAATATGTCTCCAATCCTGTGGCCAGTTTCCTATCTATGTACAAACAGCATTACTATAACCAACCTTAGTTTAGAAAGCAGTTGCTTGAGGGGCACTATATCAACACCTTGGCAAAATCCAAATCCATCTATTGCAACACAGGCCCGCCATCAGGG
>CM044431.1:105797471-105811066 GCA_024363595.1 Xenopus borealis | reverse complement strand
TAAGATTAACTAAGAGTTTTTTCTCTTTAGCAAGGGCAGCTTACCTATCCCACTGAAACAATACTGTCCATGTAGAAATGTTAACTTATAAATAGATTCATATTGTTTAATGATATTCGTCTAAATTAAAGATCTGAAACTATACAATTAATTGTACTTGTTGTCCTTATAAACATGCAACTTTCTTTGTTCCTTGTAAGTTCTTAATCATGAATTCACATTTCTATGAACTGTTGGTTTTATCTGTTATTTCTCTATAGAAGTTGAACGAAAACATTATTACGGATACAAGACAATTTATCAAAGATATTGGTAAAAATTGACAAAAACGTAATTACAGATGCAAAAGAAAGGATTATATCAGTCATCTTGGTGTTATCTAACATACAGATATACTTGTCTAATTTTGTCTTCAATATGATACACTGTAACCAAACATCGGGAGCTAGGAAAACAGTGCTTAATAATTCCTACCTTCTTCAAATTCAGGTATGGGATACAATACATTATCTGAAAACCTATCTCCAAAAGACTCCATTTATCTCCAAAAGACTCCATTTTATCCAAATAATCTAAATCTGTAATAATAAACAGTACCTGGTACTCAGGGCCGGAACTAGGGGTAGGCAGAAGAGGCACCTGCCCAGGGGGCGTGCTTGGGCAGGTACCTGTCTTCTGCCTACCCCATGATTGCTGCTCTCCCACCCCGGCGCCTGACCCCCCCGCCGGCGGTCTCTCCCCTCCCCTCTGTCGCTCACTTACTCTCCCCCTTGCAATCTGCTCATGTGCCTGCTCACCGATCCAGGGATATTTGCGCAGATCGCTCACACAATGCACACAGCACACGCGCATGGAGGGGGGGCACGTGGGAGTGCGGTGGCGCCTGGGGCGCCAGGTACACTTGGCCCAGCACTGTTGGTACTTGATCCAAATATTAGAAATCTAAAATTAGATAAATCACATGTGTGGTTGTGCATGTAATATGGCGTCTAATTAGACAGTGCTTACCAGTTTGTGGTATCTACAGACTGGTAAGCGCTATCTAATCAGATATCATATCATGGATGGTCAATGCTCAGCTTTAAGCACTGCATTTTGAGATGGCATATATGTTGTTAAATAATGCCTAGGTCTGAACTAGGAGCCCTGGTGCTGGAAGGCAGAAGTTGTAGTCACTGCATTAGGGAAAAACCTTAAAGGGTAGATCCAACAAAAATCTTAAAGGGGAGGTTCACCTTTAAGGTAACTTGTATTATATTATAGAATGGTCAATTCTAAGCAACCTTTCAATTAGTTTTCATTATTTATTTTTTATAGTTTTACAATTATTTGCCTTTTTCTTCTGACTCTTTGCAGTATGCGTCGCTGACTCCCTTCTAAAAACAAAAACAAATGCTCTGTAAGGCTACAAATGTATTGCTACTGTTACTTTTTATTACTGATCCTTTGATTCAGGCCTCTCCTATTCATATTCCAGTCTCTTATTCAAATCAATGCAGGGTTGCTAGGGTAATTTGGACCCTAGTTACCAGATTGCTTAAGATGCAAATTGAAGAGCTGCTGAATAAAAAGCTAAATAACTCCAAAACCACAAATAATAAAAAATGAAAATCAATTGCAAATTGTCTCAGAATATCACTCTCTGCATCATACTAAAAGTTATCTCAAAGGTGAACAACCCCTATAATCAAATTTTTAAAAATTACATTTTAAACAACTTAAAAAAAATTTGCAATCACTTTAAAGTAATTTGAAAATGTAATTTGCATTGAAAGTAGTGTTTGCCCTTTCAGTTCTCTTAACTACTGGTCTATGAAGAACAGTGAATTTTCACAAGCGAACGCTCTGCCATACATCCCGCCACTTCATCAGGAGTAAATTAATTTACTACACTACACTACTTCACTAAAATGCAAAGTTGCATCTCTGTAGCGGAACGCTGGTGAAGTTTCACTAGTGTTAATTCGGCAGTGCAAGCATTGGTTAGTGATCTTTTGCTAGTGTTTAATTCTGTCTAGCCAAACTTCTGTCCCCGCGATTGTGCTGGATCCGACACGGTGCGCCAAAGCACAGGCGTCAAGTTCGATGCGACAGGAAACAAGGTAAGAAATAGTAATGTCGGATGGTGTTGCAGCATTCATCAGACGCAGCTTGCAGCTTTTGCATCCGACAGTCGTGTTGGATGCACGCTGCGACACCATCTGTCTTTTGTATTACTTACCTTGTTTCCAAGGATATCCGACTTGACTCCTGCGTTTTGGCGCAGCTTGTCAGATCCTGCACAATCGCTGGGAAATGCTAATCTAGTTCTACCCTTACACTTAGGTCACTTTGAATAGATCATATCGACATCTTTATTGACGATGTTGGTTAAAATGCTTGAAGTGGCTATGTTATGTTTGGTAGGCAAGGATGAGGAGAGTATAATAGTGCTTTATTAACAGGCTCATACAGGCCTTACACAACAACAGTAACTTCTTACTTTCACTTTCAAGCTGTACAGAAAGCAATAATATATATTATTCACATCACATCTGATTCTCTCAGTAAGCCTTATAGGTTCATTTTCTTCAGGCGTATTGTAGTTGGCATCAGGAGTAGGAAAATGTCCTTCATCAAATGGAGCTTCTCCAAAGTCATATCTAACAGGAGCAAGACGACTTGCATTCCATATGCGTCCATCAGACAGTTCATATGTGTATGGTCCTCACTGGCGTCTCACTTCAAGTGTTGTACTTCTCTTGCAACACATTTTCTGTCAGTATAAGGATTGCATTTGGCTTGGTGATGTTTCACAATGTCAGCAGTAGATGATTTTGTAGGCACGGTATTTTGTGGAAGTTTGATGTCTGCAATATGTAACTTAAGGTGGCCATACACGTAGAGATCGCGACATCGCCAAACGAGTGGATCTCTCCCCGATATGACCACCTTGAGGTGGGCGATATCAGGATGATCCGATCATGGCCCTAGGGCCCAACTATCGGATCAGAATGGCACAGATATGGGCGGTCGGATCACGGGGCCGCATCAACGAACAGATGCGGCCGCAATCCGACAGGATTTTTAATCCTGCCCGATCGACATCTGGCCGACTTTCGGCCAGATATCGATTGGGGAACCCCGTCGGAGGGCCCCCCACACGGGCCAATAAGCTTCCGACACAGTCTGTTGGCAGCTTTTATCGGCCCTTGTATGGCCACCTTTAGTGCGCATCTGTCTGCCATGTAATAATTCAGCTGGGGATGATTGGGTTGTTGCATGGCACGTTGCTCTGTAGTTGTGTAAGAACTCTGTTGTAAATACTTTCCAAGATTTCCCAGTAAGATTTGCTGTCTGTAGTGCTTCTTTCAGACTTCTCTTGAATTGCTCGATTTCTCCATTAGCTTGTGGGTAATACACTGAAGATTTCCTATGCACAATATTCCTCTCTCTCAGAAAGGATTCATACTCATATGAGACAAACTGTGGTCTGTTGACTGATATTAACTCCTTTGGATTTACTTCTCTGCTGAAGACTGTAGACAGAAATGTTATTACTGTAGCTGATGTTACATGAGAAACAAATGCAATTTCAGGCTATTTACTGTAATAATCTATCAAGTTTATAGCAAATCTGCAGTCTACAGGAGCGTCTGCAAAAGGACCCACAATATCAATAGCAAGTTTTTCCCATGCTGTATCAGGAAATGGTACTGGCTGAAGTGGTGGTGCATGTGTGATAGCTGTTTTGTCATGATTCTGACAAGTAACACAAGAATGAATGGCAGTTACCACATCAACATCCATTGCTGGCTACCAGTATAGTTCTCATAGTCTTTGTTTTGTACATACAATTCCTTTATGACTCTCATGTGCAAGTTGTATGAGCTTTTCTCGCAAGGTCTCTGGTACCAATAAACGGTGAGCTCCACGGACAACATAGCCATCTACTAAGGACAGTTCATGTCTAATCCTGTAGTAAGGTTGAAGATCAGGACTGAGTTTCTTCTCAACATTTGGCCATTTGTTTTGTAAGATGTCCTGTTTTACTTGAATTTGACATGTGAGGCAAGCTTGCTTAAAATCAGCAGCTGTAAATGTAGATGATAATAAATCAGTCAATGCTACAACTTCTATGTCCTCATCCAGTGTATCAGAAGCTGTAGGTAAAGGTAAAGGTGACAAATTGTCAGCAGTAACATTTTTCAAACCTGTTTTGTATTGCATTTTGTAGTTGAAATTCAGTAGCCTTGCTGACCATTCCAGCTCTTCCTAGTTCCTTTTGTTGTAAGTAGTGTAGTTAAAGGGCTATGGTCAGTGTGTAAGGTAAATTCTCTACCCCATAGGTAGGTTATCCATTTTTCTGTTGCCCAAACACATGCTAGAGCTACTTTTTCAACAGTTGAATAGTTACGCTCTGTCTCTGTAAGTGTTCGGGATGCAAAGGTTTCACTATTTCAACGCTATGTTGAGCAGATTCTGACCACACCAGACCACGTAGTAGTGCTCTAAGTGGCTCCACACCTGAAGCATAGTTGGGAATAAACTTAGAATACCAAGAAGTAAGACCTAAGAAAGCTCGTAAGGTCTGGAAATCAGATGGAGTAGGTGCTTGCGTAACCATGTTGACATTGTCAGGGTCAGGCAGTAATCCATCTTGTGAAATTATATGACTCAGAAATGACAGCTGAGTTTGTCTGAAGTGGCAATTTGAAAGGTTCAGTTTCAGAATCAATGCATTTCAGAACCTTTTACAGCTACTTGTCAAGAAGATACATAGTTGGAGCGCAGACAATTATATCATCCAAGTAGCATTGTACACCAGGTATGTCATGGAGTATAGAAGACATCAGTCTTTGAAAACAACTCGGTGCTGAAGCCAGTCCATAAGGTACACGCCTGAACCGAAACAAACCATCATTGGTGATAAATGCAGTGAGGTCTCTGCTCTCCTCATGCAGTAATACTTGATGATAAGCACTCTGAAGATCCAGGGTAGAAAAGAATTTTGCTCCTCGGAGTTCAGAAAATATTTCCTTTATTTGTGGCAAGGGATGATTATCCATAACAACTGCTTTATTAGGTTCACGGAGATCTACACACAATCAAATACCTCCAGTTTTCTTCTTTGTTACAACAAACCCATTCAGAGGATTCTGATTTTTCAATCACATCTTGCTCTACCAGTTTCTTTAGTTCCTGTGATACAGTCTCCCTTATAGAGTAGGGTAATTTCTGGCATACTGGTTTTACATCTGGTCTCAACTTAACTTTGTGTAAAAAGTTCTTTGCACGACCCAGTGATGTGTTGCTTTGTGGTGAAATTTTAGACACTGACTGTGTGGCAGGCACTGGTGTTGTTGTAATGAGACCATCAATTAATTGTAGGTTTAATATAGCAAACAGATCACTTTCAAGTATAGCAGTACCTTTGTTCACAATGTAAAAGTCACATTTTGCAGTATTTGATTACAATTGTACAGTCACTGGCAATCAACCAAGCACAGGGATTGGATCCTTGTAACTGACCAGATTCAGGGTAGGTGCAACAAGCAGATCTTTTGCAAAGTATTTAAAAAAAAATAATCTTTGGTAGTATAGAAACAGCTGAACCTGTATCAAGCATCAGGTTAATGGAGTGCCCCTTGTTAGCAGAAGCAGTTCTGACACTGACAGTGCATATAAACTTGTCTGGAATAAATGTACCAGTTTTATCCACACTTAATACTGTGACATGTGTAGTAGTGACTTCATGAACATCTTTAGCCAAACTAAGGCAGACCTTTGCAAAATGTCCTACTTTTGTGTAGTTGCAACACTGTAAAGCTTTTGCAGGACATGTAACATGATTTGCAGTGTTGTGTTGAACTACACCAAAAGCAGTATTTTTTATTTGTATTTGCTGCACGGTTTTGCAGTGTAGGTGAATCCCTTTCCTTAGCACTCTATTTTGCCTGTGACTGTGCATTATTATGCCACAGTGCTGAATTCACAATCTTTACATTTTCAGCAGTTCCTTTACTGAGAGTTTTAGCCTCTACCACTGCTGTTTCAATTTGGTTAGCAACTGTAATAGCCTTTGCAAGGGTTAAATCCTGCTCTAGGGGCAGTCTCTCTCTAATGCGAGGTAAGCTTGTTTTTCCCACTATTTGGTCTCTTAGCATTTCATCTGTTAAATTCCCAAAGTCACAGGTAACAACCAGCTCTCTCAAAGCTGCTACAAAGTGTTCTGTGGATTCGCCACTACGTTGTCCACATTGGCAGAATTTATATCTTTCAGCAACCACATTTAATCTTAGTATGAAAAAGTTCTTTATAGCAGTAAGAGCAGTTTCAAAAGTCTCTTCAGGTAATGGTAATGTATAGAATATACGCTGTCCCTCTGTTCCCAGGCAGTGAATAAGTAAAGCACACTTTCTAGCAGCATAAATCTCCCCTTGGTCAGCAGCAATAATGTAAGTCTCATACATACGTATCCAAGCAGTAAAAGATATTGTAGGTTCACAAGGTGTCACGGTCGGCACCCAATTCCAGAACAAACGCTAAGCACCCTGGTCTAGGCTCGTGCTTCACCAGTAGTGTGGCCGCCTTTGGCTTCGGGAGGAGCCCTCAGCTACTCAGATGCCACCTGGACTTAAACGAGAGGTGCAGAGCAGGAGTTCTGGCCAGCGATGGGGCACGACTGTATAAGTCTTTAAGGCCGATGGTCACGGTACAGACAGGAGTTGGCAGATTCGTAGTCAGACAGGCCGGGTCGAGGCGGGCAGATAGCTAGGATCGTCAGGCAGGCAAGGCTCAAACCAGGTAATCAATCAGACAAGGATGAGGCAAAATCGGTAGACAAATACAGGCACAGGTCAGGATACAGAATATCAGAGTAGTCAAAGCCAGGCAGGGTCAAAACAGGTATTCAGGAACAAACAGAAGCTTTTCAGCACAGATACAAAGCACCAGGAAGAAATCCTATCACGGGCAAAAAGCAGTTCCAAAAACCCCTTTAAATATCCCTTTAATTATTTGAATTTCGCGCCACTGCGCGCTGACGTCACAACGCCAGCGCGCATGCGCCTATAAAAGGCGGAAGTGCACGCGCGGCGCGCACTAGGAAGATGCCGGCAAAGGAGGAGGATGGCGCGGCGGGCGTCCCCGCCGAAGGCAGCTCGGCGGGCGTCCCCGCCGAAGGCAGCGCGGCGGGCGTCCCCGCCTCGCTGGTAAGGTACTTTTCCTTACACAAGGGTTTGGAAGAGGTAGAAAAGACATCCTTGTAGCCATTTGTTATGTTTGGTAGCCGAGGATTAGGAGAGTATAACAGTGCTTTATTAACAGGCTCATACTGTAATATTGTAATAGAAGCCTATGGGAAGCTGCCCATAGGCTTCTAAGGCTAAAGCTGGCCATAGACGCAAAGATCCGATCGTAAGATGATTCCACGATCAGATCTTTGCATCTCCCGACCTGCTCCCGACCTGTCACTAACCTTCAGATCAACTATAAGTAGTAAAAAGCACAGATAGCTGACGTTCTGCCCCTGACAAGGATCGTACGAAAGTTGTACGATTAAAAACCTAGTGACGGTCTCCCACTGAAAATCGTACGATCTGCAATAGACGCAAAGATATTATCGCCAGCCGACAAAAATTTTCTAACCTGGCCGATCGACCAAACGACCGATCGGCATGGCACGACAAATGTCGGAACACTCCACACACGATCCGAAAGTCGTACGATAGTCGTACGAATCCTCGATTCGTACGACCAAGTCGTTGCGTCTATGGCCAGCTTAAGTCCTGCTCGAATACCATTTGTATGATCGAAGCGTTTGATCGTTCGAATCGTACAAATTTTTTGGAAGCTCGAATGAAATTGCATGATTTTTTCGTGAAATCGAACAATCGGTATCTGATCGTAAGAATTCATCGAGAAATCGAATATCAAGCGAAATGATAGCCTATAACTATTCGATAAGCATTCGATGGTCGAATGCTTATCGAATTTCGAATTTGGTCAAGTTAGCACCGTTTTCATAGGCCAGATAATTACTTCTAGAATACTTGGCTTATGTCTCTCCAGTGCTAATTTTGACAAACTATTTGGAAGAACTGAAAATGTATACATTCGAAAGTGGCTTAAATTTTTTTCTTTTTTTGTGGTTATGTTCCCCCTTAATATTTTGTTTAATATTTTGTCCCACTTTCAGATTGTATTTGGCCTTTGTTTAACATTTGCACCACCCTTTAATAATAGGCAATTATATTGAGCTGCAGATTAGCTGGGCTCCAGGAGTTGACTTTCTATACATTTCAGCACCTGCTCTTCTGCTGTGATATATGGCCCTTTGCCCTTGAGGTCTTACTCTTCTGCAAATCCAGCATCTGCGCTAATGATATATTTATACCTAGGTGCACAGCAGGCCATTACTGAAATACAACTGCACACAAAAAAACTATTTCAAATAATCTTAGATTTTGTTTATTTCCCTTGCTGTGCTTATTGCAGCTAACAGGTAGATTGAAAGACAGATATAGACAGAATGCTATTGACAGAAAAGTAAATAGATAACAATTATTAACAGAAATATAGATAGATAATTGTTTTGCTGCCAACTTCATTATACAATAATCTATTTGTGGGGAGTGTTGTTAGAACAAATCTTTATATTTTAAAACCTGAAGTACAAGGCGTATTTAGAGCTCAATAAAGCGCTTATTGGAGTTTAAAGATAATGCCGATATGGCTGCTGCAGATGTATGTAGCAAACTTTCTGGAAAGAAACTGAAGCGTGAGACACATAATAAGTACATAGGTAAGGCTCAGTACCCTGGAAATTCAGCCTCTTTCAAAAAATTTACTTGGATTTGTACTTCAATATGATCCAATCAGTGGTGTAACTAGACTTTAGGGGCCCCCCTGCAGGCAAACATTGCCCCTCCCCCTCGAAGAACTAATGAAGCACACGTATACCTTGCAACACTTACAAAAACAAATCGCAGACTTGCCAGTAAGACCCCTGCAAATATGTACAATGATGTGCCTTACCCTCCTTTAGGGTAATCTCACACGGGCAGATTCGGGGAGATTTAGTCGCCTGTCGACTGATCACCTCATCTTCAGGGAGACAATCTCCCCGAACTGTCTTCCCCCCAGGGTTGGACTGGCCTGGCGGGAGACTGGGAAAAAACCCGGTGGGCCCCAGCCCTCGTAGGCCCGGCCCGGCCAGATCCTCTCTCCCGATCCTCTGCCCCCCCACAAAAAAAACTTGCGGAGATCTGTAGAGTGCCCATTGCTTGCTCCATGCGGCCCAGCGAGTGTGTCCATTATGAAGCCCAGTGCCGTGCGCGCGCACCATTCTTGCAGCCTTGCGCCTGCTTGCCATTCGTGCGCCTCAGGGAGCGTTATTTGTGGGGCGTTATTTACGTCACTGGTTCCAATACAAAGAAAAGTGAAAACAAAATGGAAAAAATTTTAACTTTACCCTCAACCAATACTATTGATTCCACTGTATAATGGACAGAGTAAAGCAAAATACGGCAAAGGGATCTATTACAACATAGGACCTGTTATCCAGAATGCTTAGGACCAGAAGTTTTCCCTGATAAGGGATCTTTCCGTAATTTGGTCAATAAAATATGTTTAAACATTAAGTAAACCTAGATAGGATTGTTTTTTGCCTTCAATAGCATGAATTATATGTTAGTTGCGATCAAGTATGATGGTTGGGGCAGATTCCGCTTCTATCTGCCTTCTATCTGCTTGAATGAAAAATCGTCTGCGCTAATGCACTTGTGGCATTTCATTTTCCGAAGTTGCCTCACGAGGAAACTTTGGGCGACTTCGGAAATCGAATTGCTGTGAATGCATTAGCGCAGCCGATTCTTCATTCAAGCAGTCGGAAGGCAGGAAGAAGGCAGTTTGGGGAGATTATCGCCCTGCAGGCGACTAGATATCCCCGAATCTGCCCGTCTGCCCCAACCCTGAGGTACTTTTTTTATTATTGCAGAAATAAAGGGAATATGTTTTAAACTTTTGACTTATTTGATTATACTGGCATCTATAGGAGATGACCTTCCTGTAATTCAGAGCTTTTTGGATATCCGGGTTTATGGATTGGAGATCCCATACATGTATAGTGACCAATTAAAAAGACAAAAGCACTTATATCTGCTTAAAATAATAATTTCTGGCACACAATGACTGCTAAGTATAAACATTACACAATAGGATTAGAAAAGTTGGAATACATGATGGTTGATATAAAATATAAATAAAATAATGACACAGTACTGGAATGAATACATGTTATCACGTCATAATCAAACGCACTTATTTACTGAATAAAAAATATTATTATTAGGGCACAGACCTTTAAAGGATAGGGATAAACGAGAGAAAAAACGGCATCTTAACTCCCAAAATATTAACAATATAAGTTCATAATAATATACAGTATATTCTTTATGAAAAAACAGAATGCCAATCACTTTTCTCATGAACACACTACAGACCATTATTACTGAACCTGTCTTACCAACCTTTAAAACAAATTGACCAGTAGAAGTTAACATAATTATTACAAGAAAATCCGATAAGATCAGCCTTTAGTCATTTAGATAATATCATGTTGTTAAATGTGTTTTTGATTTAGATTTTTTTTATAGAATTGAAGATTTCTATCACTCTGGTGATAACAGCAAAAATTCTTATAATAACACCAATGATCGATTTACTAAGGACAATATTTTCAAATTTTTTGAGAGGTAATTTACCCAGTCCTTGAAAATGAAGAATTATTGATTAATTCACTAATAATACCTGTTTTCTTAACATATAATACCTTGGGTAATTTCCAGTGGAGCTAACACACTGAAGTTTAAAATACCTGTTATCTACAATGCACTGTCTGTAGCTAAAAAAACATTTTAAACATGCAACATGGGCTAGGGTAGTTTTAGCATTTTGTTCAGCAGCTCTCCAGTTTGGAATTACAGCAGTTCAGTTTACCCTAGAAACCAAGCAGTGGTTCAAATGAAACAATGGGAGATTAAAGGGAGAGGTGGGCCTAAATAGACAATAAGTAACAACAATTAACAGTTAAAAAAAAATTGTAGCCTCATGCGTCGATAGCTTTTTAGCTGCCAGTGTCATTAACCATAATTTGAAAGTAGGAAAGGGGCAGATGGGAAAAGCAAATAATTATAAACAACCTATAAAACATTAAAACTGAAAAACAATTGAAAAGCAGGTAAGAATAAGACTTTTTAATCTTTGTTTGTTTGCATCAAAAAAACAATTTCTATTTAGACTGACTTGTCTGCCCAGTTAAACATGTTTTTAATATAAGCATAAAACAATCATATAGTGCAATATGTTGTAATAATAGGATAGATACCCTTGTAGATCTGTTTCAAGTGATGGTGCAGAACTGCATTCTAGGTACCCTGTATACGATGAGTGCCCAGTCTACAATATAATGTGAGTGCCGTCAGGGCTGTCACATCACAACACACTTTCAAAATGTATTATAACGAAACCAGTAATGCCACCATGGTGAGGCACGTTACTCACCAGAGCATAATATTTACAAGTCAAATGAAATTAACTAAATCATATGGGCAAATTCAATAAAGTGTGGAAATTTGTTAGCGACGCCTTCGCCGCAATTCACCGCACTTCGTCAGGCGAATTTTTGCCGGTCCGCTGCAAATTCACTAAAATGCGATTTTGCTTCTCAGGGAGACAAAAAGTAGCGAAGTTGCACTAACATTACTTCATCAGCAGTGTCGGACTGGGATGCCAGGGGCCACCAGAAAACCTTAGACCAGGGGCCCAACTTTCCAAACTATTATTCCTTCTCTCCTCACTTAACTTCTTTATTCTCCTATTCTTTTAGATCTACTTACTATACTCTATTCTTCCATTATTAAGCCTCTTTTTCCACATAAAGAAATAGGGAATGAACATGAAATAGGCCAAATTGTTAGAAGCAAGAGGCCCACTGACACCTGGGAGTTTTCCTGGTATCCCTGTGGCCAGTCCAATACTGTTTGTCAGGCAAAGCGCATTTGTGATTCCTAATTTGCATATGGAGCAGAGTTAAAAGTATATTAGAAGTATATGTTACAGCCACTATATTACACTACACAAGCCCAGGAAACCTTTAATAAATAAAATAAAGTAGTCCTATTGCCCTAAACATGTGCCCCCTGTATAGTTGAGTTGCCATATGTTAGGAAATGTAGGGGGGAAGGAGGGTAGCCCCCAAAAAGTTCACTATTTTTCAGACTATTTTTCAGGGGTTTTTTTGGGACATAGAAAACATTTCAAGTTTTTTTTTCAAACTCTTATATATTGTATTGACCTGGCGAAGTAAAGTCTAGTGCAAGAGAGGTAACATTCAGTAAAATTGGCATCTTAGTGAATTAGCAAAGTTACATCCCTTCGTCAGTGAGCAACTTTGCCTGGCGTAAGGGTGCGAAGTTGCGCTAGTCTATCTACTTCGTTAGCGAATTTTCGCCAGGGACACTGTTAGTAAATCAGTAAAGTTGCAAAATTACTCACACTGGTGAATTAGCACTAGCATTAGTTTAGTGAATTTGCCCCTTTATTTCTTGTGAACTGAAACCAGCTGCACTGAAAAAAAGTGTTGGAGGGTGAACAAACCCTTTAATGAGCTTCAGAAGCTGCCGCAGGATAAAGCTAGTAGACTAACGGTAAAGAAAAGTATCATACAATAAACAAGTGACACTATGTAAATAAACATAAATACAGATTTAATCATATGTTATTTGGCATGTTGTGGATAAGGGAGGTAAGCAGCACTACAAAACAGCCAAGGGTCTGTAATACATTTTTACTATTAAACTTAACATTATAAAACGAACACTGAACTGTGAAAAAATCATTACGGTATACAAGGGCTACCAAAATCAGGGCCTCCCTCCATTGGTAATAATTTGATTCATGGGATGCAAAGGGACAGGGCTTTCAGTGTACAGGGTATGGGTCAGTTGTAGGTGAACCACTTTGGCATGATGCGTTGTGAATTGGGTGGGTAAAATCACATGTTCTTAGGTAGAACACTGTACAGAAGCAACATACCATTCATAGGAATTGTCCAGTTTTATTAGTGATCAATAACAATTAAACCTATCATCACCATGCACAATGCCATACATTAGATGGAGGCAGGCCTGGATTTGTGGAGAGGCCACCTATGCCCGGGTCTAGGGTGGCACGATTTTTGGGGCACACCCACATTGGTTCCGAAATTAAAATTTCCTCTGTGCCACTGTCCCGATGATGAAAATTTGAGCAAATAAAACAGAGGGGGCAGGGGCGACAAACGACAACCGGCCTAGGGGTGCCCGCTTTGTAAATCCGGCTCTGGATGGAGGGGTGGGAAGATCACGACCACTGGACTCTTTTGCAGTGGAAATGGGTGCTCTAGAGTGATTAAGGGCATTTCACCATCTGCCGGTCTGATGGCAAAGTCTGGGTTTTGGCAGATGCCAGGAAAAGATTACCTATCAATGCATAATGCTGACTGTAAAGATTAACAAATGAGAAATAATGGCCTGTGGCTCTTTTTATGGTTTGGATTACTGCCCTGTTTCTAG
>CM044431.1:105784138-105795790 GCA_024363595.1 Xenopus borealis | reverse complement strand
TTTAATATGTCACTTGATTTGATATCAACTATCTGTTGCTCAAAAATTCATTTTCAGGTTTTCCTTTAACTATTTTTAGATATTAATGTGACTCATGGTTAAAAAGGTCAGTGACCCCTGACCTAAGGGTTGAATGATGATAAAAAGTCAGGTCTGATCCCAAAAATCAGTGTTCAACCTCTCAAATGCATCAGCCTCACTATTACTCAGCTTCCCTTGTGCTCTTAATTAATCTTTTAATTTTTTAGAAAAGAAATAGCAAATAAAAACATTTTTAAAGAAATGGCCTTATGTGTGTATGTGTATTATCAGTAACAATACATTTTGTAAGTATGTACCAAATCCCAGGTTTCAGCAGCATACCTCCCAACTGTCCCTTTTTTATAGGGGCAGTCCCTCTTTTGACAGCTCAACCTGCAGTCCCTCATTTGTACTAGAAAGTCCCGCTTTTCTCTGCACTGAACAAGCATAAAAAGAAACGAAGTTTCTAACTTAATTGGCTTTTGGAAGAGATCCCAGTCCAGCTGACTACAGCAGAAGATAAGATACTTGTGTAATAATTGTAAAAATATAAGATAGCAGGTCCCTTGGGAAAGTAAGACTCACTCAAGACTCAAGCTTAAAGGATAATTCACCTTCATTAGCAAAACTGTAATAACTGGAAAAAAAAACCACAGAAATATGTCCAAACTTTCATAACCTGCCAAATTTTGTAAAATGAACATGGTAATGGGGTGTGGTCACAAAAAAATTGGCGTGGTCAAAACATTCTAGTGCTGCAACTTTTTTGGAGAACAATAAACAATACAAGGTGGTCTTAACTGGGCTGGGCATATTTTATTTAGGGATGGCAAATCCCTGCTGGGTTGCATTTTCTTGGGAATAGAGTCTCCTGAACAATTCTTTCATCCTACGGGCTGATCCTTCCCAGCTGTATACAACTCTACAACACATAGTCTCAAAGGCGTAAGATTATATTTAATGGTTCACTAGAGGGTTTTGTAACCACTAGGATGTTCAGCACATAAGTCCAAACGTATAAGAGGATTGCGGGAGTTTGCCTTCCAGCTTCCCACTGACTCCATCTAAAAAATTAATGCTCTGTAAGGCTACAAATATATAGTTATTATTCCTCTTTATTCCTCTTTATTACTCATCTTTCATTTCAGGCCCTCTCCTGTTCATATTCCAGGCTCTCATTCAAATCAATGCATGGTTGCTAGGGTAATTTGGACTCTGTCAACCAAATTGCTAAAAACTGGAAACTGGAGAGCTGCTGAATCAAAAGTGAAGTAACTCAAATACCACAAATAATAAGAAATTAAATCCAACTGCAAATTGTCTCAGAATATCACTCTCTATAGCATACTAAAAGGTATCTCAAAGGTGGACAACCCCTTTAGCATTCAGATTGCTAGCTCAGTGTTGCCTCTGTTGAGGGGAGAGATAGTGAATAAATGGGCTGCATAAAAAACCCTTATATCTAAGTGTCCAATATTTAATTGCTGATCTACCAAGAATAACGAATGGGATTGAGTAATTAGCACTTTCTCCTCTTCTGGGGAATTATTCACTGCATGTGTTTTTACAGAACTCATCCAATTGGATAACCTTATTCCCATCTCTCCACTCTTAATGGAAGGAACATACACAATCTTTACACCTATCTCCCTCTCACTGGCACCATTTTTGACTGACAATGTACCTTACACTCCAGTAGATAGATATAATGCATAGAATCATATGTGTGCCATTACTAAGCAGCAGTACAGGGCTAGATCGCCAAATAATGTCCTACTAATGATAAATTGCACTGAATGTGTCAAGACAGACTGAGCTGCTGCGTGTTTTACACCCAAACCCACTCCTGGATGTAGCTCAGTACAGCAAGAACAGTGCAAGTCACACACCTATAAATCTCCCTTTTCCTGACACTTATTTCAGGATCGGTCTATACCACTTTTGTCAGGGTCACAGGAGACATTAAATCCTTTTAGGAAGTGAAGGTCTTTTTGCTGTGTTTGTCCATAAATCAGGAGCAGCCACTGGAATACACTCTTTTTTGAATTACGTTTGTCAATGGGAATGAATAAAGATTTGATACCTGAGTAAATACATTAATGCTCCTGTCCACCTATTAGCATTTGCTACTGGAAATGCTCTGGGCATTTTGGGCAAACAGTAATAAATATATATATATATATATATATATATTTTTTTTTTTTAAGTATGTTTTAATAATAAAATATTTGTATGTATTATTTGAAAAGGTTGTGAAGAAAGTTTTTAACCTGAAACCATATGCCCATTCAAGAAGTCCATTTGAGGGTTAAGTACCATTGAAAGCAAAAGGATTTGGATTTTTTTTCCCCTGACACTAAATCAGTTAATTTATTCCACCTCTACTCTTAGATAAACACACCTCCCATCCAAAATCAATAGGTTTTCCAATGCTATTGAATTGTTCCCCCCAAAACGTCAGAGCGTTATTTTCCCCTGGAAGTGGGCATTTTACAGATATCTCAGGCCAGGCAGAGTGAGATAGATGGACAGGCAGACAGATAGATAGAAAGACGGCTGGATATAGATTGACTACTCTTTTGATATTTAGTGAGTAGTGATTGAAAAGCTTTGGCTAGAATACACAAGGAACGTTACAGCATTTCCTCTCCAATGGAAGTGAAGGTTAGACAGGCCAACAGAATTAAACGACCTATGATTATGAATTTAGAGGAATTAGGGGAAAAAAAAGACTATCAAGTCACAGAATTATGAAAATTATGTGAGACCAATTTAGAGAGCTTGAGTGCGACCCCAAAAGCGACAGGTTTATTATGAGAGAGTGCTCGAGGATTCAAAGAGTTAAACGGCACCGTCGGAGTTGTGTTACCGCCATAAACATGCTGGCTCCAAAGCAAATCTCCAGGCAGACAACTCCAACCAGGCTAAACAGTATTGAGCTGCCACCATCAATTGCTCTTAATATTCCTTTTAACCCAGCTTCCCATACAACACATTAATATGACAAGGTTTTCAGGGTGCCAAGTAAGGACTACAGAAAAGTACATTCTCAAGATTCTGATTTAAGGCTGGCGAAGAGTGTTCTTCCTTGTATGAACTAAATTATATAATAAATTATAAATTAGATCATAGGTGCACTTTCATTTATACTAGTTGGTGCTTAGGCTTCTTTCTACTTTACTAGATTTCCCGTGTGTGTTTGAATGCGTATATTCATATATATATATATAATTCATAGCCTCACAGACTTGTGCAGGACTGTATGCATTCTCACAAAAGAAATGCCATTCTTGTATGGATTTCTAATACATATAATCTGATCACATAAGACTTGGATTCTTAATATTTTTAAAATTAGATTGTTGATCGTGTTTTTTTGCTCTTTGCATTACAAATAAATAAAATAATTAAAAAAAATATATGTGTGTGTGTGTGTGTGTACACACTTATGTACACATACATATATCACTTATTATATTTGAACGTCCCTGCTTTCCCAGACCTTCAGACTCAGTACTTGTACAAATGAAACAGGAAGCCCGGCGGTTTAAAGTTCACAATAAGAGGTGTGCTTTTGTTAACTTTTCTAATAAATTGCAAATTAAATCAGGTTGCAAAGTCTACCATTGATTTTTTTAAACCTCCCAGCAATTTTCCTTTTGTCTTGCTCTTGTTTAAAAAGAAAAAAAAAAGAACTTGGGGCCACAAATAGGAAAAAGGCGATTTCCTCCCCCTTCGTCTAGTACTAAAACAGGAAAGTAAGTAGAATTTAGTATAAGGAATTACTTCAGCCCTGCACTGCTTCGGTGATCCTCTCAGCAAGGTTGGTACGTTGTTAAATACTTGGACTGGATACATCGCTAAAGTATACTTGCATTATAAGGAAATATATATTTATGTACGGTTACAGACTATACTTATGCGTTAGAACGAGGAAATATGGAAACAAAATAAAAAGACATCTCACTTAAAAATACAATGGCAAATCATTAAGTTTTAAAACAAACCAATACGAATCTATTCCTTCTATTAACATGCCCTGCAAATTGAACTGTGTGTTTAAAGGAATTTAAGAGATAACTTATTTTTAGCACGCATAAAATATCGATGAGCTGAACCTAGAATAATTCCTATCAATCTAACATAATTGGGATTTTAATAAATGTTCACATTATTCCTTTATAAAGGGATCAGCTGCAGATCTGCATCACTTCTCAGGTTCGGATATGTGCAGTAACCTATATGGCTAGATCATTGGATCGCAAGTAATTAAAGAGTTAAAAGAAATAACTAGTAAGAAAGTGGACAGTTGGATAGGCAGCCCTTCAATACATTGGGATTAGGATCTACGAATCCAGAGGGTTTCCTCTAAAAAAAAGGCAGAGGTGGTAGTTAGATGACCAAAACATATGGTTGCTCAAATTCCCAAGCAGAATTCATGTTTGATGGTGTTTTAGTTTCATATTTAGCATGGGTTTAGAACTCTGCACCAAACTGCATTTGAAAATCTTCAGAATTTAAAACAAGAATAACCACAAGCAAAATCGACTTCTGCAGATTGGTGCTTTAAGGATGAGTGATGTCGGCTATTGGGTTAGGGAGAAATAATCACTTCTTCAGTCTGCAATGGAGGGAAGTGTGCTTGGGGAATATTCATGCTAGCAAATGGTAAACAGCTTTTTAGCAACATAAACTTATTGCATATTAAACCTCTGTGAAGCAAAAAAAAAAATGTATTGATATGTTTTATTTATAATATATCCATGTGTAAGGGAACCCTTTTGTGTAACGCCACGGGACTTTGAATGGTTAGGTTATCAAGTGAATTGACTTTTCTGAAATCAAACTGATTAAGAAATTGACAGATGGGTGGGAAATACTACAAGGGATATTTAAACGAAATGCAAACATGGATTGCATGTTGAGACGGTTTTTATAATTGTGCAAATCGGTAATCCAGTAATTAACCATTTCTTGAAAGTCTGGAATGAGTCACCAATATATGTTGCTATATTGACATGCAACTGGTTTGAAAGTTTTGCTTATCTGCAAAAGCCAGAGAATATATTTTCTAACCCCCCCCCTCATCATCAACACTTGTGGTATAGCAAGTTGGCTGATAACCAGGCCGTAGCCCCGCAGGACTTTCATTTGGAACTTTAATGGGGTTCTGACGAGAGAACTGAAGCGCTTTTACACATTGCTCTGATATCTATCTTCATAACATCAGCACCATTTGCTCTCATCCGAAGGATTTATACAAATGCAATCAGGCAAATGTGAGCTTCAGAAACATTAATCCCAACTGACTTTTAGTACCAGCAGCAGGAGTAGCAGGAGTAACAGGGAACGTGGTTTACTACAGCACATAATTTAGCTCTGTCAGATACTGTGTGGGTTACATTAAAGTAGCAATTTTTACTCGGCACCTTTTAGTGATGGCTGCCATTTAGGTTATTTTTATATACACGCTATGGTTACAGTGGAAATGCAGCTCTACTTATTTAACTACAGTAAATCCTTTCTATGGCTCTTTTTAATAGCAAAGCTGGGTGTTGAGCTGGTAGTTTTGCTTTTATTATGGAATAGCTCTGTCCTCTTCTTGCCACTGGTTGTTTTTATGGTATTTTGCATCGACCTACCTCCACAGTTTATTCTCTTTGTGTTTCCCAATGCTTCTTCATTTTACATTTTATTTCTCTTTCGCCCCAGTCTTACACCTGCCCCCGCCCCCCACCTTCCCCTGCAACTGCTTCTCAGGCACGTCTCCCCACTATGTAGATCAGCACATTTCCCTCCCTGCCTTTTGCTTAATGATATTTTATCGATTAACAAGGAGCAATGGGGTGTCTCAGAATAGGAACTCATGCTAGCATTGCTCAATTATATTTTACTAATTACTAAAAAGACCTCTTTCCAGGCTCCAGTAGGGATGTTCAATTAATAACAGTCCTGGAGCAAAATTAAGAGTACCGCGTATTTTAGCAGAGTTTTGCAAATAATGGATTAGCATCTGACCCAATGAAAAAGAGTGGAGTAAAATAAAGGGCTATCTATCTATCTATCTATCTATCTATCTATCTATCTATCATCTATTTTTTTGCGCAGAACCATACAAAGTGCATGATAAAATGTAGTAGTTATAAAATAGTCGCTCTGCAGACCTTGTATACGCGTATTTCTGCTTCACAGACGGCATATCTATAATTATCGGTCCTTATTTTTCTTAGTGAATGGAAAAAGCGTGTATATCTACGCCAGTGCAATGTTCTTACTGTATTTGCGCCTGTATCTAATAAACATGACTGTGCTGCGCTTGAGCAAAGATGCTGAATATGTCTGAAAGCGGAATTTAGCGCTTGTTTAGCGCATTTTTTTGCTGCTGGTCTCTGTACGACTGAAGGTATTACATATTTTTTCTGGGTTACACTATAGTGTTTTCAGTGCGCTTCAAAAATAGCAGCTTTGGGTTTGAGTTTACTCAGAAAATAAATGAAAGCGTTATGGATTTTAATTAACTTTTCTGCGCAAAGCTAAATAGGAAAGTTTCCCAAGAGCCTGGAGATCTGCTTCTGTTTATTCTCCTCGATGTGAGGCCGGGATTTACTCTGGGCTGGATGTCCAAGATACTGTTGTTTTATTCCCATAGGCCCCCTTTCTTGCTACCTTTTAGTAATCCCTCAGAATCCCAAAATCCCACCTGGGGTCCCAGCTGTTTTGTCCTTTTAAAAGGGCCATCTTGTACTGCACCTGTTTGTTGTTTCTAAATCTGTTTAGTGTTTGCCAAGGAGCACAATCCTGAGTTTAGTACTGCTACAGCAATTCTATTGATCTGGCTGATAGATGGAGATGAAGAGTGAACAACATGGTTATATTCTGAGGATATATGCATCTAGAATCAGGCTTTTAGGTGATAACACCCCAAATCTTCAAGTATATGCATTTTGAAATGTTTCACAAAACCGATCATGCTTTCCTGATAAAAGCTGAAAAATCAAGAAATTGCTCTTAAAAAGAATAATCAGAGATTTTTTTTTTATCTTAATGCTTTTTCTTGTAAGTGGGCCCATGTGCCAACTTTGCATTGCATACTCTTTGTATCTTGTATAAATACAGTCATTGGTGACCTGTACCAAGGACAAGAAATACAGTTTCATCATAAATTCATAATCTGACCAGTTGTGAGCTAGAAATGTAAATGATGATGATGAAGATAGATAGATAGATAGATAGATAGATAGATAGATAGATAGATAGTTAATTGATAGAGAGAAAGAGAGAGAGAGAGAGAGAGAGAGAGAGAAAAGATAGATAGAAGACTAAAAGATGATTAAAAGAGAGTGTGAGAGAGAGGAACTCTGCAGAGTATGTCTCATATTGTACACACACAAAATATAGTGTGCAGTTTTTGTAATTTTGAGAATAGCTGAATTATATAATGTACAGACCCAAATAAATGTGGAAAATCAAATGAAATGTATAGATAATAGGCGAGAAACCCATTCTGATACAGTTTAAAATAAATGAGTATCTCTTCAGTGTAGTGTGTGTTTGTGTGTGTTGACAGGGAATTACAATTTTATAAATAAACTTTATAATAGGATACAGTTGTGTTTTTGGACATTTAAATCATGTTTTTTTTACAGTATTGATAGGCCCTATTAAAGCTGGAGCTTCTGAGCAGCCTGGTGCTTTAAAATGGCGAGTTATAGATTTTATTCAGCTCAATGCAACTCTTCAGCCTGGATTTCTATTGACCTAAATGACTTAGAAAAGAGGCCCACAGAAATTATTGGAAGCCTTTCAATATCAGTTTGAATATGAGTAGTGATCTCAAAAGGAGGTGATTGCGTACCAAATGTAGGGAATATCCAACGAGTTTCCCCTCAGCTTTGTCTGCGAGTATTATATACAGGTTTTTTTCATTTCTGTAATACCAACATAGCAGCCGTATGTTGTGTGAAAAAGCTTTCTGTTCTTGTCTGTCTATTATCTCTCTCTCTCTCTCTCTATCGCTATCTATCCATCTGCCTATTAAAAATCTCTCTCTCTCTCTCTCTCTCTCTCTTTCTCTCTATATATTATCTATCATATCTCTCTATCATCTATCGATCTGTCTATCTATCATATCTCTCTCTCTGCTTCTCTGCCCTCTTAAAATATGTTAAAATATAATGTACTGTTTCCATACACTGGTAGAACTGGTGTTTTTCCTTCAGAAAGACTACTATAATTTATATCAGTGATCCCCCTTTTAACCTGTGAGCAACATTCAGAAGTAAAAGGAGTTGGGGAGCAACTCCTGTGGATTGCCAACCTACATTGAGACTCTATTTAGTAGTACACCTGGTTCTTATACAACCAAAACTTGCCTCCAAACCTAGTTGCTTATGAGCTACTTGTTGGGGATCACAAATTTATATAAACAATTTGCTGTGTAGCCATGGGGCAACTCAAGGCTCAGGTTGCATAGCAAATAACAGATAGATTCTGCAGAATACCATTGTATTCCATTACCAGGCTTTATGTATATGAACTATAGTAGTCTTTCTAAAGCAAACACATGACTTGTAACACTGCAGGGCAACAGTACATTATATTTTAATTATTTTAACATGCTTTTATATTTTGGTGTTACTGTTCCTTTAATAACAATTGGCAGAGTTTGGCAAAGAGAAAATAAGTGTCCATGACACCAGTGTTATAAAATAAGCAGGAAACATGTAACGGTATCTACTGCCTAGAATACTTGCTGATGAGAAAGTATGTTATACTAATACACACTATGAAGCAACATATGCAATGCTTAAATCATATATTTCTATGTGTCCAGCTGCATATCATATATTCACACACACACACACATATATATGTATATAAAGATACGCACATTCCCTGTCTGTAAACATCCCATAAGGACATTTAATACAGAAAGAATGGGTTTACAGGTAAAATAAAGGAAGTTACGACTAAGTGAAAGTGCCCTGTGTGCTTAAACCCTGTATGTGCAAACCCTTCCCACCAGCCCATAATAATGCAAGCAGTAGGTATATTAGTAATAATACAGATAGTGACACTAAGGCTAGCACTTTCCATCCTCCAGCATGTGGCTCATTTGCATTCTAATACTTTGGAATTTGAATATGATCAGGGTATTCTCTTTTTTTCTACTCTAAGGTTGACAGTATAAACATAATTGTGGAATTGGGTAAATATTTCAGCCCCCATCCCAGAAAGACTGGGGTAGATGTCTGGCAGCAGCCTTGACAACAAGTGATGAGTGCTGCAGTATATCTGATATACTCTCCTTTTCCCATTCATATTTACTGCCGCGAGGGGAGGGGGTGTTCAATCCACACCCGCTGCTGCCAGAATAATGATCATATAGAGGTCGGGGCAAACGTATGATCAGTACGAGGCTGGTGGGGCAGAAGAGTAGCGGGGCCCAGTGTTGTCAGGCTGGGACAGGGGGAGAGAGCCAAGAGGAGCAGCCCAGGGAAAGGTGTTTATCGATGAGCTGGGGATGCTGACGTCAGACCGTGCTGGCTGTGAGACTGAGGCTGCAGGAGGTCTGGGCTCTAACATTATCCGCAGCTTTTGAGCAGCAGCAGACACAGCACAGAGCCAGGACCATCACTTGTAGAGGAGAGAGGGGACCTCCAGCCAGGAGTCACGCGCAGCTATTGTATCCGAGCGGAAGGAGGGGGAAGAGAGAGGGAGAGCTCATCAAGTCATGCAGGATTGACTGCATAGGGGAAGGTAATCGATGGCAAAGCTTTGAATCTGAATTAGCCTGGAAAGCAAAAGGAGAAGAAAGCAGAGGAGGAGGAGGGGGGCAATACACGGAATCTGGCGAGGAAGATGGAGCTCACAATGGAAAATTTAGGGAACCTACACAGTGTGAGCCACTCTCAGACTGGGGAGATAATGAGCTCCTCGCACAGCAGGCAGCCATCCCACAGGAACCTGGTGTCCCACGGCCGGCCTGCTATGGTAACCAGCATGACCTCCATCCTGGACGGAGGGGAGTACAGATCTGAGCATACCCTAGGCGGCCCTTTACATCCAGCCATGAACATGTCCTGTGAATCCCCATCAGGGATGAGCCTCAGCAGCACCTACACCACCCTAACCCCCCTCCAGCACCTGCCGCCCATATCCACCGTATCTGACAAATTCCACCATCCGCACCATCACCACCACCACCATCACCACCACCAGAGACTGGCTGGCAACGTGAGCGGCAGTTTCACCTTAATGAGGGATGAGAGAGGGCTGGCATCCATGGGAAACCTCTATGGCCACTATCCAAAGGACATGACAAGCATGGGGCAACCGCTGTCTCCTCTCTCCAATGGCCTGGGCACTTTGCACAACTCACAGCAGGCACTGGGACCCTATGGCCCAGGTGGACACTTGAGCAATGAAAAAATGCTATCGCCCAACAGCTTTGACTCTCATGCAGCCATGCTTTCGAGGAGTGAAGACCACCTGACCAGGGGCTTGGGTGGCCCAGGTGCTGGCATGATGCCACCTTTAAATGGAATGCACCCACATGGTCACCACCACGCCTCATCCAATGGCTCCCTCCTCGGTGACAGAGAAAGACAGGCGTCCACCTCTGGTTCTCAGGCTGGAGGCAATGGTCAAGTGGAGGAGATTAATACCAAAGAGGTGGCTCAGCGGATCACTGCCGAACTGAAGCGATACAGTATCCCACAAGCCATCTTTGCCCAGAGGATCTTGTGCAGGTCTCAGGGAACCCTGTCTGATCTCTTGAGGAATCCAAAACCTTGGAGTAAGCTTAAGTCTGGCCGAGAGACCTTCAGAAGAATGTGGAAGTGGCTCCAGGAGCCTGAGTTTCAGAGAATGTCTGCTCTCAGGCTGGCAGGTAAGAACATCAATGTATGTGTACTAAATCAAGTAACTGCCATAAGATGTACCGTATTCCAGCCCAGCGCTGGAAGAGAGATCTATCCTGAATTGCTGGCCTTTCCCCTTCGGGTCTACAATTGCTTGAGAGGTTTTATTTATGGTAAAGGATAGGGTTTAATTTAGGTTCCTCTTGTGAGATGCCATTCATAATAATGTGACATTATCGTATAATACATAAATAGGTTGAAGATGTCACCACACAACATCTGAGTTGCTTTATGGAAATCGCGTCTAGCCAACGCTTCTATGTTGCACAATGAAAAGAGACAGGGGTATGTTTTGTTCTTAATTACTATAGCATTCTGCGCCAGCTTTCTACCCAGTAGCACTTCAGTGGCCAATCCGTGCTATTGCTGGGAATATGCACGCTAAAGTAAACACCATCAATACTTGCACTACACATACCAATAGCATAGCCATAACTTTGGCATATCATAAGCGAAATGTCTGGCATGATTTGTCACCAGTAATGTAGCATTTCTAATGGAATGGTTGCAAAGGACCATAGACTAGTTCTATGCTTTTTACAAAAAATCACATTTGGAAATGTAGATGCCAATTCTTCTATTTATTAATCACCATCTATAATAATCCCACAGCACATGCACCAATCCATGTATTTAGATGTATGTATTAATGTATACTTCATAATTGTCTTTCCCCCTGGCCTTATATAAAATAGTAGAATTGCGACAC
>CM044431.1:105747681-105783865 GCA_024363595.1 Xenopus borealis | reverse complement strand
GGGGGGGGTAATGAATAACAGATACTGGGGCATATAGTGAATTGGAAGTCTGAATGTGCATGACAAACACTGTTGGTGCAGGTTCATAGTATGGATAGTGTGAGGGTACATAGCTTTCATTGGGGGTGTCTTTGGGTAGGTACAAAAGCAAACACTGGGTGCATGTGAGAATATATGACATTGTCAAGACTGGAAACATTCACATGGGGAAATTAGAAAGGCTAGTAGACTACCATAAACATCCAGATCATGTCAGAGAAAAATATAACTATTAGGACAGGCGTATAATAAGCTGGGTGTTTATTCCAATTCAAAATATTCTATCTCAGCTTGATTCACCCCTCTTCCAAATAAAGAAACCCTGTTTGGTCATTTCAGACCAGGCAGATTTGGAGCAAATATGCTGCATTCTAGAACCTGGGGGAGTGAGCTAAAAAAAAAAAAAACGGGTGCACATGGAGGAGAATCTTTATTTTATGCTTGCGGACGATAAATAATTTGCCATAGAATTGCGTCAGGTTTGCTTCAATAAATACTCCCTCTGGGTAAATGTAATCCAGGATGGGGCCCAGGTAGAAAGGGGTGTCAAAACGTGAGGGAAGGTATACATGTATACAGGCAGGTAGTAGAGCAGGAAACCAAGTCCAAAATAATAAGGATGGATGTAGCTGTTACCAGGAGTAGAGAAACTGTTCACTATATCCTCATCCAGCTGCCTCTCGGCCTATCGATCTCTCCGAGGCCTCTTCATTTCGCAAATGGCAGATCCAATCAATTATCTATAGCGCACAGACATGGCCACTGGGGAATCTCTTTTCCCCTGTGCCAACAAACCAACCTACCCTTTCAGGGCATTGCCAATATTGGGGTGATAGCCCCCTCACACTTTTGAATAGGTCTTTATACTTATCGCCGACCTACCCAGTTGGCCTCTAACGTAAATCTTGGATCCCTTGCCAATATGCTCATTATATCCAAATCATAAAAACTGGAGTGTTGATATCCCTGTTCGACTGTATTTGAATACGAATTGAGGTTTCTAATACAGAGCGTTAAAAACAATCATCCTATTTGCCATGCGTGATGCCCAGTGCTGTGTGTGCGCAAAACCAGCGTTAAGAAGCTCACATTTGTGGCCAGTGAGGGGATGATTGCATTTACAACAGGGGTTCAGTAGCACCGAAAAATGGCTTGCTCCACTTTGTGCCTCTGCTGGTCATCGGTGCCTGTGCTCTGTAGCAGCTGTCCGATCCCAGGGGAACGTCTCTGAGTTTACACATCAAACAAAAAATCGCCACAGACGATTGTCCTACTTGTGCACCCAAATGTCGCATAAACCAATTTGGTTTTATCACTGGATAAACCATTGTACTAGAGTGTAGGTCATTGATGTGCACCCTATACACACATATAAGTACTAGAGGCACAATCCCGCTCTGAATACATTAAAATCTCAATGTTAATTAGTAGAACTTACCTAGAAGGCGCGCAAATGGGCAACAGGGATTTAATAATAACATCGCAATGTTAAATTGCATTCTGGATCATCTACCCCCACCCAATATCTCTTGTCATTTCTGTCTTGCCTCCATTAAAAGCCTTTTTATGGCCTTTCTTTCGCAATTATGTTTCCCGCGTTCCCTTTTGAGTGTCTGTTCTACAAATTTCTGGATTGTTACCCCACCCCAAAAAATATTAAGTACACATGCGGTCTCTCCCCCCCCCCCAGTACAGTAGACGCCCCAATAATCACAGAACCCAGTTCTCCCAGTATAAGAAGAGGCCATGAGTGCTATGCGCCTATTCGTATGCACTTAGTGTAATTCAGATGGCTGTAATTAGGGCAGGATAGTGGCATCCTTTAGTTCCAGTCAATGCCCTATTGAAAAGCAGTTAATAGAATGCAAATTGTTCTGGCTTTACAAGGTTCTGGTAAATAAAGATTTAAACACTGCCACAATTGGCTCTTTAAGTACCTTTCTAGTTCAATCTAATTGAGCAGTTTCAGTTTTATATCTTGGTCACAAATATAAAAATAATGACTCTGCCAGAAACTGTACTGGCAACTGTAGAATTGAATAGCAAGACATCCACCTGTATTTATATATACACGTATAGGTTTAAAAAAATATATATATATATTATATATATATGTTTGTATATGCGTATAGCTCTTTGTGTAATCTCTATATATTACTACTCTGTATTAATGTAATTCAGCTATACAGTGAAACGCAGGTTTGATGTTATTGAACATGAACAAATTCATTTAATTCATTTAATCAGCTCTGGGGTTGCTGTCCTTAATGAATTTAACTGCATTTCTTTTCATGCATGTTTAATATGCCCTGTTAATATATTAATCAATGCTTCATAAAAACAAAGGTAGAAACCGCAGATGAATTATTAACCATAGCAGGGAGCGGGGATGTTGCAGCAGGAGCCTCTGGGTTAGGGATGGATCTGCTGAATTGATGCAAATGAGGAAAGCGGTAGCATTCTGCCTTGTGTGGAAATATTCATATTTACGGGACAAATGGACTTTGTTTATTCATTTAAATAATTAAGAAAATCTTTTACGGAATCCACGTTTCCTTTTCCTATATAATTCTACATTAATACACAGATTTAGACTTACTTTGAACACGCTGAGCAATACATGAAATGTATTTGTAAAAAAAGGATATATTGTACTTTTTGCTTCCCAAGACTTCAACAGCTTTATTTGGTCAGAAATTGTAACATACATTTAACAATGTATAACACTATGTTTCTGATTAAAAAAATATAAACATTCTATACTTCCTCTTTCGACCGCCAAACATAAAGCTGATAGACTACTTCACAGCCTGTTTGCTAATACATGTGTATACGAGCACGCAGATACACTGGTGTGTATATATTCAAGATTACAATCCAAGCTGAACACGTTCATGCATATGCAGTTCTCTGATTACATTTAAACTGGTAATTATATTGGGTGGATCTGCTGTGTGTGTGTGTTTGGGGGATGCAAGAAGCTGGATCAATAAATTCGAATTACTAACCCTAATTCATCTCAGTCAGGAGAATCGATTTCATCTGTGGCTTCTTCAAATATTGTTTAGATTGCAAGTCTGAAGTGAAGCAAAACAGCATGTTTAGTTTGTGTATAGAGTCGTTTTAGGGTAGGTCAGAAAGGGCATTGGCCCAGGGCCCCCATTATCAGAGGGACCCCCTGGGGGACGTAGATACAAGTACCCAGGACATATAATGTCGAACATTTGATAGACATTTTCAGTGTAAACACCAGGGATGCCCAGTCTCCAGTATTTTTTCTACAGTCTGTGACTTGTAGTTCCACAACAGCTTGGATGCTATGGGCTGAACAAGCCTGATTTATGTATATCTCCTTTCGAATGCATGCAGTTCATACATGTAGTCATATTCCTTACAGGCCCAAACTGGTGTATAGGTTGCGCTGTTAACAGCGAACTAGCACAGCAACAGGGCGATTTTTTTTGTTTTTTATTAAAAATGAAAGACCATTGAGAAAAAGGAAAACAGAGACGCATCGCCGCTGTTGCAGTGAGGGGTGACAGACGTCGGGACATCCGGATTCATGTTGTAGGGAGCTGCACCCCAAGAATTTACAAGAATTGTACAATTTGTGAAAAAAATGCGAGATACATAACTGCCCATCCCTGCGGGCTTATTGGGAGCCTCCGGGCTCTGCTGAGAGAGGTATTTTTGGGGTTCCTCTGTCAAAATATCAGTGTTTTTACCACCACATGCAACATGCTGTCACATTTTTAGTTATTGCTTTTAAATGTGCGTCTTTTCTTTTCTCCACTTCATACTATGAAAACCGCAACGGTGATATTACTATGATATAGAGCAGGTGCCATATGTTAATAACGAACTGTGGTTATTATTATTACTATGAATTATGAATAATAATAACAGGCAACATTATTTTTTAACACTTGTATAAGAATTATAACTGTACACATTCTCATCACAATTAGATAGTTGATTTAAATAGTAGCAGCTCAGAATATATGTCACACAATGGATACAAAAAGTTAGCCAATCCAGTCACTACAGGTTAGTAAAAATCTGAGGCTCATCTTCCTAATCTACCTATAAACCAATCACCCACTGACCTAGAAAGATGACATTTTGAACTGTGGCAGATCATCTGAGAACCCACTGGATCACAGAATAGTATATCGAAGGGACCCCTGGCCTGGCACCAAGATTATATCTGCCAAAGTGTCCTAGCAAATGTATGCATGCATTCTCTATTTTACAATTTAGTGATAGCTATAACTTTTACATTGTCATTATCCTTACAGCTGTGGATATGCTACAGTAAAATCAGCTAAATGCATTGTCCAAGAGCTTATCTTCCATTTCTTGTGAAGGGAATACAAGGTTAGCCCTATTTGAAAATATTTCAGTGGAGAATGAGTCATAAAATAAAAATAAGACAGTGTCCTGTAACTTTCTGGGTCAATGTCAAAATCCTCATTTTTGAAACAAAGGCAAAATATTGACATTTTTGAAAGCTATCATGCTTACAATCTGTATATGTATTTAAGTGCCACCAAAAAAAGCAGATTTTATTAAGGTAATAGATTGCGACCAGGAGGAGATAAACAGTGGGAATGGGGGGTCGGGGGCAAGGTGTACAAAGCAAGTATCTGCCTATGTTTCCTGTGAGGGAGGGGGCATCCATGCTCCTTCATCTATTGTCAAGAAAACATCCCCCTGGATTGAACTAGGGAGTTACAGTTCTGCAGAGGAGCAAGTAGGAAAATGGCTAAAAGTTTAAAACAAGGTTGTTATGAAGAATAAAAGCCTTGCAGTGTCTTTAAAAAAAAAACAAAAACAAAAAAAAATATTTGGTTCTCTTTCAACCATCTGATGTTAGCTATATCACCTTGCTATTACAGCAATGAAAACTGTGCAGGCACAGGTTTTTATATCATTTAATATCATTAAACAGGTATATCCTCTTTAATATGAATTGAACACATTAAAGTCACCTAAATGTTTTCACATGGTCATGTTCTTCATTCAGACACCATTTTAATGAGCTGAGGTTTCCTACAGAGCCTGTCATGATACCCATCTGTTCATTCATTAAAAAAAAAAACACTTTTTATTTGGATACAGCTTAATGGGGTGGCCAAGCAGTACTGGCCTTTCTCCAGCTGAGGAATCCCGTTCAAGTCAGAGAGGACATCATGGTGTCCCCAAGGCAGCATGAAGAGAGAACCTTTCCACAATGCTCCTGGTCTTATGAAACTTGCTCAAAATAGCTCTCTTAGTAGTACATCATGATAGATCTGTATGTGGAGCTCAACTTATCTTATTTGGCTCCTCTCAGTCTGCAAGAACCACAAATATGCTCTGAGGTTCTTTTAGATTATTGAACCCTCCCACTGACTGTGAGTGTGAGCTAAGAAACCCTCTCTTCTACTTGCACTGATTCGTCTCAGTCCAGTAATCCTTAGTTCCCTGAAATAAATGTGGTATGAAATGTATATGTGATTTGGGTGTAGGTAAGTCGATGGGCATCTTTTCTGCATTACTTTGCACCTTCCCCCACCCATGGATAACGTCATGTTTGGGTTGTGATAACAGATTGAAACATTCTGAAAATCTGAAATGGATAGTTGTGTTTCCTCAAAATGTAAACATTTGCTTTTAGTCTGTTAGAATATTTCTAGAAATGTTTGAACTGGTCTTCATCTTGTTCTTCTTCTATTCTATTTTCTTAATTTATGATGATGATGATGATTATTATTATTAATAATAATAATAATAGATATTTAAATATCAATTACATATTCCCCAGTGCTGTGCAAAAATTGGTTTATACATTGAACATACAGAAATACATACACAGCAACTGATACAAGAAGTGAAAAGAGCTTGCAATCTAAAAGGAGAAATGGAGTTTTCAAATGGTGCACAATGACACTGGAAGCCAATACTCTATTGCTCAGTGAGCCTACAATTGTATGGCTATGGTTCATTTTCATTACTTCTCTTTTTATTCAGGGCCTCTTCTGTTTATTTTCCAGTCTCTCATTCAAAGCACTGCCTGGTTGTCAGGTGAAATTGCACCCTAACAACCAGATAGCTGCCAACATTTCAACTGGAGAGCTGCTGAACAAAAAGCTAGATACTTTAAAAAAACATACAACAAAATTAAAAAGCAAGGCCAATTGCAAATTGTCTCAGAGAATCAGTCTAAATCACACTAAAATTTTACTTAAATGTAAACTACCCATTCAATTCCCCTTATTGTCAATGCCTATTACCTAAATTCAGTAGCTATAGATTATTCCACTCAGTTATAGCTAGTGTAGTGGACACAGGTCTATGTTTATTATAAGTGAAGAAAAACGTCAGTTTGGCAGGATAAATGCATATGAAACATTACTATATCTACAGGATATCTATCTGTCTGTCTGTCTGTCTGTCTATCTATCTTTATCTGTCTGTCCATCTGTTCATTCATCTATCATCATTATCTATCTATCTATCTATCTATCTATCTATCTATCTATCTATCTATCTAGCTCTCTCTCTTTCTCTCTCTCTATCTGTCATCCATCTATCTGTCTATCTATCTGTCTATCCATCCTTAGGTTACCCTGGTAATATCTTGTAGTTCAAAACCTACTGGTTGTTTAACTGACATCTGATGAATTTGTATTTATATGTATGTAGAAGAAAAATTAGATTATAACTCCACTGGGGAAGGAGGCAGGAACCGATGTGAATAACTAAACATACACTATAAATCACTGCATAATCTGGTGGAAATATATAAACAAATAATTATATTAATATGAAACCGATCAAATCACTAGTAAAAAAAAAAGGAAGGAAATGTTTTATATGCTGGGAAAATATTAAGTCACATATAAGATGTGTAAGAAAAAAAAAACAGCATTGAGATACACCACATATAGCTACATTACTGCAACAGTATGCTACTGCTAAAGGACATGGGTTTATAAAACTGTGCAAAGATTTTATGAAAATACATAGCCAAGAGTAAAACTGTTGCATTAAAATAGACATTTGCTTTGTAAAAAGCATTAAAACATATTCGTAAATTGACTTTATGTAATAGATTGTTTCCTTGAACTGAGTTTTATATACCCTCATGTATTTTACAATCATTTACACACCTTTTTGGGATGTAAAACATTTTACACAACTTTTTTTTTGCAAATGAGAATTCAGCCAAACATGCACAGCTGTTTTTTCTTTCTCAGTGTACCTTTTTAGAGAGAAATGTTAGAATGTGTATTGTTGGCATAAAGAATATTTATGTATCAATACTATATCAGCCTGCCTGAACTATCATTTATTGTTAGACGATTCAAGCGCTTGATCACCCTCCAACTTTTTTTCTTTTCAGTTCAGTTGGTTTCATATAGTTACATACTTTTTTCAGTTGCTTTCTATTATTTATTTGTGACTGTTTTTATTTAAATATAAATTTTTCACCTTATGTCTTTCTAAATCAGCTCTGGGAAGGGGGGGGGGCACCGACTGGAAATGGATCTAAATTATACATTAGTTGATATATTTCTTGTCTTTAGCCCTGCTGAGCAGAATCCCTGAGTTGATACAATTGATACAATAGTTGCTTATATTCCACAGATGCTGCCGAGAAAAATATCAAGTAATGTTGCAAATTGTAACAGTTCAGAATCTGTGTCTGAATCACTGAGCTGCCAGACTGTTACACCAGAGACAGGAACATAAAACTTTCAACTTTAAATTTGGAAATACTGGTAAAAATAAAAATGGAAAAGCAATTGACAAATGTTCTTAATTTCGGTAAACAACCTGAAAACAACTTAACTGTCAAAAGAGTTTGGAAGGGGGAGATATCCCTTTAAGTGTTGACTACACTAGGGTCGGAATATTTATATATACATTCACAAGTACAGGCATGGAATCTATTATATGAAAACCCTTAATTAAGCTCCTTTTTATACAGTATTCTATTTAGAAAAAGTATTCAAATTTTTTATGATTCACCTTTTGCTTTGTAATAATACAATTGTACCTTGTACTTGATGTTAACTAAGCTATCATAAATTGTTGTTAATGAAAAACAGCCCTACTGTGTTTTAACACTTAAGTAGCCTTATGGTATGATGTTCCATAAACCCCTGGTTCCAAAAATTTCAGATAATAGATCTTGGCACAGAATTATATCAGTCAAATCTGGTCAGTTAAAGGTTGTTCACTTTTGAGTTATCTTTTAATATGACGCAGAAAGTGATATTTTGAGGCAATTTGTAATTGGTTTAATTTATTATTATCTGTGGTATTTAGCTTTTTATTCAGATGCTCTCCAGTCTGTAATTTCATCTGGTTGCTAGGGTCCATATTACTCTAGTAACCATGCACTTATCTGAATAAATACTGGATAGTATTAGTAATAGGAGAGGGCATGAAAGACGCGCAATACAAATTAGCAATAACAATAAATTTGTAGCCTTTATTTTTAAGATTGGGTCAGTGACCCCATTTTGAAAACTGGTAAAAGTCAGTAGAAAAAGGCAAATATAAAAAAAAAGACTAATCGCAAAGTTGCTTAGAATTGGCCATTTTATAACATACTAAAAGTTAACTTCAAGGCGAACCACACCTTTAAAGTATAGCCTACATTTTAATACCATGTATATAAGTTGGGCATATGTTCCCCACCCAAGCTACATCATTTATCCCCTCCATTTGACAGTGCCATCACATTTTCCTAAAACAAATAGTAGCTTTCACCAGGCGCCCATTTTCCCTCTGACACATCATCAGTAAAAATGATATCTGCAAACAGGACATGTATGATGTAAAATACATGCAATATAGAATGCAGGTTTGTATGCTCATGAGCCAACAGCCAAAGTAAATTCCTGAAGGAGGGGCTGAGTGGGTTAGAGGAGGAGAAGGATTTCTAAATGATTAAGGGGATGCTACAGCCTTACTGTTAACATTTTAACAACCAGAGCTGCAGTTGTCAAGATTTCAAAGAGGCTGTTCACTGATTACATTTTTTTTGGGGGGGGGACAGAACCAGTTGCCTCACAAGGAAACTTCAGACGACTTCGGAAAACGAAGAGATTCGAGTGCCACTCTCCCGGTGATTTAGATTCTAGACGATGGAAAGTGCTGAAAGATTTGCAATTTGATCCAAACTAAACTATAATTAATCCTTATTTGAAGTAAAACCTGCCTATTGGGTTTATTTAATTTATTTACTTCTATTTAATACTTGATTTTTTGTAGACTTATGGTATGAAGATCCAAATTATGGAAAGAGCCAGAATCCAGAAAAATCCAGGTCCAGAGCATTCTGGATAACAGGTCCGATATCTAACTTTATATTGTGTAAGTGTATGTAGAAGTAGAACAGGAGCTTGAACCCAGGAAATCTGAATGCTTTCTAATTAAAGAATGAGTCATTAGAAGCCTTTATCATTTAATTTTACTACTCTTTAGTGTTAGCACTGAATATAATTTGAGAACCATGAAAATACAATGTCAGTATTAGGGGGGGAAAACTTTTTACTGAATAACACTGTATGGCTTACAATCTGTTTGCCTTTTGAGATAGGGGAACTCAGGATGCCTAGGGGCAGTTCCTTCTGTTTATTTGAGTGAGAGTAATATCAGGGGAGAGTAAGAGTGCAAAAAGCCACATGGTCCTGCCTCACAACCTGCTTCTTCAAATGTGTAGGGGTCTACAAGGCATGGCATTATTCTCCTGCCACCCAATACTTCTTTGTTTTGGTCTAAGCAGATGTTCCTGCTCTCCCAGTTCATTGTGTGATGATTGTATGACACAGGGTCCCAGAAGGATTGACTGAAAGGGGAAACAGCATTACTAAATAACAGGCCCTAATGGGACAACAGTAGCAAAAATAATTATACCTAGTTATGGCATATTGAAGAATGATTGTGCCTTTTGTTCTAATAAGCCAGAATTAATGGTGGCCAAAAGGATAGATAAGTGAATCAAGTCAAACCAGCCACTGTCAAATAAACCATGACAGTAAAATAAACAGTATGATTCCTAAAAGGATAAGTATAAAATAATAATTTTTTGCTCATCCTAAATGATCATAATTATTAGTAGGTTTTCAGTAAGAAATGTCAATGGCTTTAAAGACAAGAGAATCGTTACATGAATAGTGTGTTAAAAGGGTTAAAACAAAATGTCACATTTTAAAAAATTTTCTTGTAAATTCGAGGTGATTGTTTTCTTAATGGTAGAATAAATCCATTGAATTTACAAATATATAAATTAAAAGCTAATCAATTCACTTTTCTAGGCTCATTTTTAACCCCTAATGATATTCCTGCTCCCTGATTCTTCTTCTGTGGCCACAACCTTGAAATGCCTTCCATAACAATTCCCTTAGCGGAAAGTTGTACAAGATTTCCAGAAAGCTCAGTTGCCTCAGAGCACAACTTCTATACCACAGTCGCTCCCAGGGGATCTTTTTCCCATCATTTGATTTGCATTTTCCACGCAAGACATAAAATGCATCACACACAGCTTTGCACCATACCATGCAGATGAAAGGATCTGGCCTGAGTTTTTTCTGAATGCTTTCTCGGAAATCATGAGCTGTGTATCACTCAAGTGTTCCCCAAGCATAGGTCCTTATAGTTTAAGGTTTCAGAATTAAACAGCATTATCTGAGACTATTCTCTTTTGTTTATTCCAATGTCTATAGTAAAGCTCTGGCTCATCTTGTGCAATAAATGAATAATACCACCCGGATTTGGGTAAAATGATGCCCCTCTTTAAAATCTACCACCCTCCTTAAATGTTTGAATATAATTGACGGTAAGATATCAGTATCCATTGCTTTTAGATATAGAGGTTGGAAGACACCTGTATGAAGAGATGTAAGAATGAGATAATCTGACCTTACTGGGGGCCTAGTGACCTACTTGTTCTTAATTGGTGTACTAAATATTTTAAATACAACCCTATGCATAAAAAGGATACATTTAACCAGTTATCAGTATCGGTTTTATAAGAATGCAAGATTATGTGTGTAACAATTCAGGAGACTATACTATGTTGTATATATTTATCACCACATGTTGTAAAGTGGAAGGAATAAACTGAAATAATATGTGTAACTACTTTCATTACTCATTATAACAGTATTTTAGCTGGTCTAAATAACACTGATTTTTGCCTGAGTGGGGAAGATCTGTATTTGTAGGTTCATCTCACATGTATTTCTATTCAGCACAAAGGAAAGTACAGGTATGTGATCCCTTATAAGGAAACCTATTATCCAGAAAGCTCTGAATTACCAGAAGGTGGTCTCCCATAGACTCCATTTTAATCAACTCTTTCATATTTTTTAAAACTGATTTTCTTTTTCTCTGTAATAATAAAATAATACATTGAACTGTATCCCAACTAAGATATAATTAATCCTTATTGGAAACAATCCTATTGGGCAGTCTAGAAAATAGATCCAATAGCTGATAACAAGATATTGGCTTGTGGTGTGTGCAAACTATTCAGATTCTACATACCTACAATTATGTATTAGCAAGTTTATCTTAGGACTGGGCAAGGATGATGTATTGCCAGGGCCCACTCACTTCTGGTTTCTCTACCAGAAACTGTACTTTTATTACAAAAACTGATGTGAACATAGATGCATGAGCAGAAGACTGGAACCAAAATGGACCTAAAAACACCTGTTTCAGGGGTGTCCAGTAAAGAAGTACAGTAGTTACTAAAATGATTAAATAACACAGCCTGGAGCTGTGCTTTATGGGTGTGAATACATTCTACAAGAGACTATGTCCGCATGCTATATATATATATATATATATATATATATATATATATATATATATAACTGAAAATAAATAAAAGATATCCAAAGAAGAGGCCATGCTTACATTTTAGATAGGACTAATGTACAAACCACAGGAGCTATTGTTACTCTGTTGGGAAATTCTGGGGATTTATAGAATCCTCTGTGCCTTTGTGTGACTAGAAAGAGCAAGAGAACCCATATGAGTATACTCCAACAGAGCTTGTGGAGTGCATTACCTTTGATTTTGCTCTCTGTTTCTATACATCCTACATACATACACTCAAACTATAGCCCTAGAAATTACTGTAATTATGGATGGTTTCCCTGTCGAGAACCAAGTCCTTTTTAAATGCATTAAGAGGGTCTACCATATCAGATAGACATTCTACAGCTTCACTGCCCTTACTTAATCTCTAATGAAGAATTTGCTCTTTGATTGGTTTCTCAGTAGTGTAAATAAAAAAATAGAAGTGATTTAAAAACTCCTATATTTCCTTCCTCTGGCCCTGATTTTTTCTACTTAGATATTTAAAAAATTTGGTATTTGATTTACTCTCAGCAATACCCTTGTTATGTACTTTTTAGACACATTTTTTACACCTGGAGTTTTCACATATTCCACAACTAAAACAGAGAAATACATTTGTGTACTTTAATCTGGAACTAAATGTGACATGGTAGAAGAAATAGATTATTATGTCCCATGTAATTTGGGTTTTTGCAAATGATTTTCTCCTGTAATATGAATCCCTAGATCTAATGCAGACTAGAATTAAGGTGGCCATACATGTGTATGGCCACCTTATCTCTTCCCCATATCTCTTCCCCACATTGAGGTGTGCGAAATCAGACCGATCCAATCGTGGGCCCTAGGGCCCAATGATCGGATCATAAAGCAGTCAATACAGGTTAACCCTGCCAGATATCGATTGGTGAAGCCCATCAGAGGGCCCCACACACAGGCCGATATGTTGCCGACTCGGTCTGTTGGCAGCTTTTATCGGCCCGTGTATGGACAGCTTTATTCAGAAAGGTAACAGGAAATGGAGACGAATTTTCATTGCTGTTATGAAAATCCTCTTAGAAATTCTGAATTCATAACCCAAACTTGTGTTATCGAATTACTGTAGGTAAGACAATTATTTCTTATTTATCATTTATTTTTGTTATATTTGCCCTTGTTATAAGTAGGGTTGCCACCTGGCTGGTAAAAATAATGGTTGATCTCAATATGGAAAAAAGATAAATAAATGGGAAGGCTGGTATTTTTTTTCCATAAAAGGTGGCAACCCTAGTTATCAGAGAGAATTAAATAAATGTAAAATATTGCATAGGGTTGTAATACAGACAGATGTGATTTATTAAGAAAGAACAATGACCTCTCATAATTAATGGTGGGTGACTGCTCCATGCCTCTGATGCAGCTGAATGTGAAAAGCTCCTTTATGGCATTTTTTAGGCTAATGGTTGATGAATAATTAGAGTGATATTGTAGGTTGTTGAGAGTGACAACTAAGTGCCGTATAGTCAATGGCTGCTACACTTTCCATGCATATGTTTGCAATATACCAATAACATATCATATATGTAAAGAGGCAAATGCTTTAGCTGTCTGCCTCATCTATGCCAATGCATTTTTATTGTCCTTTAAACTAAACACATAACAACACTTTCTTTCAGCACTTCATAGCAAACTAAATTATTTAATAACCCCTTTGTAAAAAAATTCAGTGATTTCCGTTTAGGTGCAATCTACACATATTTGTAGAATATATTTTGCGCTACCTTAAAAATATTGATTAAAACTGATGGCAAAGCAGTTATTTCATATTCAAAAATGATATATTTTATTTCAATACACAAGACACTTTCAGGATTATTTATTAAAAGACACTACACCAATCAACGAATATCAATATTATGTTTAAAAGCAAACATCATAATATCACATTTGAAGATAAAAATTCTTAATTCTTGGTGGTATTACATCCCAAAATAACACCAAAAAATTACAGAGGTAATATATTTTTTCTTCTATATATGATATGATATATATATCTATATGGTATATATATATATATATATATATATATATATAATGTTTATCCATACATGTGTGAGTGTATGTATATATATATATATATATATGTATATATATATATATATATATATATATAGATCTTTTTCTAATAATGCTAATAATAATAATACTATGGTAATAATAATACTAAATTCGTGTGAAGGATAGATAGTCTCTATTCGATTGTGCGACTATTCGAATATGCAAATCAGTATTTTTGACTATCGAATATAGAATATTTGGTCGCATCGAATAAATATATATTCGATCATTTAACTATTCGCCAGTCGAAGAACTTGCCCTTTAAATTTCTATTCGACTGCCTACTTCGCCAGATTTAACCCACAGAGTGGCAATAGAAGCCTATGGGAAGTCTTTTGCAGAATTTCAATTGTACGATTGAACGTTCGATTCATGCGATTCGCACGATTTTGGCGAATATTCGAATGTTTTTTATGCGACTTTTCATAGAATACTACAATTCTGGCAAATAGTAGTAAACACGCTCAGAACCGGCAAATATTTTATTAGATTTTGGCTAGTATTTATTCGCCAAATATTCGCCAGTCGAATTCGAGGGCTAAAAACCCTCAACAATTCGAGCCTTGGTAAATCTACCCCTATATGTACATATTATTCCATAGGTTTAACATAAAGCAGCCAGGCCATTGCTCATGCAAAAAAATCAATAAGAAAACACTGCTGTGGTATTTTACTATGAAACAATAATATAAAAATGTAGTGATACCAAAATAATACAGGTTTGATACAGTGCTTCATCATAACATTAAAGCACAGATTTTGGACAACTCATTTAATTCTCCTGGATAATAGAAGCCAGAAATGTAAACTAATAAGGTCTATGTAATAAGACTTAATTGTGTCAGATAAGATTTTCTGTTACCTATCTACACAAGGGACATTAAAAATGTTTGTGTGTGTTTATGTATATATATACATATGTGTGAATAAATGCATTTCACATTTTTCAGTGCAGTAGTATGCACTTATCCTGTTTTGTACTGCTTGACAGGGCAGTAGCTGTATGGAGGCTATTATATAGAGACAAACAAAATTATTTTCTAGCTTTCGCCCAGTGCTTATCTTGTTCACACACACTAAAAACTATGTGCAACGTTTGTCAAGTAAGGGTGAGTGGAAAGTGTTTTGCCAAGCCTGGATATGTTGATTTCTGATTTATTTTCTGCTGTTTGTGTTATATACAGCCAGCTGCTCAGAGAACTGATCTATAGCTGGTTTGAACTGAATCTGTATTGATTTCTGCCAAAGCAATGCAGAGAGAGGAGCCCACCCCCTCTCTGTCCTCACTCACAAACCAGCATGGCCCCAGCCTCAACTGTGATCAAGCAAACTCAACTCCCCAACCACCTCTTGAAAAATGTTATTACACAGCAGCTAAAGGATGTGCAGTACATCACAATAAGGGTGGTGGGGAGGAGGGAAGCGGGAGATTGATAGACCTATGCAGTTGACTTATTAAAGACCTGCAGAATTCTCTTGCACTGGGGTTCAGGCAGATTCAGCAGCTTATTGGCCCGTGTGGGGGCCCTCCGACGGGCTTCCCCGATTGATATCTGGCCAAAAGTCGGCCATATGTCGATTGGGCAGGATTAAAAATCCAGCCGGATCGCAACCGCATCTGTTCGTTGATGCGGTCCTGCGATCCGAACGCCCGTATCAGTGCCATTCTGATCCGATCGTTGGGCCCTAGGGCCCACGATCGGATCAGCCCGATATCGCCCACCTCAAGGTGGGCACTTCGGGGAGAGATCCGCTCGTTTGGCAACATCGCCAAACGAGCGGATCTCTACGTGTATGGCCACCTTATGGCTGGAAGGAAATCGTTGATCGGCCACTGTTTATTGCTGAATTGTAAGTTACAGGTAGAATTCTATTGTTTTTTACCTTTTTTATCTGACGATTCAGCTCTACACGTGTATGTTGAAACAAACAATCTTTCTTGGAAAGATCTTCTCCAAGAAAGATCATGATTTTTACATCTATGTCCTCCTTAAAAGAGCCTTGTACTTTACCCCTGATCGGGAGAGATGCTAAATATAAGGCTTGTTAGATAATAGACTCTCCGTACTCCTGTATATCATATAAGGCTAGTGCCACACAGATGCTATCGGTTTGCTGAAATATGAAGGGGACAGAAATTAGCCCCTACGTGATCATTAGCCTCGTCTACTGCCTACACCTGGAACCACAGCTTTTGCTCATATATAACAATGTTCCACTGTGGGTAAAACCATTACAAACTTGGACTTTCATTGCACCTGGCACAAAGTTACAAATGAGTCCTGTTATAGATATATATTTCAAACTGCAGATAAAAGAGGAAAGAAGAGAGAAACAGAGAAAAAGAGAGGGGGAGGAAGTTACAGGGGGAAGAGTGTATTGATCTGAGTATACTTATCTTGCAATATTATTATCCACATGTCGATTCTTGATCACTGTGTAGTTTTCAGACATGAAGCTCCAGATGTTGGTAAATTGGCTCTGGTGATAACTATTCATATAAAATGGAAAATAAAGTAAAGGGGCACTATTTTCCACATTTTTAACTTTAGATGGATAATATGAAAACATCCAATTAAGTGACATAGGGTAACTCCAGGAGGGAGATGTACTAAAAGTGAGCAATGCAGAATTAGAAGCTATAGTATGCTCAGTACTGCATCTAAAACAGGCATTGAAAGATAGTAGGCCCATCTTGTGAAGAGGGTTGCCACCATTGCCATGGTGGGGGGTGGGAATAAAGGGGGTGTGCTGTGACATCAAAGGGGGTAAGCTGTGATGTCAAAAGGACAGAGCCACAACACGCAATTGGCCAGACGCCGAAAAAAAGATACGTTTTGAGCAGATTGGGGGCAGGCCAAGTGCTTTTGATAGGGGTATTATTATCAGCAGCTACATTGGTAAATTTGTAGTACTGGCCCTGGCCTTGGCAGGTGTTTTACCAGCTAGGCCGGTAAAATACCTGCTGGGTGGCAACCCTACTTGTGAATGGTACACACAGTTCTACAGTTTATATAGAATTAGTATATCTCAACTAAGTAGGACTGCTCTCTCCTTCTTCATCCTGGAAGCACTAGATGCTGTGGGGGAAATTCACTAAAGCGCAAAGCGGCTAACGCTAGTGCAAATTCACTTGTGTGATGTCATTTCTGAACTTTGCAGATTTACTAACGGTTCCTGGCGTAACTTCCCCAGCGAAGTAGACAGACTCTAGCGCAACTTCGCACCCTTCCGCCAGGCGAAGTTGCACACTGACAAAACTACGCTAATTCACTAAGATGCGGATTTTACTGAATGTTACCTCTTGACTTCGCCACCTCAGACCAGGCGAAGTCCAATAGAATAAAAATTTTAAAAAGTTGCAATTTTTTCTAAGTCCCAAAAAACGCTCGCGTCTTTTACTTTTTGAAGAGTGATATGCTGTAAAAGATCCTAAATTTTTTTTTTAGGTTCCCCTCCTTCCCCTCTACATTTCCTATCATATGGCAACTCAACTATACAGTGGCCACATGTGTATGGCAATAGGACAACTTTATTTAATTTATTAAAGGTTTCCTGGGCTTGGGTAATGTAATGTAGTGGCGCCGTATGCAAATCAGGCATAACTAGCGTAACTTCGCTTTGCCTGACGAAGTAACGGTAGCGCAACTTTGCCACCATTCACCTCCCTGAGTGCAAAAAGTCTGGCAAAGTGCGGCGAAGCTGTCGCTGGTGCATCATCGGATCTTAATGAATTTGCCCCTATGAATGACTTAAGACAGGGATACAGTACCTACATGATTTACTTCTGTTAAACACTCTTCATGCAAAAGTGAACCAGTTACAAAAAGAGAGGAACCATCTACTAGACTGGTATTGTATCTTTTTTATTTTGGAGTTGTGGGTGCTGTCATTCAAATATTATTAAGCTCTCTCTTGCAGGACCCACAGTAAAATAAAAGGAAAAATAAAGAAATACAGTACTTCAGAACATCTTTGCATAGGACCCACACTCAGTTTGAGGCTCCAGTTTAAACACATTATCTGTCCTGGCCTAAACAATCCTGCTGTTCCTGTATCAGGAATTGAATTCCAGCTTGAGCAACAGCAGTGATTTGTATGTTCTCCCTGTGTTTGTGTGGCTTTCCTCCCACTCTCAAACAAACATGCAGGTTAATTGACACCTGATTAGATTAACCCTACTGTGTGTAAATGTGATTGGGTAAATGCGTTGTATTCTTCAATGGGGCAGGTACTGATGTGAATGATAAATAATCTCTGTAAGGGTAAGACCACACGGGGAGATTTCGGGGAGATCTGTCGCCTGGCGACTAATCGCCGTGACAGATCTCCCCGAATAGCTTGGTAGCAGTGCGCACCCACTACACGTAATGTCGCCTGCGCCTATTCACACGCAGCGACGCGATTTTAAAAGTCGCTCAAAATTGCCTGGCTGCGTGCTACCAAGCTATTCGGGGAGATTCATTGCGGCGATTAGTTGCCAGGCGACAGATTTCCTCGAAATCTCCCCGTGTGGACAAGCCCTAATGCACTGTGGGATAATATAATGAATTAAAGGGCAAGGAAAGGCAAAGAAATAAAATCCCATTTTTACTTTCTTTAATGAAAAAGAAATCTATCTCTGATATACTTTAATTAAAAAATATGTACCGTTTTTAAAGAAACCTGACTGTATGCAGTGAAATTCTCCCTTCATTTACTACTGTGGATAGGAATTGTCAGATGGTCCCTAACTTCTGGCAGGAAAACAATCATACTTATGAACAGCAGGGGGAGACCCTGCCTTACTTACCAGCCATGCAGAACTCAAGCAGCTTTGTTTTTTGATAATTTATGACTACCCCTAAGAAGCCCAGACCACACTGAGCATGTGTATGTAGTCTAGTCTTGCAAAGATGTATAACAAAGTTACAAGATGACAGCCCCCTGTGCCCTACTTTGAAAGCATAAATCATTTGTTTGATTAGACTTGTGGTGCAGTAAGTTCATGTTTATGTTTAGTATACAAAATACAGCATTTACAGCCTTATTCTATTTTAGACTTTCCTTGCCCTTTAATTATAAATATAACGGATATTGATGGGTTGAATATGTGGTGTTTTGCTTCGCAGTTTTTTCGCAAATTTCTAGAGAAATTCGCAAAACGGCGAAAACTTTGTGAAATGCTGTTGCGTATCATTGGATGCGGGCGTCTGTTTTTGGACGCCGGCACATGTTGCCGGCATCGCAAAAAATGGTCGCTGGCATCCAAAAATGGACGCCCATGTCCGAAACGAGACGCTGGTGACTTTTCATCAGGCAAAATTCTACTGCCGTTTCGCGAATTTATCTGGAATTAACACATTTTTTTGTAAAACTAGGAACAGGCCTTGAGACTATTTGATTGAATACCACAGGCAGTAAAACGACAGTCTTCCACTGGGAATCGAATTCGATAACCGTTTCTCTTGTGGTATGAACATTCTATGTGTGTGCTATTTCACGGAATAACAAAGTGTAACAGTAAAAGCAATATCATTTGATGCATCGGATGAAGGTGTATGATGAAATTAGAAACACGTGACTATTGGTTACTTTCTTGTAGTTGCTAGTTTTGAACTATATGCTAGTTTTGAACTATATTCATTTGTATACTTTTCTTTCTCACTAATTTTGGGTCTAAAGCATATGTTAAAGGGAGACATTTCTTTCTTACTTTCCCATGTTGCCCAGCTGCATCTATATTTCCGGGTTCCTACAGGAAACCCAGAGCAAAGTTTCCTGTATAGTGGGCTGAGCGGTGAATTTCAATGTGAGCTGGGGGTAGGGGGAACTTGCACATATTGGTGGTAGCATGTGCATGCACGATGGTGGGGATGAGCTCATATGTTGGGGGTAGGGGGTGAAGGAGGTGCCTGGCCTAGGGTCACCCTATTTGCAAATCTGGCACTGTCCCTTTCCCCCCTGCAGCATAACAACAGAACAATGGGTAGTGACAATATAACAGCTCCCTGGTAGATATGAGAACAACACGTAATAGTAAGATTCCAAGTTCCACTGCAACTTCTTCAGTTACATTGAGTAGGAAAAACAATAGCCTGTCTGAAAGGTTTCCATTGTGAAGTGCTGGCTCTTTATGAAAGCATATGACCAGGCAAACTCCAAACAAATTGAAGCAAGAACACATAAAAGAAATGTAGAATGTGCACAAAATAACTGGAGTATATGACCATCACCAGCAATGGTGAGGAATTCAATGAAAAGTTTCAAGACAGTATTTAGCTTTAACATTATCCACCAAAGAGTATTAAGACGTGTGATTTATTTTTACCAGTTTAAGACTAAAATACAGGTTTTTTTTACTCAAAATGGGTTGCTATATTTAGCCACTGTTTTGAATACATTAGCTATAGTTTGCTTGCTCTGATAGATACAATGCATGACCAGTTGTTTAAAATCTGCCTATATTTTGGATACCATTGATCATCTGTCTTATACACACAGACAGGGCAGTTACACACAGAAAGGTGAAGTTGTCAGAAATCACTTGAATTAATGATAGTAATCACTCACTCTACAAGAGCACATTAATGTCTATCTATCTATCTATCTATCTATCTATCTATCTATCTATCTATCTATCTATCTATCTATCTATCTATCTATCTAGCTAGCTAGCTAGCTATCATCTATCTATCATCTATATTTCTTTTTATTTTTCTATCTATCTATCTATCTGTCTGTCTGTCTGTCTGTCTGTCTGTCTGTCTATCTATCTATCATCTACCTGAAGGTATTTCCTAGGCTCCCCAATAGTCAATCTGTCCATTCGTACCTTGTTTTTCATCCTAATTCTGGCAGCTCAGCCAGCAGTCCTGGATTGTTAGTGAAATATCCAGAGTTTCCCTTTGATCTCCTGCTCTTATGGCAGAAAGAGATACAATTATTCTTAAATATAATTAAATAAGATACATTTTGGCAGAGAGCCCAAAATACTCAGAGCACTTAGATACATTTGTAACTATTTAAGATAAGCAAAGCTACAATTGCAACTATTTAAGATGCAGGTCTCTTGGGGAAACTGTGACTTGCAGCTTCAAGGGCAATTCATCTTCATTAGCAAAACAGTAACATGATAAATCTGACCATAAAGCCCCCAGAAATGTGTTCAAACTTTCCATAACCTGCCAAATTTTGTAACATGGATGTGGTATTTAGGGGGTGTACCCAAAAAAGTTGTGCCACGCTACTCGCATCAGATCTTTTTGTCTCTGTTTTTATTTTTCAGATGATGGAAGGTATGTATTAGGTACCCACATAATATTACAGTTAGGAACACCATAAATAATGTTATTAGCCAGGTTGCAAATTCTAAACCTGAAAACTACTTCCTCCAGCCAAGAAGGCTATTTACAGCAAGTGATTGCATATGAAAATATAGTTATTGAAGAAATTTAGATCTTTGCTCAATAATGTCTAAAAATGTACAGAATAGGAAAGAAAATCCTTTCCCACTCAACAATAGCCTCTATGTCAAACCTGACTGCATTAATCCCAGTCATTTTATAGATGCAACATCTATTTTTGCATGATGTGTTACCAGGAAAATGTATTAGTACATATTTCAATGTAAATAGACATATTATGGTATATCTCAGTGATTTCCAGTAAGATTCCCTGCAATATTTATTGATCATATTATTTTTCAGTACTGGTATGCATATGATTTTCTTATGCTACGTGTAGGGGCGGATTTACAATATTTGTGTGAGGAATTCGAAGTTCGAATAATTTGAATATTCTTATAAAATTTAATTTGAATATTCAACTATTCGATGGTCGAAGTACTTCCCCTATTCGACCACCTAATTCGCCAGATCCAAGCTGCAGGATTGGGGACCATTATATTTGATCGAATAAAAATAATTTGATCGATCGATAAAATCGTTCGAATCAATCCATCAAATTTTTTCTATTCGATCGATCCAATTGCGGTACAGTCATTCGAATTGCGGTAAAATCCTTCAAATTCGAAGGATTTTACTTCACATGGTTGAATTTCTACTAGTAGTAAATCTGTCCCGTAGTGTCTCCTGCAGGTTTGAATCCTAGTGAAGAAGGTAGCCTAAAGTTCATTTCTAACAATAACAGTCTTGGTAGCTTGGTACTACAAAAAAAAATACCAATTGGGAGGCCATGAATCAAAAACCTCTGGCTCCAGTTGTGTTAGAAGTAAAATGCAAGCAAACACCAACCAAACAATAAATATATACATTCTTCAAGTGGTAGGTCATGACTCAGTCACCTCTGGTTCCCTTTTAGAGAAAAGCACTTAGTTTGCCAATCTTTAATGACCTTTATATCATAAATAGATATTTGTCACCCCCTTTTTTGCAATCATATCACACAATTTTTTTGTAGCAGAGAAGTAAAACTGTGGTACATTTATAAGCAAAGACATGGAATCACAAAAATGCCACATATATTCTTCATAAGACTATTAGGGGGTTCTTTAATAAAGTCAGAAAAACTTGAAAAATGTATGGTTTTCACTATAAAAAATTGTGGATTAAACCCAGAGGATGTTAAAAGTCTGAATAAAAAAGTACTCAACTCAGACCTGCCAAGTTCATGTAGAATTAAATGGGAGACGGTCCAAAGATAATCTGATCTGTGCTGAGTTTCATGCAATAATCCTAATATTTTGTGGCTTTTTGGCAAAAATTTGAAAAATTTAATTTTTTTTATTTTATAATTGAGACATTCCATTCCCATTATCAGCTTGCAACTCTCCTTTGGACTTTCTTTATTTAAAAAATATTCCTTCTGAGCAGCAAAACGGCAGTGTAAATTGGCTGCTACTGTCAAACTCACAGTGCAGTTAATAAGTAATAATGTGTTAAAATTTTCAAAGAAATTAAAAAAGAAAGTAATACAGCACTCTAAATCTATGTCCTATGGGACAGTACCACAGGGATAAATAAACTCCCAAAAGCTCTGGTCACACATATAACCTCGCAAAATGGAATTAGGAGGTATATTTGATCTTAAAAAACACAAATAATTTTTTAATGTATTCATAGATACTAACAATATTTAAAGCCATTACTTTTTAAGATGTATGTCCTTGATCCACCCTGGCCACACACACAAATCTCTTTTGACTTTCAAACTGATTTTAGTGCAATCTTTGACAATCAAAACAGTTTGAACTGCTGGTACCATTTGTAATTTATTTTTATGGGAAGTGTGTTTTCTGTGGCATATGGAGTCTGACAGAGCTCACATAAATCAAATTATCTTGAGATACTCACATCTTACCTAATGATCTTCACAGGGATAGGGTGGGTGTAGACAAAATGACAGGTATGGACATATTTGGCAATGGCAATGTTTTAATGTGTCTTATCTTGTTATGAGCTAAATTAGGACCTGAATTATAATTATATGTTGCACCTCACAAACTCAACTGAATAAGGCTAAAAAAAACGTAGCTTTACATGGGTGGTTCAACTTTAAATTAACGTTATAGAATGCTGTAGTCCTAGCAACTTTTCAACTGGTTTTCATTATAAGTTTTTCAAATTATTTGCCTTCCCCTTCTGCCTCTTTCCAGTTTTCAAATGGGGTCACAGTTCCCAGCAGCCAAAAAACTATTACTCTGTAAACCTACAATTACCTTTTTTTCTATGCAGGCCTCTCCTATTAATATTCCTGTCTCTCATTCAAACCACTGGTTACTAGGGTAAATAACAACCAGATAGCTCCTGTAAAATCAAACTGGAGAAACTGGAGTTAAATAACTGAAACATTTCCAGTGAAATTCGCAAATTGGCGAAAAATTCGCGAAACCAAACAAGTCACGTTTTTGACGCGCGTCGCGCCGTTTTAGTCGCGTCGTTTTCAACGTGCGTTGCGTCATTTACGACGCGTGTCGCGTCAAAACCGACGCGCGACTCGTTTTTTTCGGCAAATTTTTTTGGGCGAATTTTCGCTGGCGTTTCGCGAATTTATTCGCCAGCGGTGAATCGTTGGAATTCGCCGCAAATTCTCCTCTGGCGAATAGATTCGCCCATCACTACTGAAAAACCATAAAAAATGAAAACTAAATTCAAATTGTCTCAGAATAACAGTGTCAATCTTATACTAAAAGTTAATTCAGATGTGAACTGCCCCTTTACACCTGTCCTTTTGTGTATATGGTGTGAATTTGATGTTATGTAAAATGACTGTAAATAAAAACACTTTTTAAATCTTAAGTGGATAGTATTATTATTATTATTATTTTTCATTATCTTTCCTTTTTTATATAGGAATAATATATTCTGTAATGTTGTTCAAGGAGAAAATAAATTACACGATTTTATTTTATACAGGTATAGTTGATATAGCAACATTTTCTCTAGAAGCACTTGCATTTTACAAGAATAGATGCACAGTTACAATTACATAGGGGAGCGCCCTGCAGGGGAGATTTTACAATTTGGAGGGGAACTGTCACTGTATTTATGGTGCAGTTTTAATACTATATTACAGTGTGTACATTGAAAATAATTCATTCTTTTAAATTAACTTTGTTCACCCTGCAGCCAATTACAGGTTTACGTCACAGATTGTATAGTCTCTTGTGCAAAGCTAGCCTGTTCAATACACACAAAAGCAGGAACAGTCTAATTCAGTTACATTAGAAGCAATCTGATTTTATTTTATTTGACCCAAGAAATCAAAAACAAATATATGTTCAGCCCAGGCCCTATTCAAGACACATTGTGATCTCCTTGAATTGGTTGCCATTCAAAAATTCCACTACATTACAATTTTCCTAGCCAGCTGTTAAAGGGATACTGTCATGGGGAAAAAAAAATTTTTTTTTCAAAATACTTCAGTAAATAGTGCTGTTCCAGAAGAAATCTGCACTGAAATCCATTTCTCAAAAGAGAAAACAGATTTTTTTTTTATATTTAATTTTGAAATCTGACATGGGGCTAGACATTTTGTCAATTTCCCAGCTGCCGCAAGTCATGTGACTTATGCTCTGATAAACTTCAATCACTCTTTACCGCTGTACTGCCCCCTCCCTTTCCCCCACCCAGCAGCCTAACAAAAGAACAATGAGAAGGTAACCAGATAACAGCTCCCTAACACAAGATAACGGCTGCCTGGTAGATCTAAGAACAGCACTCAATAGTAAAAACCCATGTCCCACTGCATACTATTCAGTTACATTGAGAAGGAAAAACAACAGCCTACCAGAAAGCAGTTCCCTCCTAAAGTGCTGGTACAAGTCACATGACTTGGGGCAGCTGGGAAATTTACAAAATGGCGAGCCCCATGTCAGATTTCAAAACTGAATATAAAAAAATCTGTTTGCTCTTTTGAGAAATGGATTTCAGTACAGAAGTCTACTGGAGCAGCACTATTAACTGTTGTGTTTAAAAAAAAACATCTTTTCCCATAACAGTTTCCCTTTAAAGGGAAAAGCTACACTTTAGAAACTGTGTATCCAACAGAGTTAGCTATTACAAGCCTGATAAAAATATGGTTGCAAAAATAAATCCTTAGGTAGAAATATACATAAACTATAAATGAAAATGCAGGCCACATTACCAATAGCAACCTTAATTCACAAAAGTCCAATAAAACTTGACAAATTAAATTCTGCTTATGCACCTTTCATATATTACTCACTGTAACCTTGCAAATTAAATTCCATTCTATTCTTGGTAAAAAGGAATGCATTATTTTCTTGCAGTGTTTCCTTGATGATTTCAGAGACAAAAATGTATAGCTCCAAAAGAATCCATTTGCAAGTAATTTTAATTTTTAAAAATGATTTGCTTTTTCTGTGTAATAATAATATAGTACCTTGTAATTGATCGTTACTAAACCGTATGAATCCATATTGGTGGAAACCAGTCCTGTTTGTTTTATTCATGTTTGATTTCTTTTTTTTTTTTAGTAAACTTGAGGTACAAAACTTGGAGATCCAAAGACCCTTTATCCTGAAAAGCCTAGATCCTGAGCTTTCTGTATAACAGGTCCCTTACCTGTACTTATTTGAAAGGGTTAATATTTTATTTGAAAAGAGAGGATGATGGCAATGAAGAGGGTACAAGCACTCCCCAAAACATTTTTTGAATATTTTTTGTAAACCCTATCCTGTTGCCCTTTTATTGTTGGGCTTAGTGGTATTCCTGCTTAATCTGAGGCGTACATTTGCAAAATTAAAAAAAAAATGCTTTCAAGCATGTTTTCTAGAAATTTGTATTCTAAGACCAAAGTATTTGCATTGGGAAAGTTATTATGGTGACATATTTTGCCTGTAGATCGCTCATAACCCCCTGCAACTTGTTATCCAAGCAGAAACACAGTAATGTGGTATATGCACATCAGTTAAAACCAGATATACATTTGGAGACTAATCCTTCTCACTAAATAACAGATAATAAATAATACATATAGTCTGCAACAGTACTTGTCAGTTGCAGACAGACTTCTTGGTACCATTGTTAGTGGATGATAATGATCTAATAACATTCACACCTCAGTCAACACTTGCTTGAAAATAAAATAATTCCTTGTTAGATAAGTGGTAATATTTTTTTGAAGATTACTAAGGAACTCCAGTTGTTATACACGCACAATTTCTGAATATCATTACCTGAATTTTCCACACACATATTGAAGTTATTGTTATTGTTGGTAAGTACATAATTTATTAGATACTGACGTTACAACATTTTTGAAGGCGTGCAACATGTATTTTCATAATATGGAACTACTCAACCTACCTCACCTAATTTTGTATTACCAAGAAAAATGCCTTCTTTTTAGGCAGTGTGCACAAGCTTTTGATTCTGCTTGGAAAACTACTATGGAAGGTTAAAAAGTATAAACAACAGTACCATTTTGAACTATGCTTCTACATCACATGTTTTATGAACTACATTCAAGATGCTTTCAGGAGAACTGTGCATTTTAGTGACTGTGCCCAGTATAGGTGAATGACTTCTAAAGGATTTGTTGTTATGTTAAGTTAACTTTATTTTTCACAGATAAGCTCTGGTACCAGGAAGGGAAGTTCACTTCATCCCAGAAGGCCTCTTGAGCACCATATTTTATAATGTCTTACCATAAAGCACTGGAGCTGTGCCTGCCGGTGACTTGAGTGGAAGATAAAGGAGTCTGTAAGATGCATACTAGCACAGAAATAAAGTAAACCTCTCTCCGCCTCCATAACAGCTTCCTCCCAGTGTGAGCGGCTGACTCCCCATATCTCATTATCTCTGGCCAAGTCTTAACAACCCCAAGACACGTAATTATCAGACCAGTGTGCCAGTAATATCAAACATGTAGTTAACGCTTCTCCAGGGGGTATCAATAAAATTGACAGGCCTAGGCAATATTGATTCTCCTTGCTCCTCTCTGTGCTTCTCTCGTCCCCTCCCTCCTTCTGCCAGAGACTCAACCAAGACACTTCTGCAGGGAAATTTCACATTTTCAAACATGCATTATATGAAAACATTGTTCATAAAGACAGAAAGCAGAAATACACCTGGTTAAGAATGTATGATTGATATGCATTTCTCTTACTGCATTCCTTTTTTTCCATTATATTATATTATATTATATCTAGCTCATAACTGTTGTAAATAAAATGCAGCACATCACATATTAGTCAGTTCCCCATTACAATTTACCCTTTGCAATTGGAAAGAGATAATCACTGATTGAAGACTGGGTTATTTAAATATGGAAAATATGGAAAAAGATTTTTCTTTGACATTAGGCATAGAGAGAATGTTGGCATTAATAAACACTTGTTAATATAGAGACAATTTCCATCTCTTCAGGGAGGTTGCTCTGTGCATCTACCTTGTACTGTAATTAGTATATACACACATCCTAGATCCTTCAGTATGACCAGCCTCTACAATGTTAATTCCCCCGCACATTTCTAAATCTGATTAATATATCTCTAATCTGAACTTTGGGATTCCCCTATTCAGCCTCAGGTCTGGGTGTAAAGATAACACTGTGATTAGCTGCCATGTGGGAAAAATTTGCACATATCAGTAAACTGCAGATTGGTTGCATTAATAAAAATGTAATATATTTATTGATTTTTTTTTTTGCAAACCTTTCACCATGGTAACACGTTCACAGTAGAAAAAAATCCACGTGTTCTTTCTCTGAGCAGCCGACAAGAAAGCTAGTACTGCAATTTGAATGATTATGATGCAAATGCAGAGCAATGTTTTCTAAGTAGTGCTACATAAGGTAAAACATACCTTAGTAGCCTTAAAAATACATTATACCAAAAGTGCAAACTGGTTTTGTGCTGGCTTTGTCAATTTGGTGCAGTGGCACAGCTAAATGCCCATTTGTTTCACTGCAAAATTTGTATCTGGACCCTTTTTGCTGCCTCTTATTTCTCCACAATTATCACCGCTTGATCGATGCCAAGTATTTTCTATACCTAAATCATAATAAAACCCTCAATTTATTATTTACCCTTTTTAATTGGATTTACCAAACCTGTAATAGGAAGGTTTGATTCTTTTCTTCCCTGGGCTCGGTGTGGTTGTAGCCCCATGCAGTTACACCTTAAAGCTATTGCTAAATATTTCACAGGTTTACTAAATACCCAGCATGCTCCATGAAAACTGAATGATTTAAAACTGCATAGATTTATACAAATGTGTACTAACTTCAAGCTAAATGTGTGTGGATGCACCATTTTTTTGGCAGAAATACATCTAATACAGACCTGCAAAGGCTACCAGAATATTTAAGCAGTTGTACATGTGACACTGTCAGCCTTATAGAGTTTCAGTAAACTAATAACTCTCATTTTTTATGCGCAGCCTTCAGTCTCAGCTGTTTGTAAATAATAAAATAGTATTGATCCATGATATAATTAATAGTGTTTTGATCTGGGTTTCTACAGCACACTTGGCACAGTCTACAGAAATACTGGTTGGTTGTCACTGCTTTCTGCCCTGAAACTGAAGTTTCCTGAAGTTAAGTGGTTAAACATGATTCCCATTGAAGTTCCTTTTATTTCTGTTACTGGTCATGGTTTATTTCTGCAGCCCTCCAATGAATAAACAGTTCAGTCCACAGTGGCATTCACAATAGCCTATACTCTATACATAGGGTTGCCACCGGGCTGTTTTTTTACTGGCCTGGCCAGTATTTTTGATGGCTGATCCCAATGTTATTAATAGGAAAAAAAGCTGAATATATAGGTAGGCCAATATTTTTTTAAAGAAAAGGTGACAACCCTATCTATACATGGCGTGGGGGGCTGTTTTTATTCCAGTTAACCAAAAAACAAATGTAAAAGAATTTCAGCACCACCCTTTCAATATTGTTCGTTGCTATTCTTTGTGTAGTGGGTAAGAAATTCCACTTTAGCACACGTCTGGGGGCAATATCACAAAAAGATGATGTCATACAAAATAAAAAAAACACTGGAAAGGAAAGGTAAAGGTGGAAAAGAAAAGTACAGATATGGGATCTGTTACATGGAAACCGGCTATACAGAGAGCTTCGATTATGGCAAGGCCATCTCCAATAGACTCCATTATAATAAAATAACTCAAATTTTTTAAAAATATTTCCTTTTTCTCTGTAATAATAAAATAGTAGCTTGTACTTGATGCCAACTAAGATATAATTAATTCTTCTTAGAGGCAAATCAATCCTATTGGGTTTGTTTAATGTTTGAATTAATTTTAAGAATAATTAATGTATGGAGATCCAACTTCTGCAAAGATCCCTTGTGTGGAAAACATCAGATCCTCAGGATTCTGGATTACAGGTCCCTTACCTGTAAATGGAAGAAATTGAAGAGTTGTGAAGCTTGGTAATAAAAAGGGAAAGGGTAAAAAGGGTAATCTTTATTTATAAAATATTCACATGCCACTTACATTCAGCTACCTTTGTGACTTTATTCTGACATATCTTGGGAAGAGAATACAGTTTCAGATTTCCTTTTCTTTGAAATGCCTAATTGTGGGCGAAGAGAATTTGATTTAAAGTCATTAGACACCTTCTATGTTATAACTCTGCAATGTTTGCTCTAATTTTAGTTCTGTCACTGTCATCCATAGCTAGAGTTAAGAAGAATTTCGCCTGACATCACATCATTAAAATTTAATCTTTTTGATCGCCTGCAAATGCATATGTATCTGTATCCGTTATGTGGAAACCCATTATCCAGAAAGCTCAGAATTATGCAATGGACGTCTCCCCTAGATTCCATTTTATCAAAATCTAATTTTTTAAAAATTATTTCCCTTTTTTCTTCTCTGCTCTGCACCCTGTGTGTGTCATACTCTGCCTGCCCTATGCTCCCTGTGTGTTTCATACTCTGCCTGCCCTGTGCTCCCTGTGTGTGCCATACTTTGCCTTCCCTGTGGGGGTTTAGGGTTGTGTTTTGTGTTATTACAGTTTTGCTAATAAAGGTGAACTGCCCTTTAAGCTGAAAGTCTCAGCTGAAAAACCTGCTTATTGTAAATAGCTACAATTGTATCTTTGCTTAGCTCAGATATTTACAGATGTATCTAAGTGCAGGTGCTGAGTATTATGGGTTCTTTACCAAAAAACTTTCAGGAATCTTTTTCTGGTGTCAGTGCAGGAGATCAAAGAGAAACTTGGGACATTTCAGTTATAATCCAGGATGGTGGGCTGAGCTGTCAAAATTGGGACTGTCCCACTAAAACAGGACAGTTGCGAGGTATTGACACCAACCATTTGGTTTTTTAGTGTGCTGCCTCTATTAATGTGAGAATGGTCTTAAAAGTTCTTTCCGTAGCATGGGTATGGCTTAAAAGGGTGTGGGGTTAAAAGGGGTGTGGGGTTAAAAGGGGAGTGGTCAATACTGTCTTCCATTATTTCACCTTCACCGTGTAGGTCAGAAAAATTCCAGCCCTTGGTACCACAGAAGCTGGACAGCACTGGTTTAAATGATTTTCTAGTAGGAACAGCCAAATTAAATTAAATATCTCTTATCCCAAGCATTCATGATAACAGGTCCCATATATAAATATAATTCGATTTGAATTCGAATTGAATATTAGAATGTTTTTTAAGCGATCGATCAAATTTTTCTTATTCGATCTGAGGGAATGATCCCCATTTCGGTAGGTTTAATCTGGCGAAGTAGGTGATCAAATTTAAATTTAAAGGGGAAGTATTCGACCATCGAATTTTCGAATATTTGAATGAAATTAAATTAGAATATTCAAATAATTCGAATATTTGATGGTTGAATTCGAATCTCTCTGAAAATTCGATCGAATATTCGAATCCTTCATGTGAATTAATGTGAATTTTGTAAATCTGCCCCCAAGTGTATCATCATACATTTCCGACCATTGGAGCTTCGGTTGGGCGTCTTGTGGAAGGGCCCATATCGTATAAATATTTTTTATGCCAGCCCTTATTTATGGTTAGAAAGTGTGTTGTGGATTTCCTAGGGAATAATATAGCTTTCTTACCTACCGATTTTTTAAAGTGTAATGTGCTTAGGTACAAGTTGACACTTTCACTGCATATTATGTTCTTGGGGTTTCACTTGGGGTCCACTGTCTCTTACTGTATATGTCTTGTAGCGCCAATGCCATCAGTGTATAATGTACCTATTGCCCTTCAGTCTATATTGGACTTGGATGCCAAAACCGTTTACTGTATAATGTGCTTAGAGAGCCAGTGCAATCTGTTTCTCAAAATATAATTCACTTTGGTTTTCTGTGTTCTGTGAGGTTTCTACATTTTTTAGGTTACTTGGGCGACAGTTCACTGTATTTGATGTTCATGGGGCATCACCAGCTGCTGCCATGTTATATTATGATGTATAGTATAGTTAAGTCATTTTCTGTTTCTTTCCCTCTTTAATATTCTGGGGATGACCTTTATAATTGCTCTTACTTTATTATCTGAAAAGTATGCTATTGCATTACTGATTGCTCTCACTGTATAATATGCATTGGAAGCTATTACCTGTTGCACTGACTGCATAATGTGCTGGCAATTCATTTATCCATTGTTCTCATCGAATAACTGACTATTCCTATCATTGGGTAATCAGATGGGAATGGAAGTACCTACTTTTATTACTATATTATGCACTGGGATTATACTACCATTGATCTCAGTATATAACGTGTCAAATTGCCAGTAGGCACCGTTTGGCTAGACCAGGAACTGATGTCGTTTGTAGCTGAAGAAAGGATTTATAGCAAATCGTATCTGCAGATACAGAATAAAGTAACCATGATTCCTTCCTCCTTCTATTTGACACCCACTCTCAAACACATTATGATGCATATGGCACTGAATATATACAGTATCCGCAATGTAATGATCTGACCACACCCCTGTTATGCCATGCTATTGTGCCAATAAGCCATACTTTGTATACACTTCTAATAAAGTGTCTGCTGAGCCATCAGATAGGTATTATATTTTGGCAACATGTTTTGCAATGCATTTAATCGAATCAGCACCAAATGTAAACTGCAATGTACAAGGGAAATGTCAAAGACTATATATAAACAAATGGTTTTTAGATGCTGATAACCGGCAGATGGGCAGTGCACTTACACTTCTGTCATAATGAGACAGGCACCCATTACAATAGTTGTGCTGGCATCAGGTATTTATTCTGAACTTATTGATTATATTCCTGACAAATGGCAAGTAGTACCATTTGCACAGTCTCTAAAATTTAGAACAGCTTTTGTTTTCTAGCTTAAAAGCTTTAGAAACACATCTCAACTTCTCCTGCCAGGTACAAGTATAAGATCTATAATACAGAATGCTTGAGATAAGGGGGTTTCCAGATAAGAGGTCTTTCCATAATTTGGATCACCATACCATAGTCGTCTACTAAAAACATTTAGACATTAAAAAACATAACGGCATTATATAGATTTATTTAGCTACTATCAAATACAAGCTACTGTTTTACTACAGAGTAAAAGGAAAATCATTAAATTAAAAAAGGAATGAATTGCTTAAAATTACTCTATGGATTTTCCATATTTTAAATCTTTCTGGATAAAAGCATCTGAATAATATCCCATACCTGTACTCTGTTGTCCCTGTTTACCCCAGAGATAGGCAGTGCAATGAATATTACCTGTTAACTGGTCTTAATGGCTTACAAGAACCAGAGCAAACTTTGTATTACATTACCCAGGACTATTTTTGTGAAGTCTGATTCTGGATGTATGATACTTGCTGTTTAGTTAGAAGAACCATATGGAGGCTCTGTGACGTCAGCGCATGTGCGGAGGTGCCACTGTGTCAGCACACGCTTGTGAAAACCAGCGCAAGGTCAATTTTTTTTAGTAGGAGGGAGGTCTGCCCTGGCGGGGGCCCATGAGGGTCGGTGCCCACCGGGTTTTTTCCCTGTGTCCCGCCGGGCCAGTCCAACCCTGTACTTGTGTCCAACCACACTTCTGCACTTGAGTTGCAAAAATGACAATCCATCTCTTCTGATGAACTGTGTTCAAATGCACCTATTGACGTTGGGGAACTATGGTGCTACCACCACTGTGGACCTGGCAGTAGGGTTGCCACCCAGCCGGTATTTTACCAGCCTGGCCGGTATTACAATTTAACTGACAATGTAATTTGTAATACCCTTAACAAAAGGCCTTGCCCTCGGGTGGAAACTTACCTTTTCTTCCTCATCTTGCCCTCGCAATGTGGTTCCGTCCCATTTTGCATCACAGCTCTGCCCCTTTTTGCATCATGACCCACCCCTTTAGTTCCCATCCCCCACTGGCCTGTAAAATATTTTTACAAAGGTGGCAACCCTATCTGGCAGCATCTGCACGTTTCCCATAGTGGATTGTGTCAAATGTGCCCACAAATGTGCTGACTGCTTGTACACAAGTTTTTGGGGGAGATTAGCTATGGCAGGTGAGTGCAGGATCAGGAGCAAAAAGACAGGGACCCCAGGCCTTCATGTTTATTTAGGCAAACTCTTCCCAACAAAAAGTCACATGAACACAGTTCATTGTCTTCCACAATCTAGAATATTCTTGGCTTCACACAAAGCTGCCCTCCTGGGATATCAGCTCACCAGTCTCTGGCCTGTCTCACCTTCTGGCTTTCTTCTCTCAGTCTCAGTAACCTTCTCATGTCTCCCTCTACTTCTTGCAGTTGCAACAGCACCCCCCAACACTTTTGGGGGTTCCTAACACAGACAAGTAACCTTCCTGTTTTTTGTATTGCTCTGAGAGATCTGCCTAACACTCTCACTAAAATTAAATACCTTTCTGAAGGGCAGCCTTCCTATGGAAATGATCTCTAATATGAGAATTGGACCACTAGAGTGAATTGTCTGGCTTGCCTGTTCCTTCCAGAATACTAAAGTTTCCAGGGCCATACAACAAAATCCTTTAAACAAAAAATACTGTTTAGTAGCATCTCCTTTGCAGGTTTCTTGTCCAATTGGGGAGAAATTACATAAAAATAACATTGTTGATTTTATTGTGAATATATTTTGTATAGCTTAGGGGTGCTCCACAGGTTTATTTATAGTTTTGTGCATTATTTTTCCCAAATGAATATAAACTGCTCTTTCAATAACTGTATTATTGATTTTCCACAAGAAGGTTGACTGGAAGTCTTGCATATAGAGCAAGGCATACACGAAAAGGATGAGTGGAGAACACTGTATTAAATCTCAGGGTTGTCTGCACACAATGAGTTATGTCATAGACCAAAAGCAGTCCCCAGCAGGAAATCTGAGAACTTCTGTATACAAACCAGTTGAGTAGGACAGAAAAATCTATTGTCACACACACGGCTGAGTGGGTGCAAGAGCCTGTCGATAAAATGGATCTTTAGGAAGACGCCACAGTTGCATAGCAGGCAAATTCTTTGCCATCATTTGAAAATCATTCTCTAGAGATATAAAGCCATTGCCGTAGTCAATGAGTTGTAGGAAAGGAAAGAAACAGGAGGCTTTTTGTCCAAATAAAATACCCAAGCTGCAATATCAATCTGCATTAGTGTAGTGCAGAGGGTATCTTTATTTTATAATGATATAGTGAATAAAGTACCCCTTTTGTAAAACATATGGATATTATAAGGCTGGGTGCATTTATAAAGGTCATGGAACCCCAAAGTCACCTCTAATATCCTTATATTTTATAACAAGGGTCAAGTGAGTCATATGACAGAAATCACATCACTAAACACCGTTCAACATTACAGCTGCAGAGAAGTGGGCCTCCTATTCTCATATATTAACTTGCACTAATCTTGCTTCTAAATTTATATTTTACCTATCTAGTGTCAATATGGCTGTTGTACCTATTAATAATGTTAGGTGCAACTTGGGGTCATTTGTCAATGACAAAAAAAGGCAGTAACCCATGGCAACCAATCAAATTGCTGCATTCATTGTTCTACTTGCAGCTGGCTTTAAAAAGCTAACCACTGATTGGTTGCTAAAGGTAACTGCCAATGGGCACATTTGTCCAGCATTGATAAATGAACCCCACTTGTGCAGAGGTGCAAGAGAGCCTTAGTACATGCTCCCTTACTTCACTGTGCCCACATACAAGTGCAAAGAAGAGAAGATTATTTTGCAAGAACTAAATTATTTCAGGGGCTCATACTGTTATCATAGATAGAGTTGAGATTTTTTTTTAACTGAAAACACCAATAAAAAAATGAATTGAAATAGTTCACTAGCTATTGTCAACTGATAGCAAACAATATCTAGAAGCCCATTTAGCTTCTAGCCAGCCAGCACAAAACCTGTTCAAGGGCACGTACACTGCCCGAGGGTCTTTATAGAGAATATTTCAACAAATCCATACTCAACTAGTAAAATGTGTTCACGTGTTTAAAAGTCCATTACAGTGTTTTACTGAATGTTATATTACTTACATTGAGTAATTCATAGTCAGGCACAAAATAATTACTTACATCAAGTATTTCATATTCAGGCACAAAATAAGGACATCAAAGATTTGATTCAGTGGAGATACTCAGGGCCGGACTGAGAGGAAAAAAGCAGCCCATATATTAACGTGCATGCAAAGCATGATATGTATTTCCAACAGTAATAGCCAGGTTCCTGGTTCCAGCACCAACCTTCAACTTCTTATGGCTGCTGATTCAGGTGTCTGTGTTACACCTTACGGTACAATAGTCAACTGAGTATAGGAATCAA
>CM044431.1:105711493-105744294 GCA_024363595.1 Xenopus borealis | reverse complement strand
GTCTAAAGTCAACTTAAGATGAGCTGTTTTATTGTTTTCCTAATTTACCCAAAACATCAAACTGATTTGCTGAACTGAAATAAGGCTCAATGAAAAATCCAGCCCTGTGTGTACTGGAAGAAATACAAACAAAATCAATATATTTAAAAGGCAAATAAATGAGGGTCTGGACAGAATCCTTGGAAGGAAAACACCTCTTTGTGTACATGCCCTTATGAATAGGCTGCAGTAGTTAAACGACCCACTTAAGGACAGCACATAATCTTTGTCAGAATTGTTGTCAGGCCTTTTGTATTTTCAGCAAATAACTTGCATTTAACTAAAATGTGTTGAAAATTGCAGGCTATATTACAGACAAATGGAGGAGGACAATTGCAAAGGTTTAATAAACAGAATAAAAGCAGGGCTTGTGAATATAAGAATGACATCAAGAAGCAGTAAGGGACTGTATACAAAGGCATCAGGTCATTTTAAAATGGTCCATAGATCTCTCTATGGGTGGTATGATTTGTCTATGGGAGTTACAGGACCATTTACCTCCCTATTACCTTGAAGGAGCTCTTCATCTTCACAGATCATTGACATTTATTTTCAAGAACTCTTAAATAAGTGCACAACTGTGTAATAGGCCATGGAAAGAACAAAATCCTTTTGTCACAGAGGATGTGTGCTCAGTTGCTTATTTAACACACTTTAATGTTATTAGCGATTGTCAACACAAAACGGTGTTTGCCAGGTTATGCTCAGGATTTAAAATTACCAGCTACAAAATAATTGTTGCAAAAGGTGTACTCTGGGGAGGGTAACCTGGATTTTTAATATTTTATTTGAATATTTTAAGATACTTTGTAATCTTACTCTCTCGCCTCTGTCACACCCTCCTTCTATTCCTTATTAATATCTAATATCTATTCCTCATTAATATTATATATTATTTAGCCCTTGCTAGATCCTTCTCTTCTCATAGGATAGGTTGAGATTTGCCTTCTTTTTCTCTCAGGGTTCAAGTGCTTTATAGACTAGCGTTCCTTGTCCTGCAGTTTCTTTTTTGAGTTGCATAGCAAAGCAGGCAGAAAAAAGACAATGGGGGCCTTTACTAAATGACCAACCTGAAAGTCGGCCAGATGTCGATCGGACAGGATTAAAAATCCCGTTGGTTCATGGCCACATCTGTTCATTTATGCGGCCCCATGAACTGACCACCTGTTTACCTCTGTTCGTTGGGCCCAAGGGCTCACGATCGGGTCAGCCCAATATCACTCACCTCAAGGTAGGCGTATTGGGGAGAGATCCGTGATTTTGGCAACATCGCCAAACGAGCAGATCTCTCCATGTATGGCCATAGTAAAACTGTAATACTCCACAGTTTAGCTCTAGTGTGCTCCCTTAAGCCTCCAATTCACCCAGAACCCACCCCAAACTTACACTTTCTCTTCTTTTTCGCCTTCCCTTCTCCTCCTGCAATGCCTGTTGTGTCATAGCTCCACCCACCTTTCATCACCACCCAAGGTGGAAACCCTAGATATGTAAAGAGAATCAATTGATGGGATGGTAAGTCTTGAATTGTAGCCCCCAGGCACACATTGTAATAGGTCCATAAACTAACACACTACTATAACCCATGTAGGGCAACAGCAAATTTTATTTACAGTAAATGCATAGAAAATGTTTTCATTTCAGTGTCCTACAGGCAATTTAAAGTCAATTTTGAGGCTGTTCTTTTTTTCTTGTAAGTGAAATATACATGTGAAAGTTTCATATCCAGCCGTAAGTATCTGTGGCTGAAGTTTTGATTGATTTTCTTTGTATGCAGCAGTAAAAAGACGGATCGAGGGAGAACTAGGTTGTGCATTGTCAGCAAAAAGCAGAAACAATGACTGATCATCAAAGGAACCTTTTGCCTGAGTGTGTGTTATACAGTAGCTTTCATTTTTCTTTTTAAAAAGAGCACTGTTTCTGGCATGTCACATCTCTCCCTGTTACACATTATGCAAATCAGCAGAGGGAAAAGCATACTAAGTGCAGTGAAAAAGGTTTTTTTTTTATATTCACCTAGTGCATGATAAAACTGGGTAAAAATTTGGAGTGTTCTTTAAACCTGCATCTAAAATTGAGGTTGTGTATTGCCAAATGCATAGGGACCACTAAGAAAACATGTTCATCCTCACTTCACAATGAACTTATATTATAGAATGATCCTACGCAGAACTGAACAATTTCCCTGTGGTGGTACTATTGCTTTATCCTCTTTTAGTTAAAGGGATACTGTCATGGGAAATCATGTTTTTTTCAAAACTCATTAGTTAATAGTGCTGCTCCAGTAGACTTCTGCACTGAAATCCATTTCTCAAAAGAGCTAACAGATTTTCTTATATTCAGTTTTGAAATCTGACACAGGTCTAGACATTTTTTCAATTTCCCAGCTGCCCCATGTCATGTGACTAGTGCCAGCACTTTAGGAGGGAACTGCTTTCTGGCAGGCTGTTGTTTTTCCTCCTCAATGTAACTGAATGGAACGCAGAGGAACATGGGTTTTTACTATTGAGTGCTGTTCTTAGATCTACCAGACAGCTGGTATCTTGTGTTAGGGAGCTGTTATCTGGTTATCTTCCCATTGTTCTGTTGTTAGGCTGTTGGGGGGGGGTTGATATCACTCCCAACTTGCAGTACAGCAGTAAAGAGTGGTTTAAGTTTATCAGAGCACAAGTTACATGATTTGGGGCAGCTGGGAAATTGACAATATGTCCCCATTTCAGATTTCAAAATGAAATATAAAAAAAACTGTTTGCTCTTTTGAGAAATGGATTTCAATTCAGAATTCTGCTGTAGCAGCACTATTAACTGATGCATTTTGAAAAAATAACATTTTTCCCATGACAGTATCCCTTTAAAGGAATTGTTCAGTATAAAAGTAAAAACTGGGTAAATAGATAGGCTGTGCAAAACAAAAAAAATTTCATTATAGTTAGTTAGGCAAAAATGTAATGTATAAAGGCTGGAGTGACTGTAAGTCTAACATAATAGAACAGAACACTACTTCTTGCTTTTGTTTACACTGAATGGTTACCCTGGTTACCAGCCATTAACCAATTAGTAACTTGAGGGAGGGCCACATTGGTCATAACTGTTGCTTTTGCATCTGAGCTGCATGCTGAGGATCAATGGCAAATTCACTGAACAGTTATGTCCAATGTGGCCCCCTTCAAGTCGCTGACCAACTCAGATTTAGAGAGCTGAAAAGCAGGAGGTTGTGTTGTATTCTGTTATGTTAGACATCCAGTCACTCCAGTCTTTATACATTAAATTTTTGCCTAACTAACTATATTAGAAACATTTTTTATTTTGCACCGCCTATCTATATACCCAGTTTTTATTTTTACACTGAACTGTTCCTTTAATGCAAACAAGGAATTCGTGGATGCTGTATCTGTCATTTGTGAGCTGGCTGATTAACACATGCAATGATAAAGTCACACATTGACCTATCTTAAGTGGCATCACAGATAGATGGGTGGGAAAAATTGACTTAGTAGCTCAACCAGTTGCTGAGTGTATGGCCAGTTTAAGTAATGCTGAATAGTCTAATTTTATTATAAGCACATTTGTATTTATAAAATATACAGGTATAAAATATTCAGATACAGGTATGGGCTCTATTATCCAGAATGCTTGGGGCCTGGGGTTTCCAGATAAGGGATGTATCTTTAATGTGGATTTCCATGGCCTAGTTTGCTAAAAAAAAAAATCATTTAAACACTAAACAAACCCAATAGGATTGTTGTGGTAGCAATATAGATTTATGCAGCTTAGTTATCATCAAGTACAAGTTACTGTTTTATTATTACAGAGAAAAAAATTGTGTAAAATAGACTTTATGGGATATGGCCTTCTTATAGTTCTGAGCTTTCTAAATAACAGGTTTCCAGATAAGGGCCTAGGGCGGCAGGATTTTAGGGGGCGGCACGCTGCTCAACCACACCCACATTGGTTCAGAAGCATTGGGGATGCACAGGAGATACAATAATTTTCTAGATTTCAAGTGTGCCAATCCCCATTGCTCTGGTCCCGATGATGAAAATTTGAGCGAATGAAAGGGAGGGGACGTGGGTGATGAATGAGAGAGGCCTAGGGGTGCCGGCTATGTAAATCTGGCCCTGTTTGCTTTCATTATTTCAAATGTCATAGAATTACTTTACAGTAGCTGCTATGGGTTACTTCACTGAGGTATTTTTGTCAATGTAACACTCTTGTGTCTGGTTCTTTATAATAGGATGAGTTTAATTTTAAATCTAACAGAACTTCTTTTTTATCTCTTATTGCTTCAGCTTGTAAACGCAAAGAACAAGAACAGCAAAAGGACCGCAACCTTCAGCCCAAAAAGCAAAGGCTGGTCTTCACCGACCTTCAGAGACGGACCTTGATTGCCATTTTCAAAGAAAATAAGCGTCCATCAAAAGAAATGCAGATTACCATCTCTCAGCAGCTAGGCCTGGAGCTTAACACAGTCAGTAACTTCTTCATGAATGCGCGTCGACGGTGCATGAACCGGTGGCAAGAAGAACCAGGGTCAAATCCTGGGATACCTTCTGCATCCACAAGCACTTTCTCCAAAGCATGAGTTGCCATCTTTTTTTTAGGAAATCCTCAATTGCATCAGACAAAATATTGAGAAAATACCAAACAAAACCATAAGTAATTCCTCTGAAGAATAAACCAAAGAGCATCTACTTAAAAAGAGAATAACTGCTGCAGAAGACAAAGTGTGGGTGCCACATGACTGGCTCCCTAGAAAATAAGCTTGAATGAGTTTTAAAATGGAAGAAATTGATACAACATTATGAGTTATGATAAGCTGGACTCAAAATATGCAATTTTTAAAATAGAAAATGAATTCATAATTTTCGTTAACATAGGTAGCTGTTATGACTTCCTTATACCTAATAAATATAAAAAATATCAGGCTGTTAAAGGAGGCACATTTAACTCACTGCTCTTTCAGGATTCCAAATAAGTTTAAGATAAGAGAGGCAAAGTATTAGTCATCTGTGATCTACAAAGAAATTCAACAATAAATAATGAGAGGACAGCTAAAACTAGAAAGTCTACAAGCACATTTTAACCTGATAAGGCAAGTTTCCTTTTGTCAACTTTTAATTAAATTTTTATGGAGAAAGTGGCCAAACTGAAATAATTTCAATCCATAATACTATGAGCCACCTCAGAAAGTATCACAGACCTACAACAGCGGGATTTCTTTAAATACTATTTCATTTTCAAACTATTTGACAAAAAAGACAATATCACGCACATTTTGGACAATACAGACTGTGTGCAAGTTTGAATGGGAAACAACTAGTGGAGTTTATTCCAAAAGGATGGTCAGTTTTTAGTGCCAATAACAACTGCCTTAATGCTGTCTATAGGAGATGGTACTATACCAAAGATAAATTAAACTTTCCAAGGTGTCTCCTAAGTGTGACATTTAAAAAAAGACTTCACACTCTTTTGAACCTCATTAATAGTGGAGAGCTCTTTAGGATCCTTTGTTCATGAAGAAGACAACATTTGAAAACATACCTGCCCCATTTTAGTTGTAGGAGGCAGAGAATTAACATCTGTGTAAAATTGGAAGGTGATGGTGGTCAAGAGGTTATTGAACTTTATCAAAATGATGCGGGTAAATATATATATATATATATATATATATATATATATATATATATATATATATATAACTGTACCATCACTTGTGCGTTTTTTTAAAAATGGCTTTACTTCGATTTACTTGAGACGAATTGTGTGCTGATCAAGTAGGCACCTTTATTAAACTAAATAAATGTATATATACAAAATTGAGAAAATTGAAAAGTAAACCTTTCATAAAAAAAAAGGGAACCCATTGAGAAATATAATTTTTTTCTACACTGTGTTTGGAGAAGAGTAAAAGATTCCTAAATAACAAAGAACGGAAAAAGGAAAATGAACAGTAAATGAATCTAGAAAAAAAAAGAATCCGAAAATCTGTTTTGCCAAAGAAAGAAATATCCTAGAAACAAAAATGTTTTTCCCATAAAATCTAAGGATTCATAAAACCAGACAGAGAAGTAAAATATTAAACCTGGTGCAAACTGCTGGTGTTTTACTTCCCTGCTGCTCCACAATAAGTGGACATTTAAGACTTTTCTAGTGAGAACCTCAAGGGAAAGGCTACCTCACTTGAATTTTTCATTAGTGATTGAAAAATCACACTTGATACCAAAGATTTTGTTCTTACTTGCCTGGTCTGTGCTGAAATGCACTTTTTACTGCTAATTGTGCCATATTTCCACTGGCTTTAAATGAAATGTATATATTCTAAACCCCAGTTTTTCACATTTTTTAAAAATCAAGTCTAATATATGTGTTTAACTTAAGATAGAAATGAAGATTGTGTGCAAATTAAAACTTTTACGGCAGGCTAACTATATCATTTTTTTTTTCTGAAAGAAACATGTAATCTTTCCATATCCATACTTCCTAACTCCTGTGCCACAACAGTCCCCACAAGAGTGAGGTCACTAAAATATTATACAGTAATGAAAAAATGACAAACCCCGGTAACACAAATTCAGTGTTAAAGTAGATATACACATAAAGTAGATATACACATGCAAAAACTCTTGCATGCATCATTAAGTAATGACAACTTTTTTTTATGATCCCTTAAGTATCATCTTTGGAATAGTTTTTTGTTTTTCATTATGATGAAGGAATCAACTTTTGCTTTGCCTATTTCACTTCCTGTTTGTGTCATATGGGTGTTACATGTAAAATAGGTTAAATGTGATTTACTAAAAGCCTGGCTAGTAGATGGGCTTTTGACTCCTATATGGTGTCTGCCTCTCAAGAAAATATTTCTTTCTACACATACGTCCTATATTGAGACAATTTCTCATACCTGCTCTATTGTGTAACAAAAATTATGTAGCCTTTAAACAGAAAAACACTATGAAGGATCACCAAATCAGTCTTTTGATAATGCCCCTTGTTATATATCATGAAGATGTTAGAGGTCACCTCAGAATACCAACCATTGTATAAATATATGGCCATGAAATTACTCTCTGACCTTAAATATCCGCATACAATGGCACATTAGTTTCTATATAACGTGCCAATCAGAACAGCACGGGATGCGATATGATGGGGCATGTTTCCCTTATTTACTACTCAATAATCAGTCAGTGGGTGCTTATGGGTGTTCCTCCTCTGTCGCCACACAAGCCACTTAATAGATTGGGGTGTCAAACTTGTGATCGTCTATCTAGATATACACACTCAAATGACATTGAAATTAATATTAGGAACTATTATTATGAATGTGCATTGAAAGGGATATATGATTTGTAAATGTTGCATGCTGTCTTTTTCATTGTCAAATGTTACTAACTTTAATACATTTTACAGGGTGCCATTTACTAAAAGGCAGGCAGTAAATGGAGCTTCGATCTTTGTTATAACAGACAGTCATAGTTGTGTGGGCTGGCCAAGTGGGTTTCAATATTGTGAACTAATTTATCTTTAGTGAGAAAATAATATTAGCTGTCAAATGGGCTTGTCTTTAGCATTGCTTAGTTGCCTGAGTCATCTCATTAATATTTAAGCACCTAAGGAGAGGGGTTGTGGAAGACACAGGAAACTTCTTAAACCTTTAATTCTCTGTAGGAAAATACAAACCTGAATTGAAATGAATTCACTTTCCACAACATATATACCAAAAGTCTGTAGTAGCCCTTTTAAAATATAATGGGGTTCTTTAGATTCCATCAACAGACACAGAGGAAAACATTTAACATAAATGTGCAGTTTTATGTGTGTGTTTTATTTTTGGGCCATAAAAATGTCTAACCATTCTGCAGTCACATATAGGCTAAAGGAAATAGATTCACTTAAGATTAATTTAACTGCAGTTCCTGTGTAATGCCCTTATGAAATGCTATGTGAATTTCACTCACACTTCTATTTCTGTGTTTTGTCCCAAGTCAAAGTTGTATTGGGTGAAAAAAAAAAATGCTCAAGTGAATTCTTTATTTCACATTTTTTAACACCCATTGTTTTTTATTCAACAATAACTTTTTAATCCTCTATTTTTTTTTTCCAAAGAAAAAGCCAAATTCACCTAAAATCTGGCAAGCTTTTTATTTTTTGAAAGAACCCAGTCGTAGATTTAACAACTGAGGTTTTTTCTTCTCCTTTTTTTTTGTTTACATTTCTCAACATCAACTGATAATAAATGAGCCTCTCAGTGTTCTTTCGCAGAAGATTATAGTCCCACTATAAGTAAAGTTCTGGAGTTTGTGGACTACTTAAATCAACTTTTTATTAACACTGATCTTATATTTTTTGAATACACAAAACACATCCTTAAATTGATTTACATGGTAAATATATGTGGTTAGTTAAATCATTTAGAATTTAAATTATTTATACATTTCATGAGATAAGTTTTAATCACATGTCAGCATCTACTTAGTTAAGTCTTTATATTCATGTGTAGCCAACAGTTGTTTGCATGCAGAATGCAAAATCTTGAAGCTCATTTAGTCTCTTTCAGGTAAAATGTACTAAATGTCTACATTAATGCCATGTATGTGTTAGGTTAAACATTAGTTGAAACCACACCCTCCCTCTCTAAGATTTGACATTATTAAAAATGCACTCTTTCAGCACAGACCTTTCAAGGCTTTGACAATTTTCTCTGAAATACCTCAAAATATTTAATGTATAGTTTATGTGAAAATACGTAGCTAGTTTTTGAATTTGTGACTTGAAGCTTTCTATTGTTAAATTCTGACTTTTTTGCAGAGGTGTGTGGCATGTTCTTTCTTTGATGCATAAAATGGGAGACATATTGAATGTGCAAGGAATTTACCTAAATGAAGGAAACTAGGGTGGGCCTATGGGATTTACATATTTAGACATGAAGTTGTTAAGGCTTCTTTCCTTCTAGGGTACAAAGCAGTCTTCTAAAGCAATGAGAGGCAAATAACCATTATTTTGTTCATTCTTGTTAATTTCTAACTTTCCTATGGCAATATTTCTATGTCAAGTGTTTGAATTGTAATTTGAAAAAGGGTAATGGTATAAGGGATATGTCATTATAATTTAATGCATGAAAATAGTCTGCTTCTTACAATACTGTATTTTTTCTTTATTGTAGGGGTGGGGATTAAAGATGGATCCTACCAGAGATATTTCTGCAGGTGCAGGGGCATTGCATGGATTGGGGATCTCATCTCAGTTGTGAACCATTGTACTTAAAATTGCATTTCATCACCTGAAATGTTGCACTGCTGTTATAAGCAAACAACACTTAAATATCAGCACAAAAAGTACCCAATGTAATGGAAGGAGACCAAGGGTAATGCACTTTTAATGAGACAGCAAATTCAACGTCCAGTACTGCCTAACAAAGTATATAATTTACCATTTTGTACAGCAAAAAAAAAATTTGAATTTCTGCACAAATAAAGATCAGATCATTCTCTGATTCTCATTTCATAGGGACTATAATGTTATTATATGTGAGTTACACCTTGACTTTGCAAGCATTATTAAACGTTTGTTTTATATGGATTTGTGGAAGAAGGTTTTTTACAAATTAGCTTCTACAATACTCTGTTTCAACAACACCTTCAGAAATTTCTCTGGACCGTGAAAGGTTTCCATAAGGTAACATCTCAAGTGCTCTCATTTCTGTCCTATCACAGGTCTTTGAATTCCAGCTGATAAGATGTGTGGCATAGGCCATGGTCAGAGTTGAAGTGTGGCACTAACATAGTATCAAACTAATGAGTGTCTGTGTCTAAGGAAATACAAAGAGACAATCAGTTATCAAAGTAACCACTTTGAATGCATAGCTATTTTCATGAAACAGTAATCCAACATGAATCAATGGCAAACTGTATAAAGGTTCTTTCACTAATAGGATGGAGGTGCCTGAACATCACAAGGTCAATACAAGGACCTACACAATTTTGAAACCCTTAACTGGAAACTCCTCATTAAGGATCCAGCTCCAAATTATGTCAATACACATCTGTAGTGTCAATATGATCTCTTTCCCGTGTGGTTGCGAGTCGACATTTAAGACTTGCTGCAAGAAAAAAAGAATCTCTCTGTATTTGGGGGAAGATACCAAAGTAATTATTTCTATAGAAAGTCTAAGATGCACTTATCTCATATTATAGCAGTTTAGTGTCAATTACACTTGGAGACCAGGTGATGCGAGAAGCAACATTAGTATAGCATCCAGTTAATAGTATGACTCCAGGATCACCCAGTTTTAACCAAAGATTTATAGGTAATGACAATCCCTGCCATACTTAAAGCAATTTTTAACCCTTTTGGGTGATCCTGGAGACCAGTACAGTAACTGAGAGGGTATGAAGCAAATAAACATTGAAATGGTTTGCAGTTTTGTTAAGTGGAGCGAGCTAGTTGCTTTAACCACTTCTACCTGAGAAACATCTCATAAATTAAAAAATGTGCTATATGTTACCCAGTATTCAACTAAAAGTTCAGATAAAAGCATTTTGTTAACCAATTTTTGTTTAATGTTCTCTCTGTTTTTCTACTCATTTAATATTTAGAATGGAATAGCTTGAATCAGAGCTTAAAACGCTTGAATTCTTTGTTCAAGACTCATACACAGTATGTGTTTTAGGAATATCATCAACTACACATAGGACTTACTTGTTTAGACATCTATGGAAATAACCTTATGGGTGTTGAAGGTTTATGGACACCAAGGCAAGGACTAGGACAAAATCACATTTAACAGATTTTAAAATATGAAAATATTCACAAATGCTACCCTGCTGAGAATGATCTTTTAAAGAAAAATTACGTATGCTGAGCTAGAAGATTAATTTGGAATTATAGAGGCCATGTGTGAATACCTGACTCTTCAAAAACTATAAAATCACTGGCAGTCACCTAATATTTCTACATTCTTCTTCTTCTGTTTGTGGATTCTAAAATTTAGGTCTAATGGATCATGAACAGTGTAGATATTAAGGCCTTTGTTTATTTAGTTTATGGAGTCTCTAAATCACCTACAGCCAGAGAATACGATCTGTAGATTGGGCAATTAATTGGAAATGCAATCCAATATGGAAGCTAGTTTAAGATTTAGTTTTGTACTGTAGAAAGCTAACCAAAGAAAGTAGCAGTAAGCATAAAGTATTATTAACAATCACATTCTTAAGTAGTAACCGTTGTTCTACTAATCAAGTTGTGATTACTTGTAATTACTTTTTGTAAAATATTTAGCTAGCTAAAGTTGTGCATTTGGGGGAATCATTCAGTAATATAGCTGGTGCATCCCTAGTTATTATTTTGTAATAGCAGATTGTGGAAGTCAATAGGATTCCAAAACATTTTCTATTTTATGATCTGGCATGGCAAATTCTTGTTGGCACATAGAATCAATAACGGCCACAACAGGATTGACATTGAAGAAGGGAGATCAATTTTAAAAATGAAAGCCCTCTCAGGAACTGTGGTTGGTTGTATTAAATTCACAGTGTTCACCAAGAAAATTTCATGAAATATATATATTGTATTTATAAACTCGAATGGTATTTATAAACTCTGGTGTCACTGTCCACAAACCTTTGAATTATGATCTAAGGAATGAAGCCTGACAATATTTACATTTGTTTTCACATATTTGGAGGAAATTACTAAGAAAACAGATGACCAAAAAATAAGGGATTTTTTTTTTGTGGGGGGGGGGGGGGGGGGTTGGGGGTTTAATGACAATCTCTAACCAAAGATGTTCTTTTTTGCAGAAACAATGTTGCTGGGAGGATTGTATCTGTGTATCATGATGATATTGTTAAAGCTATTTATAGTAGAACCAAAGATGTCCTGTGTTTGGCACTTTACCAAAAAGCATACTGTGTTCTTGTCTAGTGTGATGTAACAGGGCCTTGCTGTAAGGGGCAGTCTCAGAGGATAACCATCCCTGAATCCTGCTGCAGACTGACTTCCAACTAAGCATTTTCTAAAACAATTGCATCTTTCATGTGTTCATCTCTTCCTGTTTTTAGTGTGTTGTATGTTTTTGCAATTTATGTTCAATAAATTATTTTTAAATCATTTAATAAACGATTGCTGCATTGTTATTTCAAAAATGCTTTTAATCAAGGCAAATATAAAAAATTACAAGTTTGAAAGCACTGGGATTTCTACAAATCTAGCTTAAAATACAACAGGAAAAAAGTACTTTGTGTATTACATGTGAAAACTTTACTTTTAAGCCAGATATTAGAAAAGCATAAGCAGATTTTTCAGAGATTTATCTGGTAAACCTTTAGTAATTTTGAACAATTCTACAACTGGCCTATCAAGTTCTATATAGATTCTATGAATCAGTAACATTTTATTCATTTTCTCAGTTTAATTCAATCAACGTTGGTCCATATTGATAGGATGCTTTCTTAACTGATCTGAATTAAATAGATTCTGAACTATTTGTTCTGAAATGATCTAGTTTAAAATATACCTAATTTATGAAAAATTGTCAACATTTTCCTTTAACAGATAAAATGAATGCAAAGTTGTTGTATACATAAATGAGGATGCTGCCTTGTTGTTACATGTTGATGTATTCTCTTGACTACAGCAAACAGCAACACAGATTTTGCTATTCTGTTGATGACTTCTGAGAATTCTTCAATAAGGACAGCTTTAGGATAGTATCCCACAGGGCATACTCATTTACATGCTCCTCATAGGAAGAACCAAAGCAATAAAAACTATTTCAATGAACAGGAGGAGCAGAAAGGCTAACTATTGCACACTATACACTGTACTGCTAACGTATTGAGAAAGTATAAAAAGGCATTTGTAAAGTATCAAGAAAAATGCCAACTAACGTGACATTAATTTTAGAAAAGTTATTTCTCAAAATATATGTATATTTAGTATAAATAGTAATGTAGCTAAACTCAATAAAAAAAGTGATCCACCTGGAAAGAAAGAATAAGCATCTATGTTTAAAATATATTGGGACTATTATAAAAAAAAAAAGAAAATTAGATGTAAAGAAATTCGATTTTTGAGCTATTTTTGTGTACTTCGACTAGGGAATAGTTCAAATTATATTGGAATTTGCAAAAAATGTTAAATTTATCATGTACTGTCTCTAAAAATTCACCTTTGACCATTCACCATCTAAAACCTGTCAAATTGCTGTTTTGGCCTTTGGGGGACCTCCTAGAACCTATTTGGAGTTAATTGATGAAATTTTGATTGGTCTTTTGGGAGTTTAAAAAACTCCAATTACATTGAAATTTGACCCTTGATAAATCTGCCCATTTACTGTACTAAACCTTAGGAGAACTAAAGCTTAACTAAAGAAGTAAGCTAGAAATGTTGTACATTATGATTTGAGTTTCTGTACCAGCCCAAAGCAACCATGACTCTTTAGCAGTAAAGATCTGTGTCACTGAGGATACCCCAGTAGCTCCCGATCTTCTTTTCTGCTGATTCACTGCACATGCTCTGTGCTGATGTCACAGCGGTTTTCTGGATGCTTGATCTTTCCATAATTGGGATCTCCATACCTTAAGTATTCTAGAAAATTATGTAATCATTAAATAAACCCCAAAAGCTGGTGTTGCTTCCAATAAAGGCTAATTATATCTTGGTTTGGATCAAATAGAAAATAATGTTTTATTATTACAGAGAAAAAGGAAATAATTCTATTGCGCTTGATTACTATATTTTAAATATTTTCAAATAAGGTCAAGTAAGCATATTAGGTAGACCATTTAAGTTTCTCTAATAAGATATATGGGTTAATTAACCCTCCAATTTGACCCTCAAATTAAATTCGAATTAAAACCCCTCGAATTTAGAATTCGAGGAGTTTTAATGCAATTCAAATTATTAATGGTTAAAAATTAGATTTTAACCATTCAATCGAATTTTTTTATTCGATCAAAAAAAGCAGGAAAAATCCTATGGGAGCTTCCCATAGGGATATATAGCAATTCGGTAGGTTTTTATCTGCCGAATTGTTATATCAATTTTTTTTTTAAAGGGCCAGTACGTCGACAATCGATTTCGAATTTTCTAATTTTGAAATTTTTTTAATTTGCATTTGATTCGAATTTTCACTTTGAATCAATTCAACCTTTGCAAATGTGCCCCTAGGTGTATAACTGAAAAGATGATTCATATTAAATACATTATATTTCTACTTGAAAATTAAAGTTTCTCACTTATCCATGTTAAAGTCCCTGAGATAAGAGTACAGATTTTCAGCACAATGGTATCATTATGGCGGCTATACATGCAAAGGTGGCACCAGTTTCTTTTGATCTGAAGTAACCTAACTATATCAACACTTGGAATAATTCCACTGTTTTTTGTAATTAGTGAAATACACTTGTTCTGATGAAGAACATTCTTGATATAACAGTTGTATGTGTGGAGATGGATAGGCTTTACCTCCAAGGGTAGACTTCACTGTAAGCAGCCGTATAAAACTGTATGCAAAGTAACTGTTAAGTCATCAAGTTATAAAAAACACCTAAAAAAAACATGGTTGGAATAAAGGTATGGGACCCTTTATCCAGAATGCTCAGGGTCTGGGATTTTTCACCTGAAGGGTCTCTCCATAAATTGGATCTCGATACCTTAAGTCTACTAAAAATCAAACAATAAAAACCCAGGATAGTTTTTCTACCAATAAGGATTGATTATATCTTAGTTAAAATCAAGTATAAGGTACTGTTTTATTAAAAAAAACTTGTAATTCTTTGACTAAAATGTAGTTTATAAGAGATGTCCTTCTCATAATTCAGTGCTTTCTGGAAACAGGTTTTTGGATAACAGATCCTATACCTGTAATGTGCATTAATATCTTCATTGTGTTCATACAGTACTTCTACCATTTTCTTGCTGTACTGGTCAGCAGTCGTTTAGTTTAGCTTTGTGTAGGCTTGTGCCATTGGTAATAAGGTCAGCATAACCTTCTTTATGTGAAAACGCATAGCTAGATCGGCGATGCAAAGCTCCTTTCTTGAAAGGCATACCCAGTGCAACTGTATTTGTTACACTGTTTGTATCAGCTTTGGAACACATATTCTGCAGAGAAAAAGAAGACAATATTTTAGTAGTCTGGTAACAGCCACAAAATAATGTTCTATACTACCAATAATAGTGATGGGTGACTTTATTCACCCGCTGCAAATTCACAGCAAATTTTCACGTTTGGTGGCCATCAGCAAAAATTTGCCCGGGAAAATCTGTCAAAATTGTCACCGGCGACAATTTTGACGCCTATGACGATTTACCGTGCGCCCATTGACCAATGCACTAGATGCACTCGTCAAATGTCCCGTTTCACAAATTTTTCCCTGTTTCACAACTTTGGACGAAACTGGACAAATTCGGCCATCACTAATTATAAAATGAATCCAATTTTTTGATGAATTAGTATATTGTCAAAGAAATCCAATTCAATGTATCTTTTGTAATGAAAATGTTTCATAGAATTTTCTTGATTCCCAGCTATGTTAAAGGGATTGTTCGCCATCAAACATTTTTTTAATTCAGTTGTTTTCAGATAGTTCCCCAGAAATACTTTTTTCAGTTGCTTCCCGTTTTTTTACCATTTTCTCCAAAATGGAAGGTTTAAGTTTAGTGTTCCTGTCTCTGATGTTTCAGTCTGACAGCTCAACACTCCCTAAATTTTCCATTTCTATCAAAGCTATCAAATTATGATAACTGACAAATACAGTCAGGTGAGGAAAGTGTCTGAATTTTTCTATGATGAGCTTTAATTTCATAATAATAATCTGTTGGATCAAATATAACATATTTCTGTCAGCAGCAAATGTATTAATTATTATCCTTTATTTATATAGTAATTACACATTTATTATTATTATTATTATTAATAATAATAATAATAATAATACTAATAATAATGATGATAATAATAATAATGTATTATAATTATCCTTTACTTATAAAGTAATTCCACATTCAAGCAGCACTTTTCAGAGACTGCTTATCCTTTACATAGTTAAGTAGAGAGATTTTAGGTAATTTTGTAAGAGTGAACTTAACACATATTCTAGGCAAAAGCAGCCCTTCCAAAGGTTGTATTAGACCTAACTGTCAATCAAAATCTAATTCCTGACGTCTGCATAAAAACAGAATGAGAGAGAGAGAGGCTAATGCCGAGAGTGGGACAGTGAGGAGTAACTTTGTTATTTTAGAGATGGGACACCAGGGGCCCACCATAAAAGCTTAGACCAGGGGGCCACTCTCAGTACTAATATTCTTCATCTCCTCAATCGAACTCTATTCTCCTAGTTTGTTTTCTTTACATACTATAATCAATTATTCCATCTATTTAGTCTCTTTGTTCTCATAGAAATAGGGAATGGCCATGAAATAGGCCAAAAGTTTAGCAGTATGAGGGTCCACTGACACCTTGGCCCACCGGGAGTTTTCCTGGTATTCCAGTGGGCCAGTCCGACACTGCTTCAAACTGAGGAGAATAATGAAGATGAAGGGAAGTTTACACTCCCAAAAAGAGATGAACTGCTACGAACTGATATATATGTGATGGATATATTTCTACTGGCAGTTACCCCAAATCATTTTAGAATGCCATAGCAGGTTTTTAGTTTAACTGAAAGTCAGCAACCCAAGGGTTAACTGAAGCCAGAAAATGTATAGGTAGTGCTTAGAAAGTTAAGGTCATTGACACTCTGGGCTATCAAAATGCCTTTTAAGATGAAGTCTACCTAGCAGCATAACTGTGTAAAGCTATGCCTATGTCTCAGAGGTCACATCTCAATAGTAATGAATGTAAGTTGCAAGTGCTCATAGGACCACTTTGAATACGTTTTTACAATTCATATTTGGGATTTAGACCCCCTTTAATAAATTAGAAGATACTAGGATGACTGTATTAAATCATTATCAAAGTATATGGCAAAGTTGTTTTGGGGTAATATCCCATTTAACATCATCTAGTGTTGACAGTAGTGATACAAAGACAGGTTGGATTGATCGGGATGCTGTTCTTTTTGCATCAACAAGGACATCAGAAACAACAAACCCAAACCTGTGCCAAAAAAATGGTTAATAAACCCAATTACAATGTTATATACAAAGTTGGACAAAATTTGCCCTAGCCTTGTAACCTACAGCAATTGTTTTCATTATTCTTAGTGCACTTGGCCAGTTAAAGTTATCTCCTAATCAGTTGCTGTGGGTTACAGGATGAGAACTTTGCATCTGTTTATTCATTACCCCAAGGATTACTTGGTTTTATGTTGAACCACAGAGCTGAGAAGGTACTGTAATTAATTCAATCATAGGCTGTTAGCTTTATTGTTCCTTATTGTATAGAGATAAACAATAAATTATGTTGTGTGTATGCAGGATAAACTAAGTACTTACATTGTAGATTCGATTGTGGCTCATAACTTTGTTTAAAAAAATGACGACAAGAGAGGGCAGGATGCTTATCACCACTCCTAGCATTATAGTCAACCATATGTATCCATGGCTTAATGTGTTTCTGCTGGCACCTTTAATAAAAATAAGTAGCCGTTATTTTCCCATTTCTATTAAACTTTTTTTTATACTTTAATTTTAACTGGATTCTTCACATGAAGAATACATACATTTGCATAGGAAAGCAATAATATTTAAAATAAACAGGCATAGATCAGCAGTTTAGGCCTAAGGATGAATTTTATCACCTTAGGGGGCAGTTTCTGAGGGGAGCATTAGTTTAAGATAAATATCTAAATATGTGCCACATAAGCTTTGCAGATATGTCTGATTTTGGGAGTAATTTAATTTAATTTCTCTAGAAATATAGATGATAATAAATATATAAAAAATGCGCAGTAATTTCGTAAATTAAAAGATAGAGAAATCTTTTTTTAATAAATATGGCCTTAGTATCACATTTTAAAAAAATGACTGGTATGCTGTGTTAGAAACGTATGTTCAAAATCACTAGAATTCCCTGCTTGGGATACATTGTCTGTGCCAGAGGTTTCTAGTAGACCTCTCCCTATCAGTACCAAAACTATCAGAAATGTATCAATGTTGATACCATTAAATCCCTCAAGAAAGCATTTAATTTATCTCCAGTACCCAAAAACCCTGAACTTCATCTTTTTTTGAGGTTGGTGCTTAACATCAAACTGAATAGATAGCTTTTATACCCATCTTAACATATCCTGTTGGAGAGTGATTCTGGTTATCAGGATCGACCACCTCAAGGTAATTTTTAGTAAAGGGGATCCTAAACATATTGGTCATTTCAGTATAATTGATGTTAAATATCCTGTTGCAATACAACAACAACTTCCTCCAGAGATGAGCAACCCTAATGTTTTCTATATATTCATTGAACTATTACTATCTGTTGCTGTCATTGTACAAGGATAGTAGATGGAAAATATCCTAGAATACAATATCCTAGTCTCCAGAGGTTTCTTGTAGAACTTCATCCACAGGAAGGGGTTTTCATGGTTACATAGGTTATTGGAAAACGGACCAATTACTGTTCAATATACATGTCACTGGGCCGTCTGGAAGGAGACTATATCGTCAGTTAAATACTTTCTTTCTCATTTTGTTTTGTTGTATAATCTATAGAAAATCAGAATTTGGTTGCATCACTTGAATGCTGCATTACTGTCAGAGAGTGGATGATCCTCTTTTTAGTCAGTCTTATTTGTCCACATCCTAAACACCTTAATGGTGGTAAGGGACTATCCACTGACAACAGCCTAAGGTCTGAATTGATATGGTAAGGTCAATTTGGCCACACATAGGGATGTCGCGCGAACATCGGCTGTTCGTGCTCGCCGAATGTTCGCGAACGTCGCGCGAGGTTCGCCAATTTGGGTTCGCCTTAGCTGGCGCTTTTTTTTTGCCATTTCTCCCCCAGACCAGCAGATACATGGCAGCCAATCAGGAAGCTCTCCCTCCTGGACCACCCCCACACCCCCTGGACCACTCCCCTTCCATATATAAACTGAAGCCCTGCAGCGTTTTTTCATTCTGCCTGTGTGTGCTTGGAAGAGCTAGTGTAGGGAGAGAGCTGTTAGTGATTTGAGGGACAGTTGATAGTAAGTTTGCTGGCTAGTAATCTACTGTTCTTCAAACAACTGCCATCTAGCTGTGTGAGCTTGTTCACATTCTGTCTAAATATCAATAATAATACCGTCTCCAGAAACACCATCCTGAGTGACGTTTTTCAAGCAGCAATAATATTTTCCGTAATCCGTATCCACTGCTGTAGTAGTGTATACGTTGACCTTGTAGGCATTGTTTGCCCAGTCTTTAACCAAGTGCCACGTAGCTGTGTGAGCTTTTTCACATTCCGTGTCCAGAAACATCACCTGAGTGACGTAGTGTGATTTCTGCCCTTTACAGCACAAAACGCAGCGCTGTGTCAACAATGTATTTTTTAGAAACATTTTTGCCCTTGATCCCCCTCTGGCATGCCACTGTCCAGGTCGTTGCACCCTTTAAACAACTTTAAAATAATTTTTCTGGCCAGAAATGTCTTTTCTAGCTTTTAAAATTCGCCTTCCCATTGAAGTCTATGGGGTTCGCAAAGTTCGTGAACCGTTCGCATTTTTGTCCGGAAGTTCGCGAACATGTTCGCGAACATTTTTTCCGACGTTCGCTACATCCCTAGCCACACACAACCAACCCATCCAGCCACCCACCCATACCTACTTGCCAGTCAATAGTTTACCTGGGAACTGGAACATTGTTGGCAGTAAGGTAAACAATGGAAATGATTGGCTGGTAAATGAGGAGAGAAAATACAGCAGTGGGCTAATGACAACAGCAATCACAGACAGACGGGTCCAGTAGGAGATCTCAAATGTGACCTGTCAGAAATAATAAATATCTGTCACTGATTCTCTTTTGTAAAAATAATTTGTTGAGGGTTTTAGGCTGACTTGAAGCAGTCACAGCTTGTTCCAATTGTTATGCACCAATACCCAGCCTTTCCCCCAACTTCTGCACTTTTATCTTACAATTTATTTACATTACCTCCTACATTACTTGGCAGCCATATTTCAACATTCCTACTGAATTCAGCCCCTTCCTTTCCACCAGTATTTTATAATTTGTCAAAAGTGTATCAAGGGGATTGTCCCATGAATCATAGGTCTATTATTTCTGGAGTTGTCTCAGAATTGATATGTGCATTTTTAAATCTCTTAGTTAAAAGATCAGCACACCACAAACATGCATGATTGCCTAGATCAGTGATCCCCCAACCAGTAGCTCGTGAGGAACATGTTGCTCTCCAACCCCTTGGATGTTGCTCCCAGTGGCCTCAAAGCAGGAGCTTATTTTAATTCCTGGTGTGTAGGCAAGTTTTGGTTGTATAAAAACCAAGTGTACTGCCAAACAGAGCATCAATGTAGGTTGACAATCCACATAGGGGCTACTAAATCACAGCACTTATTTGGCATCCCAAGTACATTTTTCATGCTAGTGTTGCTCCCCAGCTGCTTTTACTTCTGAATGTTGCTCACGGGTTCAAAAGGTTGGGGATCCCTGGCCTAGATAGGTGACTTGGCAACATTGATATGCCTAGAGACCAGCAGTGGTTGCACAGGAACTGCTGTAGACTGTATTATTTGTAGAGGATCCTGCAAATTATGTAACAGGTTTCTACAGTTATGTTATCAATACCTTGCAAAAAAGTTTTAGAGTCGTTGAGAGTGAGACAAACAGGGAAACTCTTATAGAATGAAATGGGATAGACCTGCAGCATATTGTGCACCTAATTGTAGAGCTGTGGAGTCAGAGATTGGAATATTCTTCTCAACCATCACAAATTTTTGCTGTACTTAGATCTTGCTGTTTCTCCAATAATCAGGACTTATCATGCTAGATTTATCTCTTTTTATCAAAACACTCTAAATAATACTTCTAACATTTAAGGGCAGATTTACTAATGGTCACATTTTGAAGTACAAAAACTTCAAAATTCGACCATCGAATTTTTTCAAAGTGTTTTTTGGATCGAAAATGGACCTTTTTTGACAGAAAATTTTGATTTTCATAAAATTCCTTCTTAAAGGTTCCAGGAGGTCCCCATAGGCTAAAATTTGGCAGGGTTAAGGTGGCAAAGGGTCTAATTCGAATTTTAAGATTCGATTCAAATTTTTTTCAATTAAAAATTTATTAAAATTACTTTGTAATTCCAATTTTCACTTTGACCCTTAGTAAATCTGCCCCTAAACAATAGTAGGTTTCAGACAGATAGGAATTTAAAATAAGCTCAAAACTGAGCTGAAGGATTTAAATTTAGCACCAGTAACATTTTTTAAAAAAAGTGCATTTTTAAAGAAACTTTAAAAAGGCATTAAAAGTCCTATTTTTTGTGTTTGATCTATTTTTTCATGTGTAAGAACGAACCCATTGTTTTCTACAGAGCTTAACTGATATCTGCTGTGTAGCTGAGCCCTCATTTTTCAGACTGAATGGCTACCCCTATGGCTACATAACAGCTTATTTATATGATCTATAATAATGTTTCTGAAGCAAACATACCAGTTTTACTAGTGCAGGACATATAAGGTCCTCTAGCAGGCAAAGGGACAAAACAGATTTTGCAAGTTTGTCACATTAAATGTATACTTTTTACCTCTATAGTGACAGACAGCAGCACGGTGGTGGCGGTTGTAACAGCAAATGCTTGGTAGTCACATATCCCATCGGGACCAGCAGTGTCTCGGAATGCCCCAAATGATATGAAGAATGAGGATAAGGAAGTAGTTATTCCTTTTATGAATGAAATTAGAAATGTTTTGTAAGTGAACAAAGATCCAGATTGTCCTACACGGTATAATGCAGGAGACTGCAGGCTGACTTCAGCAGTAACATCCTAAAATGCAAAAAAAGGTTCTTTAAGATACTGCAAATAATATTCTGGGTTCACCCCAGCCCTTTATAGAGCCTCTTGATACAGGTCTAGTGTATAGCCTAAAACGTTGCTTGGTCTATGGAACAAATAAACTTATCTTTTTTACCTTTTACCAGCTAAACTTTATTTCCTTTTTTCTCTAAGGCTGGTATACAGATTTATTACCATACACACTTGCAGCTTGACTAAATCAAAATTCAATCCATTCAGTTTGTCAATGTCTTTACCTTATTCACCTAGATCATAGGTTTCCGAACCTTTTCAACCCATGAGCAATATTCAGTTGTAAAAAGAGTTGAGAAGCAACGCAAGAATAAATTACTGTCCATTTGGTATCTGCTATGTAGACTGGCAGCCTACAGAAGGCTTCGTTTGACAGTATGCCTTGTTCTTATGCAACCAAAACTTGCCTTTAAAAAAATAATTCATAAACAAGCACCTGCTTTGAGGGAACTTGAAGCAAAATCCAAGGGATTGGTGAGCAACATGTTGCTCAGGAGCCAAAGGTTGGAGATCACTGACGTAGATCACTGACGTAGATAATGATAACTCGTTTTGGACGCTCGCGGGATGCCGGCGCCCATAAAACAGATGGCAGCATCCAAAAACGGACGCACGCGACCAAAACGAGATGCGGTGGCTTTTTGCCGCCGATTCCCCCATCACTATTGGTTAGTTTAAATATGGGTGTTCCTTCTGTGGGGGCCACCCAGCAGTATGCAGGAAGTAAATATGAACTCTTCTGGAAAGTATTATAATGATGATAAAGACAGTAATGATGCTCTAGTGTCTAAATCAAGAGGGGCATTCTGATCTGATCGTGAGAGCCTTATCTTTGCTGGCAATTTAAAATCAGTATACAAACAAAACAATGTGTCCTCAGACCCGAGAAGCTATACTTGGTTAAATAGCAAATGCCTTTGATTAACCTCCATACTATAATGTATGTCAACCTGGGAGTAATGACCACAAAAAGACGAAAAAGAAGCAGCAGCTTACTCTTTATATAAACTAATACTTCACCTGCCATACTCAATTTACAACAAGTAGCTATGTTAGGGGGAGTGTAGAGCTAAGAAGAATAGAAAGATAGATGTCAACTAATTAACTAACAACCTAGTTACTAACCTTTGCAACTAAAAGCAAAATAACAAATTCTAGTAGAAAGCTCATTAATACCCTTCATGAGAAAGCTGCAAGATTACATTATTTCTTTGTAGTGTTGTTACAATGTCTGTTAGAATTTATCGGTTTTAATGAGTCCTTTGGATTAAAGAATTTTGAAATCTGCTAGAAGAGGGAGAAGTAAGCAGTCTTTTGTTCACTAATTCTGGACAGTGTCATGGCTATTAATGCAATAATAATACAGTAATAATAATTATGCCTCTTTATAGGTCCCTGGTAAGGCCTCACCTGGAGTATGCAGTGCCGTTTTGGACTCAACTCCTTAAGACTTAACTGGTTAGAGCAGTGATGTCCAACTTCTGCGGTAGCGAGGGCCGAACTTTTTCTGGCCTACGTGGTGGAGGGCCGATAACGAAATTCAGTGTTGACTACTTCCCCTTTTAAACCACACCCACGTTACCACAAGAACTTTTAAGATCATATGCACATTAATGGTAGTAGCACACCAAAAAACTAAATGGTTGGTGCTCACTGCAGAGATATCCCTCATTACTCATATGTGCAAAATTTAAATTAGCCATATGCCTAATCTTCCGCCGTGGAAAATACGAAACCCCCAACACATGATTAAACACTTTAAGGACCCCTAATAACTTTTTCCACATGCTAACAAACAGCCAGAACAAACCCCTACCAGGCTTACATCCCACAGGTAAACTACGTACAGTTACACAGTGCTGGTGCCCCATTAACATTTTGTATAAAGTGTGAACAGGTAAACATTGTGGGCAGTTTCAGTCTGCACACCTTTTGTTAAAGTTGCATCAAAAGTGGTTTATTAAGCCCATATACATAAAAAAGGGCAATGTTTCGGACACCTCAAGACATAATATCAAAGGCTATTGCGATACTAAACTCTATAGTTAGTATAGATATGGGTATATATCATTTATGTGAAAGTATGGAGGGGTGTGTATGGATGCTGGGTTTTCATTTGGAGTGGTTGAACTTGATGGACTTTTTTTCAACCCGATTTAAACTATGTAACTATATTGCAGTACTCATTTGTGCAAGGCGTGATTCTGTCAGATAGAATATTAGTTTTTATATGCCCCCAAAACCTAGGAGGGTTAATTCTCAAAGGTCCAGTTTTAGAGTTTTTTATACCCCGAATGAACTAACAACTGAAATGGTTTCTAATTTAAGAAAAAACTCAATTCAGAGAATTTGGGGTTTACAACCCGAAGACGCAAATTAATTAAGTTTTCGACAAAAAAAAAAGTGAAAAGCTTGAGTTGTTTGAGTTTTCGGCTAAACCCTCAGAAAAAACTCGAACATCATGAAGGCCATTAACATCTTCAAATGGTTTAAGAGACCTCTGCCATTGACTCCCATATGACCTTGACAGTTTTTTAGATGGTATATTTTGGATTCAAGCTATTTCCAGGTTGAGGTATATTAAATCTTGAAAAAACTTCTAGTTTGTTTAACCCGACAATGTGACTTTTGACCAAAACAAATAACCTTGAAAATTTGTATTATTTGTTTGTATTATTTTTGCACTCAGCCTTTCTCACTCATGATGCAATTTTGGGGATGACAGCATACAACTGGCCTGTTATTTACTTCCCTCCTATACTCTTGACTTTTTTCTTCTCTTTCCTATAACCTCCCCTTTTGTTCTCCTCCATTCTTATCCCTCTTAGTCTTAAGGTGGCCATACACGGACAGATAAAGCTGCCAATTTCGGTCATTTAGACCAATTTTACAGTTTATCTGCCCATGTATAGGGCTTCTGACGGGTCTTTCTGATCGATATCTGGCCACGATATTGATCGGGAAGGTTTGAATCTAACCCAACTGACCCTTCAGAGCCCAATGCCCTCGTCGTAATCCGTTTGGCCACAGGGCTGAACGTTCGGATTACCTCTGATATAGCCCTGTCGTTAGTGACATATCGGGGAAAAAATTACTTTGCCAAACGAGCTAATCTTATAGTCTATGGCCAGCTTTATTTGCTTTCCTACCAAACATCATTCTGTATTTTTCCATCTTCTCTGTTTGCTCTCTGTTTTGCATTGTGCTACCCCTTTCTGCTGCCACATTTGCTCTTTCTTCCCCTAAAGGACAATTGCTGTTCCCATCTTCCAAAACATGGAGAGAGAAGAGTAGCCTAAGTGTCCAAGAAATAGAGCAAAATTATAATACTTTCTGCCCCACATCAAATATTTTACACCCCCATACACATATACAAACAGAAATGCTATTAAAATTAATACTTTGGTATGTGCAGTTCCACATACACAGGCAGCAGTGTACGCAACAACCCAATCACATTTTAAAATGTTATATTTCTTAAAGGGAAGGGATATTTTTAACTATTCACTGGTCTTACAATCGCTAACATGTTCTCTCTCAACAGAGCTATAGCTCTATCTAGCTTTTGGCAAGCAAAATTGCAGCTACTCCACCCCTTTCTCTTCCCTGACCACAAGAAGTATCTATCTCCCCCAGTGCCTGTAGAACAAATACCACAATATTTATTACAAAGAATGGAGACCAAAACAAAAATTAGAAAGAAACAACTGCCACCCAGTGACCAAATATAGGAAATGCAATAAACTGAACATTTCCTATACAGGAGCATCAGAAAAATTAGATCTAAGCCAAACAAGATCAAGAAGTTAACTAGACACAAAAAAATGTTTTTTAAAAAAAAGTGTGACTAACATAAGAAGCAATAAGGAACAAGGGTTCACTACTTAACACTGTAATTCAGGTTACAAAGTTATAACTAGGGAAAGGAAATTGTGGAAGCTATAATTCTACAAAGCCATATTAGTAAGAATTACATGCATAAAAATTACCAGAAGTTCTGTTTTTTTTAAACAAAGGACCTCAACAGTGCCGTGAGTACAGAGCCACCCCAAATCACTGGAGGTGGCTTTCCTGATCCCACCCCCAATCCACTGCAGTTACTTTTTCTCCTCAAGGTTCTCATTCTTCTTGACCCATGGCAGAGGTGGCGCAGCATGAGTTAAACTACCATTTTCAACTATAAAACTGATTTGGCTAACTAAAAAATCATAATAAATAATAATTCCCTACATTACTAAACATTACACTTAGTTAGCATTAGGGATGCACTGAATCCAGGATTCAGTTCGGGATTCAGCCAGGATTCAGCCTTTTTAAGCAAGATTCGGATTGGGCCGAATCCTTGTGCATGGCCGAATCAAATGCTAATTTACATATGTAAATTAGGTGCGGGAAGGGAAATCTCATGAGTTTTTTTCACAAAACAAGCAAGTAAAAACATTTTCCCTAACTTTTCAGATTAGATTCGGTATTCGGCCAAAACCTTTGTGTAGTGGATTCGGTGCATCCCTAGTTTTTATACATGTCATGGAACTCCAAGGTGACGTCTCATATCCTCATATTTTGTAACCTGGGGTACTTCATTTATTAGAATACACACGTTTCAGTGAATCATGTGACAGAAGTGACATCACTAAACTCCTATTATAACCTTAACTGGAACTCCAAGGTTTCTAATATTTTTTCAAAAGTGCGTACTTTATTTATTATGATAGAAACACTTCAGTGAGAAATTGCATCACTAAGTTTCTAATTGATGACACTGTTTATATAGTGAATAAAGTACCCCCTCTTGTAAAATATAAGAATATTATAAGTTACCGAGGAGATTCATGACCGAAGGCCGAGTGTTTTTATACAGGTCATGGAACTCCGAGATAACTTCTAATATCCTCATATTTTGCAACTGGGGGTCCTTTATTTATTATAATACACAAGTTTCTGGGAGTCATGTGACAGAAATGACATCAGAACTCACCGTTTATAACTGATGACATCAGATCTCACCGTTTATAAGGATATAATTTACAAGATATTTACGGCTTTTGTGTATTATATAGTGGATAATGTACCCCCTACTGTAATTTATAAAGATATTATGTTACCGAGGAGTTATGTGACCATATAAAAGTTTTTATACAGGTCACATAAATCCGAGGTGACTATTAATATCTTTATAAATTTTCAGTGGGGGGTACATTATTCATTATAATCTACAGTTTCTGGATTCAGTTTGTGAAGATCTGTCTTTTCTTTTTACATCATGCCATACTTCAGTATATTTTGCTGATGTCTCAACTTTCCCTGCAGCTCTTTTATGTAGGCTATGTACCTGTATTTCTAATTGCTATAGTCATGTAAAACTGCTGCTGTGGTGTAGCTCTTTTTTTTCCTCACAGGATTTCTCTCCATTTTCACCCCCCTCCCTTGCACTTCCAAAGTCTCCTCCCCTTCATATCCACTACACTACCTGGAGTCTCTCTCCCCCTCCCTTAATGTAATGGCTAAACTGAGCAGCATCAATTCATCAGTTCTAGACATGTTGTGCTTGCATACACTTCCTAGTTCATTTGCAGCCCGAAGCCAAACAACACGCATATATTATTTTTATTAATGAATCTTTACGAAAATATTTTTTTCCTTCTTTTCTCTGACTTTCAACAGTACCTAGGTCTCGCTCCGCCTCCCATCCACTCTGTACGCTGGCTCCCCGTCTGTGTGAAATTTTCTTTCACTGCACAAACGCATGAAGGCAAGGGAAGCAGGGTGAGCGAGTCTTCAGAGAGTGGATGGGAGGCGGAGCGAGACTTTAGTAGGGTAAGGGAGGGGGAGCGAGACTTCAGATGGACGGGAGGGGGAGTGAAAACAGAGAGCAGCGACGTTAGTGAGGCAGCTACAGCAAAGGAGTGAGATCTGCTAAAAACGAAACCGATAGATGGAAGTAAGCAAATGCCCGAAAGTTATAGTGGTGGGAAGCAGGGGTAGAGGAGATGGCAGCAACTGCTAATGCTGTCTCTTTAAGTTTATAAACGGCGCGTTCTGACGCCAGAACGCGCCGTTTATATGGATATAATTTACAGTCTGGTCCCATTGGGAAATGACCAGACTGTAGATTATAAGGATATAATTTACAGGATAGTCATGGCTCTTGTGCATTATATAGTGAATAAATTACCCCCTCTTGTAAAATATAAGGATATTATAAGTTACCGAGGAGTTTCATGACCATATAAAAACACGAGGTCGAAATGATGTCATTTCTGTCACATGACTCACTGAAACACAAGTTTCAGTGAGTCATGTGACAGAAATTACATCAGAACTCACCGTTTATAACTGATGACATCAGAACTCACCGTTTATAAGGATATAATTTACAAGATATTCACGGCTTTTGTGTATTATAAGATTATATTTTCATTATATAAAAACATTTTTTCTGTTTGCTTTGATAATTCAGAAATATTGTCTCACCTGTTCAAGCACAGCCAGTGACAGAACTGGAAAGCAGGTGAACATAACAGAGTAGAGTGATATGTACCAGCTATCATATAGAGTCTGCAAAATAAAGAAAGCTGATAAAAATCTTGTCAACAAATCTACTCAATTTATTAACACAGTACAGGAATTTGGAAATTAATTATTAGTCCATTGATTCTGCCTTCCCATATAATATTACATGGGAGATTATTCAGCGCCCCTGGAAGATAAAGTGAATGTTCCCCATACAATTAACATTACTGCCCATATGTAAAAATTAGCAATAGGTTGGCCTCGGTGTGGCAACCCATAATAGCCAGTAAGACGATTGCTAAACAGGTGACCAGTATGTTTAAGTTTAGGATTTAGGATTAATTTTTGCAGCATTACAATCAGTCTCCTTTAGTATTTGGCTGTTGAATTGAATACCTGCAAACTACTTCTAGTGAGGTGCAAGCTAAGGCTCTGAGCCTTGTGCTTGATTGTACTCAGGGGTACAAAGGACCTCCTTCCTTGAACCTCCTGAATAAGCAAATAAGGGTGATTAGTTTTGTGATTACAACATTATTTTTGTATTCACAGGATTTATTTACTACTGTCAAAAATAATGATTACAAAATAAGTGTTGAGCTAAAATTAATAGTGACTTTTTGTGCTTAGAATATACATCTTATAGTTTCTACGCTCACACAATTCATTTTGTTCAGACAATTTCATTGCAGTCACATAAAATCTATTTTGTGCTACACAATGCACTATGTACAAACAAAACACTATAGACAGGTGCTTGCCAAGGGACACTTATGTCCTGCTCATGTGCCATTCCTCCTATAGGCAGTACTGACAGGCACAAGCATTGCATGCATAGATAATGCAGCTTTTTGCACTTCATTCTAGGAGCACATTGGGACATTGACAAGACAAGTGCAATGTGCAATATGGCCTAAAAAATTATGCTTTGTACCTGACTTTTGCACTTTTCACCTTTCCCATTGTAATATATGAGCTATTTTAGGTGGACTTAAAATTTAAAAGGTCAGTTTGTAGGTACACAACAAGATACCAGGCACCTAAGCCGCCAAATGTTTTCTTAGAGCAAGTTCTAGTGGACATTATCATCATCACTTGTTATGCACACTGGCATGTAAGGTAAATCACACTGGCATGTAAGGATTTCTACTTCTCTGTGACTATGGGCAATTTGGTGACTATGCCCCATATATTTCGAGTTCTTGAGTTCAGCCTCCACTATAAGTTAACATATCACTCTAAATCAGCCTCTTCTCTATTTCCCATTTTGTGTCCAGTGAAGGGCAATTTTGGTGGATGAGTCTGTACTACACTATAGTGCATGTCCAATCAACTTCCATCACCTTTGCATTATTAAAACCGGAAAATATTTATGAATAATTGCAAGAGTTAGCTTTGAACTGTTAGTGAATGTCTCCTGTTGCCATCATTATTTAATAACTTTCAACATTACTATTTATATTTTACTGTTATAATGTGTTCCAGGTTGAGGCCTAGTTGTGAGATCCATTTTCAATATTTGCATCATTAATGGGGTAGGTTATATATTTTATACTTATATAAAGTATATACTAATATACTTTAATCACAAATTGCAGTGCCACGTTTGCCTTATTTTATTAGGTATTATTCTGCAGAGTGCAGCAGAACACCACAATTACATCTGCTGGTGACATGGAATCACTTGTGAATTAACAAGGCTAATGCAAAAATTGTGTTAAAGGAACAGTAACGCCAACATTTTATATGTTATAATGTACTGTTGCGCTGCACTGGTAAAACGGTTGAGTTTGCTTCAGTTTTTTTTTTGGTGTTACTGTTCTTTTAGGGTAGGGGAAGATGGGAAGATTATGGTAGATTTAGTCGCCTGGTGACTAATCGATTCTTCTGCCTTCTGTCTGCCTTCCATCTGCTTTAATGAAGAATCGCCCGAACTAATGCACTCGCTACGCTTCGATTTCCGAAGTTGCCTGAAGTTTCCCCATTTGATTTATAGGTATGGGATCTGTCATCTGGAAGCCTGTTGTCCAGAAAGCTCCAAGTTACAGAAAGGCTGTCTTCCATAGACTCCATTTTATCTAAATAATTAAAATGTTTAAAAATAATTTCCCTTTTCTACGTAATAATACATTGCATTGTACTTGATCCAAGCTAAGATATAATTAATCCTCATTGGAAGCAAAAACAGCCTGTTGGGTTTATTTAATGTTTACATGATTTTCTAGTAGACGTAAGGTATGAAGAGCCAATTTACAGAAAGATCCATTATCCAGAAAACCCCAGTCCTGAGCATTCAAGGATAACAGGTCCCATACTTATTCTTCGTGATTATCAGAGATGAAGTTTAAGTTTACGGCAAACAGGTAGATTCGGGGAGACTATCTCCAAGAACAGACTTCACTTGCTGCGCTTCGTTTTCCGAAGTTCCCTCACTTGGAAAATGAAGCACAGCGAGAGCCATACCACTAGCGATTTTACATTATAGCCAGCAGGAATGCAGGGGAAGGCAGTTCAGGGAGATTGTCCACCGACAGAAGAGGCGATTAGTCTCCAGGCGACTAAATCTCCCCGAATCTGCCCGTCTGCCCCAACACTTCAGCTGAATGTAAGTAAAAATAATGGATAAAAAAGGTTATGTAAGAGTTGCAGTGGTTGTGTATAGTATTTAAACACACTAATAAAAAAGGATAATTACAAGGGCACTGAATCCATTGAAGCAACCAAACCAGATGTGGCCAAGAACATTTGCAAAAGTCTTGTAGAAGAAATATTTGAAGTACTTGGTGATGCGCAAATAAGACCACCTTCCATGGATAAAGAGGAGACGTTGCAGGAAACAAAACTTTGCTAGAGAGAAATCACTTGATTGCACAGCCTGGGTTCCTTCCAGTCCACTTATACCGACTCCAATATCTGCAGCTAAATGAAGAAAACACAGGTAGTGTTGGTGACAGAAGTTACTGAAAATAACAAAGATAACAAAAACTGCTTTATAGGAAAACTATACCCCCAAAATGAATACTTGAGCAACAGATCAAATATCAAATTAAGCGACATATTAAAGAATCTTACCTACCTGGTATATATATTTAAGTAAATATTGCCCTTTTACATCTCTTGCCTTGAACCACAATTTCATGATGGTCTGTGTGCTGCCTCAGAGATCACCTGACCAGAAATATTTCAGCTCTAACTGTAACAGGAATAAGTGTGGAAGCAAAAGACACAACTCTGTCTGTTAATTGGCTCATGTGACCTAACTTCATGGTTTGTTTGGTATGTTTGTGTGAATCTTACGATCCCAGGAGGCTGTCCTTATTTTTTTAAATGGCTATTTTCTATTTAGGATCACCCAATGGCACATGCTACTAAAAAAGTATATTATAATAAAAAAATGTATTTACATGAAGCAGGGTTTTATATATGGGGGGTATAGTTTTCCATTAATTATGGATTTTGAACGTTTTTCTTCCACTTCACTTGCATGTACATATAACTAGTAATACAACACAGCAGAATATGCTTGACTTTTGGCAGCTCCTTTGTCATGCTCAAAATTCAAGGTACATCCTCTCAGCACACCTTGAAATAATTTATTCTACAACAGGGGTTTCAAACCTTTTGGCTTCCCTGGGCCACATTAGAAAAAGAAAAATTGTCTAGGGCCCCAAATGAAATACACAAACACTTTTTGATTTGTAAAAGTAAAGAAAAGAACTACAATACCAGTTGGATAACCAGAGAGCTGTACACTGGGATATGGGACACCTGGATACTAAAAAGACTTATTATTATATTATTATGACTGTTCCTTGGGATCCAGTCGTTTCAAGCTGGGCCGCATTCATATAGATACTGGGCCGCAGGTTGGACACCCCTATTCTACAATATGTAAAGTGGCAAAGGATCTCTACATTGCACAGCCCAAAGGATACTTATCCATTCAAATAGAGGCAGATTTATCTTAATTTGAGTTTATTGCATATTTGGAAAAAAAAACTGTAAAAAAAAACTCGAAAATTTCAATTTCTAGTTTATTTGTAAAACTCAAATATTGAAAAATTGAGTAACAAAACACTCTTTCACACTAACATATTCTACTGTTCCTTTTGACTAGCAAAATCTCAAATGTTGTCAAAAGTTAGAGTGCTGCAGCGGGTCGGGTACAATGACAGCACTTCCTGATTCTTGATAGGGATGGCGCGAACTGTTCGCGCGAACATCCCCTGTTCGTGCTCGCAGAATATTCGCGAACGTCGCACGACGTTCGCCATTTTGGGTTCGCGTATAGTCG
>CM044431.1:105665133-105709160 GCA_024363595.1 Xenopus borealis | reverse complement strand
GACATATTGTCCATTTCCCAGCTGCCCCAAGTCATGTGACTTGTCCTCTGATAAACTTCAGTCACTCTTTAATGCTGCAAGTTGGAGTGATATCACCCCCTCCCTTTTCCCCCCCAGCAGCCTAACAACAGAACAATGGGAAGGTAACCAGATTACAGCTCCCTAACACAGGATAAAAGCTCCCTGGTAGATCTAAGAACAGCACTCAATAGTAAAACCTGTGTCCCACTGCGTACTATTCAGTTACATTGAGAAGGAAAAACAACAGCCTGCCAGAAAGCAGTTCCCTCCTAAAGTGCAGGCACGAGTCACATGACTTGGGGCAACTGGGAAATTGACCAAATGTCTAGCCCCATGTCAGACTTCAAAACTGTATAAAAAAAATCTGTTTGTTCTTTTGAGAAATCGATTACAGTGCAGAAGTCTACTGGAGCAGGACTATTAACTGGTGCATTTTTTTTAAAAAAAAAACATGTTTTCCCATGACAGGATCCCTTTAAAATAGCTTGACTTTTGAAAATGCACCTCCCATTGATTTCTACAAAAACTCACCAACTTTTAGATAACAATTTTTTAAAGATTTTTTTTGATCAATACATCTAAGAACAGGCAAGAAAAGAAAAACAAATAAAAAAAACTATCTGGAATGCTAATAAGTCTTCTCTTTCAAGAAGACCTAAAGCTTAAATAAATAAGTAGCTAGAAATGCTGTACATTATATGTGGGGCTTCTGTACCAGCCCAAGGCAACCACAGCCGTTTAGCAGTAAAGATCTGTGTCTCCAAAGATGCCCCAGCAGCTCCCCATCTTCTTTTCTGCTGAATCACTGCACATGCTCTGTGCTGCTGTCACTTACTGAGCTTAGGGGCAGACTTTCAACATACTGTATATACAGAATAGAATTGTCACAATATAAGACTGATTATATTACAGTAAAACCTAATTTTTTGCAACATCCCCTAAGCTTGCTTAGAGCCCACTGAGCATGTGACTGACTGAGCATGTGACCCCTGTGACAATAGGTGGCCCTTTTCTTCTTCTGCTTTCACATGGGGATCACTGACTCCATTGAAAAATAAATACTCTGTAAGGCTACTAATTAATAGTTATTGTTACTTATTATTACTCATCTTTCTAATCAGGTCCTCTACTATCAATATTCCAGCCTCTTATTCATAGTGCATGGTTGCAATGGTAATTTGAACCTTATTGCTGAAATTCTAAACTGGAGAACTGATGAATAAAAAAGAATATTAACCAAAAACCACAAATAACAAAAAAATTAAACCAATTGCAGATTGTCTCAGAATATCACTCTATATATCATACTAAGGGGCAAATTTACAAGGGTCGAATTGATTTGATTATTCGACTATCGAACAGCCCAAAAATCTATTTGAATTGTTCAAATTTGAAAATTCTAATTCGATTTTCGGAGTACTGTCCCTTTAAGAAAAATAGCCTAATTTGGCAGATAAAACCGATTTACTATAGAATCCTATGGAAAGCTCCCATAGAATTCTTCTAAGTTTTTCTGATCGAATAAAAAAAAATTTGATTGATTGCTTAAAAGCATTCAAACTGATCGATTTTACCGATCGATCAAATTTTTTATATTTGATCGTTTGAAAAATCTAATTGCGTTTTAATTTGACCAAAATTCACGGGTTTTTAACCCTTAAAATTCGACCCTTAGTTTATGTGCCCCTAAATGTTAACACAAAAAAATGTAGAAATACTGAAGAATGACATAATCTAAACCCCTATTCAGAGGATCTATCCAGCCCCAAAGTAAATTACTTCTAATCCCAGTTTAACAGTTCCATCTACTAAAACACCATGAAACATGTGCTCATAGATTGCTTGCCAAATTAGCATTTTTCATTCTATTATACCATTTTCTTACTTTAACTCTTACTTTTAATCATGTTGACATCATTTGCCCCATCTCCAATGGCCAAAGTTGTAGCATTTTTGTGTTTTTTCACAAGCTGAACTACCATAGATTTCTGTTTTGGAGTCACTCTGCAACAGATAACCGTCTGGCACTGGGATGCTAAGTCTACAAAGGCCCATTCTTTAAGGTTGTCCTCCTCTTCGTTCCGATATCTCTTCCAGTTGCAACATTTCTGGAAAAGTGAGTGCTTGTTCTTTTGGATTTTTGTACCTAAAATTCTACCCTGCAAAGAGAAAACCAGCGATGGCAAAATGTCAAAATGTTTATTAAAGGAAAATTATACCCCCGAACAATGTAGGTCTCTATAAAAAGATATTGAATAAACCAACTCATATGTAAAACCCTGCTTCATGTAAATAAACCATTTTCATAATAATACACTTTTTTAGTAGAATGTGCCATTGGGTAATCATAAATAGAAAATTGCCATGGACAGCCTCCTGGGATTGTATGATTCAACGGTGCACACAAACATACCAAACAAACTATAAAGTTAGGTCACACGAGCCAATTAACAGAGTTCTGTGTTTTGCTTCCACACTTCTTCCTGTTACAGTTACAGTTGAAATATTTCTGGTCAGGTGATCTCTGAGGCAGCACACAGACCATCACAAAATGGTGGTTCAAGGCAAGAGATGTAAAAGGGCAATATTTACTTAAATATATTTAGTAGTTTAGTAAGATTCTTTAATATGCCACTTAATTTGATAGAAACTATCTGTTGCTCAAGTATTCATTTTGGAGTTATAATTTTCCTTTAAGCATAAAGAAGGGTTTTATATAGTATGTAGATTTCAAAGACATACTGAAAATGGTATATTCTAAGCACCTTTTCAATATACATTTATTAACATTTTGCAAAGCTTTTGAAGTTATTTGGAAAAACAACTGCTGCTGAAAGTAGCATTTTCATAGCTCCTGGTTGTTACAGTTTAAAGTAGCATTTAATGATTCACAGAATATATTGCAAAGTTGTTTAGAAATGTTTTTCTTCTTTTATAAGGCACATTTTTATTTTTTGGGTTGACATTCCTTTTAAATGTAAGGTACTGGTTATTCTATACTATTAAAAAACTGAATTTCTGCTTCTGAAACAATTACAACTTAAATAAATAAGCTGCATAGGGTCATTAAAGTTGAATAGGTCGATAGGATAAAACCTCTTTTATGTAAAATAAGATATTTGTTACCAAGAAACAGTTTATTGGTAGGTTCTCCATCAACTGATAACAAACCTTAAATGTTGTTACTTGATGTTAAGATGCTAAGAATTTCTGCAAAAATTAACTCCTGAAAACAAATACGAAACGTACCAGAAAGTCTCCACTAACCACAAGTGCCATCTTTCTTCCTTGCAGGCTGGTTCGGTGCTTCTTAAAGCTATTGCTACTAAAAAGATCTTGTCCACTTCCAGAGAGGTTGTTGTTATGCTCCCAGTATTCATCTAGAATATCACTGAATTGTAAAAAAAAATCTGCATAAAAACTCAACAGCCTAAAATGTAGGTTCATAAATTGTATTAGTCATTTAACTGATGTCCGAAATGCTAAAGGCACAGTTGTCAAATGAATGTCAATAATGTCAAAATGAAGATATGTGATAAATACCAGAGAAGGAAAAAACAAGAGAAATTCTGCCTCATTGTGGAATTCTCTCCTTGAAGTGGCTATACTGGCAGATACATTGGATAGCCTGAAGAAGGGTCGGATGGCTTTTTGTATTACTCCAACTATGTGAGTGTATAGATAGGTCTGTATAGGTATCTGCATATATGCGCACTGGAGTTCATTTGGAGGGGTTAAACTTGATGGACTTTGTTTTTTTTAACCCAAATGTAATGATATGTAACTTACATTTTTATGTATGCTATTATGTACATTGTAAGAGGTAATTACAGTCATATATGCCAATTTTTTAATACTTATGTTACTACTGTTTTTTTCTTTAAAAAAAAAAAATGAATAACAAAATGAATAGTTTGTGCTTGAACTCTAGCAAAAAGGGGCCATACCATTGCTAAGTCAAGAGTCAGAAACCATCTCATCAAAACCTGTCCATTAAAAGTTATGGAAGTCTGTTTTTGCTAGCACCTGTCATTTCGCAGTTTTGGTGGTGATCGGTTGAGATTATTTAAGGAAGGGGTTGCCCCCGAAAGCTTGTGTTGATTCTGCTGAAATAAATGCTTTGAAGGTGTTGCCAAACAGACTGGTGTGTTTCCTCCATATGGGACTTTAACTTGAGATTACTTGGTCACACTTCAAAACCCAGAACTTCAGGCAGAAACATATTATATTCAATTTATTTTATGAGAGATATTTCTATAAACATGTTCAATTGTCATGCTAATAGATACAGCCAAAAAGAAATAACAGTGCTCTTTTAGAAAAAAAAAAGTATTATGATATTAGGATTGGTGAAAAAAACAAGTTAAGTACCTTATCTGTTCTTCAATTAAAATTTCCATATCGTCAGAAAGTAGTCGGCAGGAGAAACCAATGTTGATTGCAGTTTCTTAAAGGAAATATAATTAAAGTTTATATATTTCACAAACTACATACATGCGCACACATGCTGACTGGTATTTCTCATAAATATGTATTTCATTTACAGACTTAATTTGATTTTTAGATGATTTTCAATAAAAGAGTATTGTTTCCTTTTTAATCCTGCTATTGGAATTTTTTAATGTATGGGTGTTTCCTAAATGGGAGGAAAATTATGTATTGTTTTCCAGGCTAAGCTTTTTGTGGATTTCTGCTTTATAAATATAAATACCTAAAAATTAAAAAATGTACATACTATAGCTAAATATATAAGAAATATATTTTAATAAATGTGTGAAAGCACAAGTGGACAACAGATTACTGGCTTGTATCCAGAAATTGTATATATAGATCAACACCTATGGCAACAGAAAAAGAAACTAGTGTAATAGTGTAATATGTCCTAATAATACACCTGACTGACTGATGTGAAAGTTCCTTTCCGAAGTGTATTTCCCCTTTAAATTTCCACTTCTATTAGTGACATGCAGACTTTCTCCAGTAGTTTTACACCACTGTTTGGCTAAAATGCCTACTTAAAAATTTTAAATCTGTTATATGGCCCGTAGCAACTAGCAGATCTCTCTCCCCTTCTCCAGTCACCTTCTCATGGCCCCATGGATAGATTTCGATACAGGATAGTGTAACAATGTTTATTTAAAAATATAAAACTTCTTATAAAAACAAATTTGCACTCTTAATTAGTATGAAGAAGCAGGATATCTATTTTACACAGGCTGCAATCGCTGTATCAGGGGCCCTGCCGGCACACATAAACCCCTCATGGCTTTTCCTGTGTCCCTGCGTGACGTCACTTCCTGCCTGACTCGTTTCACCAATCGGATGGCTTCCAAAGAGGCGTACTGGGGAAACGCATCCGGCAGGAAGTGACGTCACGCAGGGACTGAATGGATTCTGTCTGTAGCTTAAAGAGGACCTGTCACCTTGAGACATGAGTAAAATATTTATTTTCCCTCCTTAGTTAAACCCTTTAGTCAGCTGTTTTTGTCTATATCTGAAACGGATTAGAAAATATCCTTCATGTAAAAAGGGCTTCATAGGTGCTGCCATGTTTAAACACCCCTTTGTTTTCCGTGTGTGGGCTGTGCCAAACTGCCAAATCTCATTCATGCTTAGTCAGAGTATACTCTATGATAGACAAGCTCTGTATAACTCATGTCACACCAGGACTTGATATTCTATGGGAATTATTTGAAACACCTTCTATTGTTCTATTCAGATTGTGTGGGCTACTCCAGCCACTAACAACTGCACAAACTGGTGATATCGTGAGAGGAGTCTGCAGTACTGATTCTACCCATGATGCTTTGCTCTCCTGACTTTCTGGAAAGTCAGGGCTTCAGTTAGTGTCTCATGGACATTTTGAAAAGTAGTTATAAATTGAGAATGAGTGAGATTTGAGCATAATAAATAGGGGTATGTGGTTTGTTTTAAAAGTTTTATTTCCTTCCTAGTGTTAACTCAATCATGACAGGTTTCCTTTAAATGTTACTGCTGTACCTTTCCCTTTCTCTGTCTGCAAGAGTCTTTGTAGCACGTAAGTCCTTACTTTTACATATAGCAGTACATGTTTTTGTGCTAAAGTATGGGCTTGGTCAATTAATATAGTGAGTTTAGCCATATTTTACTAAATTGCAATATAGAATGGTACAGGTATGGGATTCATAATCCAGAAACCCATTATCCAGAAAGCTCTGTATTACAGAAAGGCTGTTTTCCATAGACTCCATTTTACACAAATAATCCAAAAAAAATTATTTCCCTTTTCTCTGTAATAATAAAACAGTAGCTTTTACCCGATCCTAACTAAGATATAATTAATCAATAATAATTAATTGGGTCCATTTAATGTCCATTTAATGTTTCCATGATTTTCTAGTAGACTTAAGGTATGAAGATCCAAATTACAGAAAGATCCATTATCCAGAAAACCCCAGGTCCTGAGAATTCTGGATAACAGGTCCCATATCTGTAATGTATTTGGGTACAAATAATGCATCCAGTTTACTAAACTGTGATCATATAAATATTAATTCTTTCCTAGATTTGTGCAACTTGCAAATTTTTAAAGTGCCTTTGACATTCATTTGGAAGGCTAATTTCAGCTAGGAGGCGCTATGCTTGACACTATGGGGTTTATTTATCAACGTTTTTATTTTTTTGTGAATCAAATTTTTTGACATTAAAGATTCTGAATTTGCATAATGGTTTAAAAAAACATAATTTTTTAAAAATTTATTAGACAAAATTATTATGTAAAATTTGGTATCTAAATACTTGCAAAGTCATGTAGAAGTCAATAGGACCTGTCCTAGCCAAAATGGAAACAATTTATTCAATTCAAGGTTTTCAAATGTTTATAAGTGCACTGTTTAGGGTTGCCACCTCACCCATATAGGGTAGGGGCAGATGAGCAGATTCAGGGAGATTTAGTGGCCAGGTGACTAATCGCCTTTTCCACCTCTTCCGAATGGGCGACTTCGGAAATTGAAGCGTTGAAGAGTGAATTTGCGCAGGCGATTCCTCATTGAATCACATGGAAGGCAGGAAGAAGGCAGTTCAGGAAGAATGTCGCCAGGCTGGAGAGGCGATTAGTCGCCTGGCGACTAAATCTCCCTGAATCTGCTCGCCTGCCCCTACCCTTAAAAACCAAACACATATGGAATCCACAGCCTGCAAGGCTAATTAGCAATTGAGACACACAGTAAAAATACACTCCTAGGACTGCTTATCTACCTATTACAATATAATTTGTGATATAGGGTCCGTTATCTGGAAACCAGTTATCCAGCTCTGAATTACTTAAAAGGCCATCGCCCATAGACTCCATTTTATCCAAATAATCGAACGATTCGAATTGGATCGAAAACAGACCTATTCGATCAAAACAGGTCCATTTTCGATCGAAAATGGCCCCCCCAAAAAATTAGATGGTCGAACTTAGAATTTTTTGCTATTCAACGAATAATAAATCTGCCCCTAATTCACTAAAGTGCGAATTTTCGTCCAGGGCGTGGAATGCTGGCGAATTTTCTCTAGCGTTACTTCTGCACGTGTGAGCAAATCGAAGCTGTGCTAGTGTTCAATTGTGTCCAGTGCAACTTCGCTAGAGTTCTTGTGCTCAGTCTAATTTGCATACGGCGGGTAATTTAAAGTGGAATGGAGCTATTTATGTTACATGGTGCATCTAATACATTACATTTACACTGATAACTAGACATGCCAAGGGAGTTGTTTTAATGCCCTACACATAAGCCCACAGTTAAATATTGTGCCATTTGGGGGAAATCGGGTGCTCGAAAAGTTTTTTGCAGCCTAACACCCTGAAAAATTAAAAATACGCCAGCTTTTTTTGACTTAGAAGATATTACACTCAAAAATAATGATATAAGTAACTGAAATTGAGGATGTGATATGCACTTCACCAGGTCAGAGCTGGCAAAGGCAAGTCTGGTAAAATCTGCATCTTAGTGAATTTGTGGAGTTACGGCCATTCTTCAGAGAGAAAATGTGCCTGGCCTTAGAGTGTGAAGTAACTCTTGTGTCTATCTCCTTCGCTAGTGAAGGGACACCTTGTTAGTAAATTGCCGAAGTAACGAAATTACATCACGCTGGTGAATTTTCGCTAGCGTTAGTCCCATCACCCTTTCGTGAATCTGCCCCCAGGTCCCACACCTATACTACATTTTACTTTAACCTTTTTAATGATTATTCTTTTTTATTGTGTTAAAATGATCAGAAATTGTGGAATTCAAAATACAAAATCAGGAATTCAACACTATTTCTGTAAAAAAATACATATATATATATATATATATATATATATGTATAACACGGAAACTGAACAGTGCAAACTCTTAGCCCAGCACTTTTCCCTTTAGAAACGCTCTCTTTCACCACCTTGTTGAATCCTTTATAAGATGCTGAAACATCAAAAAAAATACCTTCTTTACATCCTTTCAATGTGAAATTGACTGATGCACAGCCTGAGGCAGGTTATATTGACCTGAAGCCTAAATATGTCTTTCATTTATTTTCGATTTGGTTTTGACTACTTGCTACAAAGCAGTGAGAAAACCTAATTGTAGTTTTTACCTGTGCTAAGCAAACAACTAGCAATTAAACAAACACAAAAATAAATGGTTATATTTTTTCTAATTGATATTATAGCAAATGATAGTTACATTTTTCTCTAGGAACTACTCAAATAATAACAAACAATAATAATAGCATAAAATGTAGCATACAGTATATAAATGTATGCAAAACTGAATCAAAAGCCTCAGATGAACTTTGATTTAAACCCAACTACCTATAGGAACATGAATAGCAGAATTACAAGTAAAATATATTTTATTACTCAATAAGGAATAATAGCAGGGGAATGGTAATGGGTATAGACAATAAACATAACTCCCTGTTTTTATCATTATGATAAAATATAATGGCCCATTTTTTATATTGATTCGCCCTTAACCAAGGTTTGCTTTTTGGACTATTTATTGTATGTAGGAAAGTCTAAAATTTCTAAGGCTAAAAATGCTGTATTTAGTATACTAAACATAAACATGAACTTACTGCAGCACAGAGTCTAATCAAACAAATTATTTATGATGCTTGTTGGGCAGAGGAGGCTGTCTTCTTGTAACTTACTTGCTAAGTGTGGTCTGGGCTGCTTAAGCATTGTCATAAATTCTCAAAACAGGGAAACAAACAGAGCTGCTTGAGTTCTGCATAGCTGGGAAGTAAGGTGGGGGCTCCCCTTGCTGTTCATAAGTATGATTGTTTCCCTGCCCAGCAGTAAGGCACTGTCTGACAATTCCTATCCACAGCAGTAAATGAAGGGATAATTTCACTGCATACAGTTGTGTTTCGTATTAAAACGGTACACATTTGTATATTGGAGAGAGGGTTCTTTTTTATTAAAGAAAGTAAAAATGGGATTTTATTTTTTTGCCTTTCCTTGTCCTTTAAAGGATAGCTTCGATAGCAGTAGTCAGATAGCAAAATGGTCTGAATCACCTGACGGCATCCATATAGAGGTTGCAGTGGTACCTTAAACATTTACATAAGATGCTCTGAGAGGGAATCCTCAACATATGCTATATACAATAGAGCGCTTCAAGAAAAGAGTGTAGAAAGAATTGATATGTTATATAAATTAATTAAGGTATGGAAAATACAAAGCACCATTCAAAATCAAGTCATGTACAGTACTGTATGGGAGATCCTGATTTTAAAAATGAAAGATTAGCGTAATGTCTTGCAGACAGCTCTATTGCTGTTTAGCATTGGTGTCACAGGTTTCTGTATCCTTTTGACAATGTATATGTATTTAAAGTATGAATTAAAAAACAGAATGAAATATTTGCATTTCAAATCTGTATATCTTTATGGTGCCATAACATAGCATACATAACAAATAGTATACAATTAAGTTATGGGCTGCAAATTTCTGCCATCGGTGTACCCCAAGTGACCAAGTAGTTTGCCTAATGGCTGTTTGGCCTTGAAATCTACAATGAAGATAACTAATCTCTGAATACATTTTCTGTTTTGCCACTAGAGACAGAGCACATAAAAAAACCACAACCCAGGAAAATCTGTAGTTTTCTTACCAGTGCACATGCCCCTGGCCCCTTCCTAAACTACATTGATGTTACTTGCCTGACCTGAACAGTGATCTTTGTACTGCATCTAGAAATGCATAGCTGTGCTGCAGTGTTGAGTGCCACCATGTTTGTTTCCAGCACAGATCTCAGTCTTTGGTTATCAGGAGCATGATGACAGGTTCAGCACAATGGTAATTTATTGTTTTAAAAACTTACAGTATGATCAGACAGTAACATTTTGCAACTGCCTTTTACTGCCTTTTACTGTTTTTGAACACCTTTTCTGAAGAGGAGCGGAAGCAGAGTATTGATAAGTTATTTCTTAAAGGAAAACTAAACCCTGAAAATTAATTTTGAGACACAGATAGTTTATATCAAATCAAGTGACATATTAAAGAATATATGGTATATATATTTAAGTAAATATTTCCCCTTTAATCTCTTGCCTTGAACCACCATTTCATGATGGTCTGTGTGCTGCCTCAGAGATCACCTGACCAGAAATATTTCAACTCTAACTGTAAAGGGAAGAAGTTTTGAAGCAAAAGATAGAACTCTGTCTGCTAATTGGCTCGTGTGACCTAACTTTATAGTTTGTTTGGTATGTTTGTGTGCACTGTTGGATCCTAGGATCCCAGGAGGCTGTCCTTATTTTTTAAAATGGCTATTTTCTATTTATGATTACCCAATGGCACATGCTACTAAAAAAGAATATTATTATGAAAATGGTATATTTACATGAAGCAGGGTTTTACATATGAGTTGTTTTATGCAATATCTGTTTATAGAGAGACCTACATTGTTCGGGGGGTATAGTTTTCCTTTAATAAAGACTATGTGAATTTAAACTGAAATGTCTATTGGTGTTTTTTTTTCTTTAGGCACATTTTTTTTTAAATGTTACTGGTCCTTAGGGTTGCCACCTTTTCTGGGAAAAAATACCGGCCTTCTTATATTCTTATAGCTTTTCCCTATACATAAGATTGGAATCAAGCAACATTTTTACCGGCCAGGTGGGAACCCTACTGGTCCTTTAAGTGGTGACTAGGATGATTGGGACTGTTTTACCAATTCAGAAGGCAGATTTGCCCTGTGTTAGTACAGTTATGGGACCTATAATACAGAATGCTCAGGACCTAAGATTTCTGGACAATAGATCTTTTGGTAATTCAGATCTACATAGCTTCTTAGGTCTATATAAATCCTTTAAACTTAATTAAACTCAACAGGAGTGTTTTGACTCCAATAAATTTATATGAATCATATCCTAATTGGGATGATATACAAGGTACTGTTTGATTATTACAGAGAAAAAGGACATAATTTTAAAAATTAATTATTTGGATAACTAGGAGTCTAATTCAAAGCTTTCTGGATAACTGGTTTCCAGATAACAAATCCCATATATATAACCAACCGGTCAAATTGTAGCAGAGGGACCAGGCCCAGACTGGCAATCTGTGGGTTCTGGCAAATGTCAGAGGGGCTGCTGTGAGATGCGACAGACAGTCACAAATTAGTGGGCGGGTAGGGGGCTGTTTGAACCTCTGTGTAGTCGAAATGCCAAGACCTATTTTAATCCAGACCCGAGAGGGGCTACAGGCTACTTTGATAGTAGACAAGATGTAGAAGAAACAGGGTCTACCTACACTCAAACGGATCCACAGGACCAGAGAAAATCAGTTTAAAAATATTTTTATTTATACAAAGTTAAAAAATATGGGCCCATGACTAAATGCCCTGAGTGGGTGCAAAACACGTAGGCCGGATGGAGATGCATATATATACACATTTCACCGCTTTCAATACTCGATGAGTCATTTACAATTTATTCTGGGGCACCATTTCTCTATAAATCATTGCATTTTAATAGTAGAGCTACAATATACCTTTAAAAACCAACACCTTTTTTTACGCACCTTGTTTGTCTCCAGTCAGTACCCATACTTTCATATACCCATCCTTCAGCAGCTGTATTGTTTCTGGGACCATGTCTTGTAATTTGTCTTCAATCGCAGTAGCGCCAAGTAACTAAAAAAGAATTGAAACCTCACGACCAGATTAGAATACTATACAGATTCTTATCTAACCTTGCTTTGTTTTATACTACAGTTATTAGACCTGTTATCCAGAATGCTTGGAAGGTTTCCATAATTTGGATCTTCATACCTTTACTCTACTGGAAAATCATGTAAACATGAAATAAATGTTTTTGTTTCCAATTTAGATTACATATATCTTAGTTTGGATCAAGTACAAGGTACTGGTTTATTATTATAGAGTACCAGGTAGTTATTTTAAAAAAATTAGGATATTTATATCCCCTAAGATGATCTTATTGCATGCAAGTCTTTTGCATGCATGTAGCTTGTTATTTCAGATGCAAATATACATGCATAATAAAAGTCACCTGTAAATCAGTCTCCATTTCTTCATAAACTCTCTCTAGCTGCACTGCACGATTCTGTAAGGTCACTCTCGCCTGATGATACCGTTTACTCCATGATTTGTACATAGAAATATCTACATCTTTGCAGGCCACACATAAAGTTCTGAGAGAGTCATGGGCAAACATCTGTACCAACACACAAGTCAAAGCAAAGAGAGAACAATGAAAGTACATTATTATTGGAACACTTGAAAAAGATTTGATGTGTTGTGTGTTCTGCCTGTTATTTTAATAAATACTTCTTTATCTCTTTATCATGGGATGATTACCGAAATAGAGAACAATTGTTTATTTAATTTAAATCCCCTTTACTTTTCAAAGATAAAGGGGATATTAGACTTTCTTTTTATATGAATCGAGGGAAAGTTGTGCTCACCGCCAATTTTTAAACCAAGCGGGCAGTGCCGTTCTTAAGCACATTGGACCAATTTGACCCAATCGGGCCCCGCACTTATGGGGGCCCCACTCCAGTGTGAGCTCTAATTAATATTCCCTTAATTCCCAAATAGCCCAGCCTACCCCTAATCCAGATTGGCCGCTCAGACCTGATTGGCCCAGGCCACAGCTGAACCTGATTGGCCCAGCCCACCCCCAAACCCAATTCAACCAGCCCGCCCCAAACCCAATTGGCCCAAATAACAAGTGAAATACATTAATGTTATATATATAATCCATGGTGCTGCACACACACAGTTTAAAGTGGTAACCAAAATTTGCACTTTTTTTTGCGCACATAGATTAAACAAAGTGAGAGAACATTTTCTCCCAGTTGACCAGCCTGCCCCCATCCCCAACGGGCAGCCATTACTTCAACAGAGGGGAAAGCAGCCACTATTTGCCCACCCAGCTCTGTGACCCTGCAACTGACATCAAAGGTCCTTCTAGGGGCCACGTCAAAATGGCTCCAGTTGGGCCCCACACTTGGTACGACCGGCCCTGCAAGCGGGGTTGCAATGAGGCTGTGACCACAAAATTTATATAGACAAATACAAGCGTTCCCTGTAAAGTTACAGTTCAGTGTAAAAATAAAAACTGTGTAAAAAGATAGGCTGTGCAAAATAAAAATGTTAGTTAGGCAAAAATGTAATCTATGATAGCTGGAGTGACTGGATGTCTAACATAATAGCCACGATCCAACTTGTCAGTTCTCTAACTCTGAGTCAGTCAGTGACTTGAAGGGGGAGCACATGGGACAGAATTGTCCAGTGAGTTTGCACTTGATCCTCAGCATTCAGCTCAGATTCAGAAGAAAAAGTTATGACCCATGTAGCCCCCCCTCAAGTCACTGATTGGTTACTGCTTGGTTACCACGATAACCAATCAGTGGAACCCAAGAGAGCTGAAAAGCAGGAAGTAGTGTACTGGCTATTATGTTACACATCCAGTCACTGCAGCCTTTATACATAAAATGTATGCCTAACTATATTACAAACATTTTTATTTTGCACAGCCTATCAATTTATGCAATTTTTATTTTTACACTGAACTGTTCCTTTAAGTGCAGAGGAACTCTTGTATTTAATGGTGTCCCACCGGCCCAGTCCAACCCTGCTCTCAAACATGGTTGCCCTTTTAATGGCCACCATTGAGATCACCTGACTATAACTGGAAAGGGTGGGAGCTACAACATGGAGCTGCCACTGCTCCTGTATAAACTCAATGTCCTTGATATATTGATAATGGGCTGAATGCAGTGGACCACTGGTATTTGTCTTTCTTTTTATAATGTAGATAGGAAGAGGGAACATTCATTCAAATTCCATGGTTCATTTTTAAATCTGGTAATACACATGTCAATACTGGTACCATCCCAGATAAGAAGGTGAGAAGTTGTGTGCAGAAGAATCCTGTTATTTATTAGCAAACTAAGTACTTTTTATTGTATAATTCCGTAATACGTTTGCAATGCTATACTTTAAGATCTGGATCCTCTATTGTTTACCTATCCTATATTGTATTATTAAGCATTATTATTTTGTTATGTTTTGGGACAAACAATGGGGGTATGATAGCTACGTTCTCTGTAATGTCCAGTGTCCCTTTGTTGTAATGCATGTTATTGCTTGCTTTTCTAAGTATTATCCTCACAAATAAGCACAAATATTTATACTCACTGTTAGTGCTTTCTCAGTGCTTTCATAACTGGAACATTCAGAATGAAGGCGTCTCAAAATAACATCATCCGCACCCTTTGTATAAAGCTTAATCCTTCCATCAGGGTCTTCAACTGTTGACAAAGATTAATGAATGGACAGAACTTAAGGGGTGGTTCACCTTTCTGTTAACCTTTAGTGTTTTATAGAATGACCCATTCGAAACAACTTTTCAATTGCTAGTAATTTTTTATTTTTTTTAAATAATTTTTTAAATTATTTTCTTTTTCTTCTGACTTTCCAGCTTTCAAATGGCCGCCCACTGCCCCCATATAAAAAACAAATGTTCTGTAAGACTAATGTATTGCTATTGCTACTGTAAGACAAATATATCTTTCTGTTTAGGCCCTCTTCTATTCAAATTCCAGTCTATTATCCAAAACAATGCATTCTTTCTAGGATAATTTGTATCCTAGCAACCAGATTGCTTAAAATGCAAACTGGAGAGCTGCTGAATAAAAAGCCAAGTAACTCAAAAACCACCGATTGCAAATTACCCCAGAATATCACTCTCTAAATCATACTAAAAGTTAATTTAAAGGTGAACAACCCCTTTAAAACCACAAACCATCTCACCTAAAATAGACATCCTCTTGCGGACACTGCTGAAATCAAGGAGTGCCAATACTTTATAGGTTCTTTCTACCCCAAGCTCATTTACTGTCATAGTCTGTTGTGTCCGGGATAAAAAGACATACCCAACGTTTCGGGCTGCAGTCACTAAAGCCTCTTCATCAGGACTTGCTGCATTGTAAACAATTTCTTCTAGGGGTGGCAGAACATTTACGTTAGCTTACTGTGTGACAACAGTTAATATAGCAATTGTTTCATGATTTTTCCTGAAACAACATACATTGGTCATAGCCGAGACATTAAAATGTTGATATACCCTATTTTTACTGTCAGAAGAGTTTACATTCATTTGATGTTTTTAGTGAGCACAGTGAAGACGATGTTGGAATTGGTTCTACCCTGTGAACTTTAGTTTTCTTTTTGAACTTGTGTTAATATCATATGAATTGGCACAGTCCTAAAAGGTCACTGTAAACTTTAACCTAGTTTACAGACCCATTGCAAAACAGTGACCTACTCCATAGTAATTGTTGTGTACCACCAGAGGGAGCTGCTTGTCTAAATGTTGTTTCTGATATGTGCTCTCCCTTTGTCAATAGGCTGTTCTTGCTTCATTTTCTGCTTTCTCTATAGTTTGATGTACTTCCTTTTTGAAATGCATGTACATAGCCACATTGGAGCTTTAATAAACCAGTTGTTTTAGGATAACCAGCGATGTCTTGCACAACTTCCACTGTGAACATAACAGTAATGTAAAATGCTTGCCTTATTTAGCAGTACACTTTGAACAAAACATTTAAGAACACCTGTTTCACTACTGCATATCGAAAATAATAGGATATTTCTGAAACATAACTTAGGGGCAGATTTACTAAGTAAAGAAGGAGACTCCTTCAATATTGGACATTACTGAAGTAAATTATAAACAAGTCTCGAGAATTTATTAAACTTATATTGTCACTTTATTTTGAGGTCCTTGATTCCAGTAACAAAGATCAAATTTTAAGGTTCTTTCATATGTGATATAATACTGATTGAATAATTTGTGTTCCCTTTAAACAATGGCTTTTTTTTTTCTGTTTCTTTTACACCCGCTGGTTCTTTTGATTACGTATGTATTCATTTTACTGTACTATTCTATTTGTTTTATTTGTTCATACCAAAAGCTTTCTAATGTGTTTTATACAACACATTTTTTTGTGTAGATTTGATGCTCTCATGTTGCTCACTTCATGTCTATTGCAAAACTAAATAAAAAGAGAACACTTATTTTATGAAACAATAAAATGTATTTCAGTAGCCCGTTACTATAAGAAGCCTACAAAAGCTACTAAAGATACTGTTCAATGCAGGGTTAGACTGGGGGGCCCTGGGTCCACTGGGGCTGCTGTCCCAGGGCCCCCCTCTGGACCCCCTTTTGCAACGGCATGATGCACTGCGTGTGTGCACAAGCACATGTGTATAATGTTTTTGCCGCTACCACCCGGAAAAGGGAGGTTGCAGAAAGGAAGAAGTCCACGAATCGAGAATATATATATAGATAAGTGTTTGGTGTGAGCTCAAAAAGTTTTGATTCATTTAGTTACTGGGGTTAACTTACCCTAAAAAATGTGGGATCCGGGTGCACAAAACCCCAAAATCTTTAGCTCAAAAACATGATTTAGCAACTACTAAATGGTGCTGGGCTGGCACAAACTGGAACACACTCCAAAATCAGATGTTGTTAAAAAGGTGTTTATTTGGACAAAAACATCAAAAAATTAAGCCTTACACGTTTTGTACCTTGTGGGCACTTAATCATAGGCTAAATGGTCATTAGACACGTTCATATTAAAAGAAAAATTAACCAATCAAATGCAAGTATCTAACTGGAATAAAGTTCAAAGGAAAGAGCACATACTCACACCTGAAAACCTTAGGTGCTGACACGTTGATGAGCCTCCGGTCAGGGCTTAATCATGAAGAAGTAATGAAGTAGGTTGAACGGAGCACTCCAAAGGTTTGGTAAAAATTCAAATTCTTCCTTTATTTAGAATCATTAAAATTCAAGGATTATTTTGTCACATTCATGTCCTTGAATTTTAATGATTCTAAATAAAGGAAGAATTTGAATTTTTACCAAACCTTTGGAGTGCTCCGTTCAACCTACTTCAAGTATCTAACTGCCAATCCAAATTGAAAATGGAGATGGTCCTATAGCAAAAAAAGTTTTTCTTTCGCCAATCCCCAGTATTGTTATATTTTAGGATTATAAATCACATATCAAGCAAAAAGCTTTTTATGTAAAATTTACAATGTATAGAATTAAAAATTCGATGTTTTTGTATATTACTGTAGCAGTTAAATAGCAGCATTATATTTTGATTTAAATAACATGAACTAAAATTATGGTTTAAATACTCCATGTATATATATATATATATATATATATATATATATATATAGTGACTATACATTTTTTAGTATATATTGTAGTATATTTTTTATACAAAACAGGTAACATTATATTCAAAATTCATGTATTTCAGTAGCCCGTTACTATAAGAATCCTACAAAACCTACAAAATATACTGTTCAATGCAGGGTCAGACTGGGGGGCCCTGGGCCCACTGGGGCTGCTGTCTCAGGGCCCCCTTCTGGTCCCCCCTTCTGCACCGGTGCGATGCACTGCGTATGTGTGCACAAGCAAATGTGCTTAATGTTTTTGCTGCTACCACCCGGAAAAGAGAGGTTGCGGAAAGGAATAAGTCTCCGAATCGAGGAGTCTGGGTGCGGATCTGGGCCGGCAGGGCCCACAAGAGCCAGGGGCCCATCAGGTTTTTTTCCCGTGTCCCAGTCCGACCCTGGTTCAATGGGATATATGTTCAATGAGACATTAGCGGTAGATTGTCTAAATTTCATCCCTAGCTTATACAAGCATATACAAATGTAATATTAAAAAATATTTCAACACATACCTCCATCCCTCTCCACCATTACTGTGTGACAAAGAGCTAGAACACGGAAGAATTCCCCGAATGTACCATCCTTGTTTTCACAAACATTATCAAGTAGAGATTGGTCATAAAACTGGAAGTTCTTATCAGCATATTTATTCCAGCTGAAATTCGCCACCTTGGAAATATTTGTAGATTTCATAACATCATGATCAAAAGAAATGTAATTGAGAAATGTTGTAAAATGTATCTAGCATCTCCCTATATTTCTACTCTTTTGTGGTGCCCACTGCACATTTCTGAAGGCATACAAATACTCCTCAAATATACAGTTACAAATTCCTAATGTTGTTTCTGTTTCACACTCAAACTCTAATTTAGCTGGATTTTTATAATCAGTGTCTGTTTACAGGTATATTTTTGGCTGAGAGAGAAACTTGCTTCTGGCTGTCTGGATGGTTTGAACTACAATTTAAATAACTTTAATTTACTTATAGTTATTATACTGAACAAGATTGATTTGAATATTACTAACAACTTAAAGGAACGGTAACACCAAAAAGTTTAAGTGTTTTAAAGTAATGAAAATAAATGAATGTGCTTTTGTCCTGCTCTGGTAAAACTGGAAAAAATAAAAACTTGTTTTCTTCAGAAACACTACTATAGTTCATATAAACAAGTTGCTGTGTAGCAATGGCAGAAATTGAAAAAGGGCTAAATGGCACAGGTTGAATAGTGGATAACACCATTATGTTCTACAGAGCATATCTGCTGTTTAAACTGAAACTTTTATCCTTTGAATGGCTGCCCACATTGCTACACAGCAGCTTATTTATATAAACAATAGTAGTTTTTCTGAAACAAACACAGGAATTTTACCAGTGCAAGGAAGCACTGCATTATATTTTTATTACTTTAAAACACTCTAATTTGTTTATGTTACTGTTCCTTTACTGTGTTACTAAACACACTCTGAATGTACGTAGTATCTTAATTCTCCCAACGACAGAGAAATAAAACCTAGTTATAGGCATTCAGTCATTTTTGTTGCCAAATTTGAGAGCATAAATGGCAGTTACCAACATTACAGACAATTTTTACATACCTTCATATTCTCTTCATCTTTAGAGCTTGTTCCTACAAAATAATGCAAATTCAAGTGTAAACAGCTTGACTTACTTTTAAATCTCAATTACATTTAGATCCTTTAGTGAATGACAATTAACTACAAAATGACATGCTTCTGATAACTTGCCGTGGATTCGTATATGGGACCTTGGACAATGTTTCATGTGACCTATTGAAGTCTGGGTTTTACTCTAAGGGTAGGGGCACACGGGCAGATTCAGGGAGATTTATCAGCCCGACGACTAATCGCCTCATCTTCGGAATGAAAATTTCCGTGAACTGCCTTGCAGCTAGCTATAATATAAAGTCACTAGTGGTCTGGCACTTGAGGCGCTTCGTTTTCCGAAGCTGCCCGAAGTTTCCTCGTGAGGCAACTTCGGGTGACTTTAGAGAACAAAGCGCAGCGAGTGCCATACTGCTAGCGATTTTACATTATAACCCAAGAAGGCAGTTTGGGGCGAATGACGCCGCAAAGAAGAGGAGATTTGTCGCTGGGGCAATTAATCTCCCTGAATCTGCCCATGTGCCCTAAACTTTGCCTCTGGTCTCTGATGTAGATGTGCACCTAAAACTAGCAAGTAGGTTTATCAATCACACTTCTGATAATCGCAAAGAACATGTATGGGACCTGTTATCCTTGAATGCTCCGGACTGGGGTTTTCTGGATAATGGATCTTTCTGTAATTTGGCTCTTCATACTTTAAGTCTACAATAAAATCATCATGTAAACATTAAATAAACCCAACAGGCTTGTATGCTTCCAATGAGGATTAATAATATCTTAGCTTGGATCAAGTACAAGGCAATGTTTTATTATTACACAGAAAAGGTACATTATTTTTAAACATTTTAATTATTTAGATAAAATGGAGTCTATGGAACACAGCCTTTTTGAAATTTGGAGCTTACTAGACAACAGGCTTCCAGATAACAGATCCCAAACCTATAAATCAATGTATAGACAACGATTAAACAGACTTCGTATTTGCTTCTCTTGGACACAATTGAAATCTTCAACATGAATGAAAAAAATGCTTTCCAAACCACAATTTCAGCCTGTCTAAATTTAAAAAAACAAATAAGTATTATTATAACATTTTACCAAAATATTTTGCACATGCTTCTTCAAACGGCTTATTCATGGGTACAAAAAAAGTTGTGTGACACAAACATCTATGCTCTTGTTGTGCAAATCATTGCTATTCATTTAATTTTAATTCACCATATTTGAAGTTACTTGCAAATACCTTCAGTGTCAGACAGAGCTAGACATCACCTGTTTGTTTGGAGGGGATATTTTAAGTAGTGGGTTGTGTTGCAGATCCAAGTGGACAGAAATATGGTTGTGGAAGTATGTTGCAGAAGTTGAATTAGAACTGTACAAAATACCAGAAATTGCCATTGCAAAATACAAAAATTTAAATGATAAACAATGCATTAATTACCATAAGTTTTTCCATTTATACAGCATTTTTTGAAGGTCATAATATTCTGTGTCAAAGTTCCAGTCTTATCAGAGAAAACATATTCCACTTGGCCAAGTACATCATTCAGGCTGCTTGACCTGGCATTGGCTGTTGTGTCTTTTTCAGCGCTATACATGCCTTCATCCCAATTAATGAACTTATTGTGGATAACATGAATAAGCTCTAAACTAAAGAAGAAATAGATTGTGTTTTATTTAAACATACATTTGTACATCAAAAATCAGAAGCTACAGTACATATATTTTTACTTGTCTCAAATGACTGTCACAAAATACAATCTAAATATTTGTAAACTAGGGATGCACCAAATCCACTGTTTGGGATTGAGCCGAATCCATGAATCCATTGTGAAAGATTCGGCTGAATACCAAATAAAATCTGAATCCTAACTTGCATATGCAAATTAGAGGCGGAAAAAGAATGTTCTACTTCCTTGTTTTGAGCTTAAAAGTCATGTGATTTCCCTTCCCACACCTAATTTACATATGCAAATTAGGATTTGGTTTGGCCACACAAAAGTATTCGGCCGAATCCGAAACCTGCTGAAAAAAGGACAAATTCTGGCCAAATCCCGGATCCCTAATTGTTTTGTATATTTTAAACAGTTTTATCTCTTACAATTTATGTGTGGTGAATGTGAATAGTACTTATGCCTTTATAATGGACCATAACTTGTAATGTATGTTTCATATTAATTAGTATGGGCAGCAGCAAATAGGGGCTGGGGGGTACACTTGCCCCCTTAGACTTTTGCAAACCTTGTAGCTCACAGACAACTGTCCCAGATCACTGTTTAAATGAAACATGTTGTCTTTCTCAGCTTTCTGCTCCTTTTGAAGAAATTCAAGATGGTGATCCATTCTTTAGAACACTCAGCCATCTTGGATTTTTTTTAACAGAAGCCAGGCTTTATTAGGTTTCCCTGGGCTTGTGTAGTGTAATGTTTGAACTGTAACATATTACTCCATTCAAACTTACAAGTTCCCGCCATATGCAAATTAGCCTTCGCTAGCGCAACTGCACTTTGCCTGGTGAATTTTCGCTAGCGCAATTTCGCTTACATGAATGTAACTTAACTTTTTAGTGAATTAGACAAGCGCTGGTGAAAAGGTGAAGTGCGGCGAACGCTGCACTAGCGCAGCTTCACTTCTAAGTGAATTTGCCCCTCAGACTGCTGTGCAAATTATTCTGCTAGTTAACTTGATCTATTTTCATACTGTAACCTTGTGTGCTAACTAATTGTTAAGAGCTGCATTTTCTGCTGGTATTATATAAGTAAATGATGATTATCATCTACACTTAGGGGCTGATTTACTAAACTTGGGTGAAGGATTCGAATGCAAAAACTATGAATTTTCAAATTGTTTCTAATCTTTTTTTGGGCTACTTCGACCATCATATTTGCTAAATTCGATCAAAACGAATGATTCGAATAAATCGAACGATTCGAACAAGAAAATCATACTTGCCCTTTAAAAATTGCCTAGTTCACCAGATTAAACCTACTAAGTTGCTATATTTGTCTATGGGAAGCTACCATAGGCTTTTTGTTAATTGTTTTTGATTGAATAGAAATCATCCGATTTATCGAAAAAATTGTATAAATCGTATGATTTTTCGTGGAATCGGATGAATTTGTATGATTTTTTCGAGAAATCGGATGTTTCTATTCGATCATTTGATATATCGAATAGTGGTAAAATCCTACCAATTCGATATTCGATTTAGTCAGATTTTACTTTGGGGAAATCACGATGGGTCAAATTCAGGTGTTTTGAACCATCTAAATTCGACCCTTGATGAATCTGCCCCATAGTCTTTAGCCACATAAACACCACCCCCCTCATGTTCCACTGATGTGTCTCTTTTAATTCCTGGAACTATCCACAAACCTCAAAGAAAAAAGGCCAACTATGGATATCTCTTTACTTTGCACATCACTAAGGGAATCAACTGATATTACTGCAATAGTTGGAACTTTCCTTCAACTAAAAAGGCATGCCTATACCTGGATTTAGCTACACCTCCTAGGCCTGACAGAGATCTAACACATATTTCTTACTAGGGATATTACCTATTTAAGTTCATGTTAACGTTACAACTCTCCCGGCCATTAAATTAAATAAAACATACCTACAAATACCTGTACTCAATTTTTAGATACCTATGGATTGTTGTGTGTATTATACTAGTTATATTGTATCTGTATCTAAATTAATGCTTACTTGATATACATAGACATTGGTACGATAGTGCTCAGAAGTATAACATAGCCCCAGAAGACAAGGAAAGCACTGTATGCTGGAGTATCTTTTTCTGCCAAAGGAGGGATATAACTGTGCATTTCTTTGAACCAAGTAGACCAGTATCCAGCAATGATGGCCATGATTGCTGCACAAACAATTAACATGCCAAATATCTGGAGGACAACAGATCATTCAAACATCAGTTACTAGCCAGTTGAGTATTAAAAATATAACTTTTTCATAAGCATAATTTAATACAAAGTTCCCATATATATGTTTATCAATGTGTAGACTTTATCTAAAGGAATAATATGATCTAGAAAATGAGGTTTCACCTGCATTTGAAAACAATATCTATATAACAATAACTACTGTATATACCTGTGGAGTCAGTTTTAGGAGTACTAGTAACAATTTTTACGATGACACTCAAGAGTGACAGTGAAGCTGCAGAGATTTCATTTAGACTTGCAAACTATACCTACAAGCCTTACTTACAATGATCACAAGACTGTTCATCATTTTTTCAAGTTTAGTTTTTTTCACTCTAACTTTTCCACCATTCTTCATTATTTTGGAATCAAATCCTGTTGGACAAAAGAAGAAGAAGAAAAAAAGGTTAAACTTGTTGAAAATTAACTGCTATGTTAACATACTGTGCATTTTTTCCCTCTTGTGAATACATGCAGATGGGCAGCAGCTTAGAAAGCAGACCTTGTGCTTCTCCCTTTGTTTCGTATACATATATTTATATTTATATATATCATTTCAACTTTCTCAGAACTCCACTTTTTTCTTAACATGCATTTATGCCACTTTGGGGAGAATCTAATTAAAGTCACAAAGAGCAAAACATTGCGCACTAATAAGAGTAAAAATCCACATCTCGCAATGTAATATTATTCCTTAAATGGTTATTGCATTGCGAATTGTTATTGCACATTGCGAATTGTAATTGCGCACTCTTAAGTAGTGCTTGAAGGTGTCGTAATCTTTTGGAGCAAACATTTCGACTTTTTCAGTAAGAATTTTATTACACTGACAAAATAAAAAGTTTGCGAACGGCCTTCCGCTGGCGGAAGTGGTCGTTAAACAGTTTCCAGGTTCGCAAAAGGTATATTGCTTTTGCGCAAAGCAAAATTTGTTCGCGCAAAGGCTTAACTTTTCGCATTGCGAATAGTTTTTGTGTTACCGACTTATATTACATTCCCCTATTTATGTTTTTGGAGTGGTAAGAAAGTGGAAACTGAATGTAATTTAAACATGTCTGATGCACCCAAAATTTGCTTGTATACTATAAGATGAGTGCAATTACTGCTGAGTATGTACATATGTATGCATATATTTAAAGTATGTAAGTACCTGCATATATCACCAACCCATAGCAAGCCTCAGTGTTTCTAATCTTGCATCCTCTTAAAAGGATGCAGTCGTTATCCACAGAATACTTTTCTCCCTTCCATTCAAGTGTCCCTATAAAGGTGTGCATATTACTGTTGGGTTCTTCACATGTTACTTTACCTAAAAACAAAAGGCATTAAAGAAATAACTTAGCAAATTACAGTGTTATATTCAGTCTGGTTAAAAAACACTAAGGACTCCATCTATTAGAAATGCACAAATCTATACATTTTGGATGTTGCCAAATAATGAATTATCCACGTAAAAATATTTTTGCCTAATAAAAGAAAACATAATTCTAACAAACTTTGCAATATACATTCATTACACATTTTCTAGGGTTTTCACTTATTTGTATATGTATTGCTATTGAAAGCAGTGTCTGTCCCTTTCTCTGCCCTGGTGATATTGGCTATTGAAACAATGTAACACAAACCAACAGATTAACAGGACCTGTCTTGCTGGAGGAGACTGGCTTTTGCAACATTGTTGAAATAGTAACAACCCTTGAGTTCAGCAACTGCTGCTTTCAATAGCAATTATATTTGCAAATAACCTTTAAAGCACTAACAATTTGGAATATATAATTGTGTTTTCTTTTATTAGGCAAAAATCATTTTTTGGGTTGACATATCCTTTAATAGTAAACCAAGTCTAAACCTTAATTTTTCTAACTGGAAACTCGGTAGTGTGTTATTTAAAAGGTCAAATCATAAAATGGATTTTTAAGGGTGCTGAGGTTGGATATGCAGTCTATTATGCTGCAAACCTGACTAGCTTACAAGTAAATGCTGTGAAAAGGCTCACCTATCTGTCTATGAAGTGGCATTCAATAGCACTATTAGCACTAATAGAATTATTAGGCAGTGCATGTGCTATGCAAGGCAGAGTTCCCTTTTTAAAAAATATAATATTATACGCAGAGATTATTAGCATCTTATAACTACTTTGTTTAACCTGTTTTTGTTAAGGCTGGTTTTCAAGTTGCACAATAAACATAAATTTCACTGTTTTTATGTATACTTTTTATGTAAACAGTAGTTTTAAAAATGTAAAATAAGATTTACTGACCAACAAAATTTGACAAAGACTCCTCTGCGGATAACCCTTGGTGTGTAACCATCAAGGCTTGTTTAAACTTTAAATTTGTCTCCCTGGCATATAAACAAAAGTAAAACCAAAGGTAAGAAATATTAGCGAAATTAGTGCATTACTTGATATCCCATGTAAGATACATTCTTACCCATCTATATCTGCAGTCTCCACAAAACACAGACTGTTCGGTTCTGAACTTTTCAGCAAAAACAGATCCGCCTAGGGATAATAATCAACATAAACATCTATAATATTCCCTATTTAATGATAGATTTGTGCTAAAATACAAAAGGTGTTAAGTATAATGGCAAGATGTATCTTTTCGTTCAACTTTAAAACTAAAGTTTAAAACAGCAGCCTGTATTCAAACATATTGGATAATAAAATCAGTTAATATCAGAATCTACCGCAGGGTATAACTATTTCTTTTGGAATACCTAACAAAGAATGCAACTTCTGTGTCTTTGCTCTGTTGCGCACTAAACCCCATACAGGGGCCGATAAAAGCAGCCGACAGAGTCAGCAGCTTATTGGAGGGTAAAAAATCCCATCAGGTCTCGGTTGCATCTGTTCGTTGTTGCGGTTCCGCTGGTATTTCCTCCATTCTGATCGGCCCAATATTGCCCACCTCAGTGTGGGTATATCTGGAAGAGATCCGCCAAATGAGAGGATCTCTACGTGTATGGCCACCTTAAGTATATACAACTGTAGTAGGTGACCCACTTGCTATTGTGTTCATAACTCCATTTCAAGAAGCCAAAATTGGCAAGGTCTGGTAGTCAAGGAATATGGTACAATATTATGGGGGGAATAGGTGACCAAATGTGGCTTTAAATGGAACTTTCCAATGCCATGGGTTTACTCATAGTAGGGATGCACTGTATCCAGGATTCGGTTCGGGATTCGGCCTTTTTCAGCAGGATTCGGCCGAATCCTTCTGCCTGGCCGAACCAAATCCGAATCCTAATTTGCATATGCAAATTGGGGCCAGGGAGGGAAATCATGTGACTTTTTGGCACAAAACAAGGAAGTAAAAAATGTTTTCCCCTTCCCACCCATAATTTGCATATGCAAATTAGGATTCGTATTTGGTTCGGTATTCGGCCAAATCTTTTGGGAAGATTTGGGGGTCCGGCCAAATCCAAAATAGTGGATTCGGTGTATTAAGGATATGTGTATGCACAATTCTGCAACAATTTATAAGCAATTTTTTTGCAACAATGCAGGCTTTACTAGCTAGCAGTAATATAATTTGCAGAATAACAGATCTGTGAGGTGCAGTACTACAAGATGGTTAATTTTATTCTAGTGAGGGCCTTCTATGGAAATAATTCCCATGTTGAGGTTTGTAAATTGGTTCCTGTACTAAAAGGCGGTATTGTTAGCTTATGTTAATAAGAGTCATTAAAACTAATGAGCATTTCCCAGTTTAACATCTCTGTTAGATGTAACTACTGGCTACTGAATCTCCCAGTAGAGGTGACATTACTGATATGTTAAAGCTATTATATAACTGGTGCTGTGATCTAGGTAATAATACATAAGAAATTAGCACAAGGGGTCATTTACCACTTCAAAAGCAGGATTAGAAGCAAGGTTTTACCTGCTAGATGTTCCTGTGTGCCAATGACAGGCAAGCTAGGGGGTTGTCATGAGTACAGTTTTCTTGGGAGTGCCTAGATTCAACTGGTTAATGTGAAAGATAAACGGTGCATAATAATAACTGCAATAATGTCTAGAATGTGTTCTGTGTTTTTTTCAGGGATAATAAATGCATTTTTTCCCACATGTGGTAACATTCTTATTCACAGTTGTAATGTAAAGTGTATTTACAGTTGCCTACATTATTTTTTTTGTACTAGGCATTGTAGTAATGTAGGCCAAAGAGTATTTTAGAATGTACATGGGAATGTTTTAAATGTAATATACTAAGACACTAGCTTTAAGAACTTACTGGAACAAAGTCATTCTTTCGTAGTCGCACAATATCACCAGTCTGAATGTCTTTCCACTTCTCCATGCAGAAGCTGTAATGTATAAAGAACATTATAGTGAATTGAATCTACATTTTCTTTACAGGGATTTTTCACCTTTGAGTTTGCTTTTATTATGAGTAGAGAGTGATCTGAGACAATTAATCAGGACTGGGATGCCAGGGGCCCTCCAGAAAACCTTAGACCAGGGGCCCAACTTTCCAAACTATTATTCCTTCTCTCCTCACTTAACCTCTTTATTCTCCTATTCTTTTAGATCTACTTACTATACTCTATTCTTCCATTATTAAGCCTCTTTTTCCACATAAAGAAATAGGGAATGAACATGAAATAGGCCAAATTGTTAGAAGCAAGAGGCCCACTGACACCCTGACATCCTGGTATCCCAGTGGGCCAGTCCGACACTGTTAATTTATTATTTGTGGAGTCATTTAGCTATTTCAGCAGCTCTCCAGTTTACAATTGCAGCAAATTGGTTGCAACCATGCATTGATGTGTGTAATATGAATAGGAGAGGGCCTGAATAGAAATGATAAAACAAAATAATACAAAGTAGCAATAACATTAAATTTGTTGCCCTACAGAGCATTTTTTTAGATGGGGTCTGTGACCCTCATTTAAAATCTGGAAAGAGTGAAGAAGAAGGAAAATAATTCAAAAACTATAACAACTAAATAATGAAGAACAACTTAAAAGTTGCTTATAATTGGTTACTCTATAACATAAAAGTTAACTTAAAGGCGAACCACCGCTTTAACTATTTAAAATTTCCTCTACTATTGGCATTTTTGGCAAATTTATAATTGTGTTTTCAGTGTGATTTCAGGGTCAGCACTACCTAATCAGAAAAATGTTTAATTTCAGCTGGTCTCTCACCTCTGTCCTTTGAGAATTTCACAGGGTCTGTTGTTTATAGCTTTGTCATTTTTATGCCGTGTCTGTAGTGGATTATATCAAGAACAGAAAATCAAAACAATATCACATTTGTAAATTAAGTCAAATTAAGTTAACATTTAGTAAGGTTTACTACTACTACACCTCAAAACTGACTTTTAGTATGATGTAGACAATTTGCAGCTGGACTTCATTTTCTATTATTTGTGGTTTTTGAATTATTTAGATTTTAGAACAAGAAAAGTCAGCACCTATCTGGTTTGCTAGGATCTAAATTACCCTAGTAACCAGTCAGTGTTTTTTAATGAGAGACTGGACTATGAATAGTAGAGGGCCTGGACAGAAATATAAGTAATACAAAGTAACAATAGCAACATTTATTTTGCTACCAGGGTCAGCGACCAAAGCAGATGACCAAAAAATCAAAAACTATGTAGAATAAAAAATGAAAACAAATTGAAAAGTTGAAAGTATTGGTCATTCTAGAACATACTAAAAGTTAACTTCAGTGTGAACTACCCCTTTGAAGTGTTCCTTGTGTCTGTATAAGATACAAATTTAGATATGTAATTGTAAAACATATAAGGCTATTTGTACACAGGGTATTTTTACCCCTGATATACTTAGTCCAAAACACAACAGTTGTCAAACACACTCCGTTCCACTAAAATCAAGCATTTTTACTCACAGGTTTTCCTGTCATTTGTGTGATTTAAGCAGCATGTTTTATATCAATGTCAGAAATCTACTATGATATGTCACTTCCTACTTTGTCTCTGTGTATATTTACATCCTTAGATTCAGCTTCTGAAAATATATCATCACAGTACAACTCTCTGCTACTTGATTCACACTATCTTTATAAAAGCGGCAGAACACTCACAATATCATCAATTAGGTCTCTAATTCCTCTAATAACCAGGAGGAAGAGAAGAGGCATCATAATAGCAAACCAGGGCAATGTAGAAATGGCAGGGATGGTCTACAAAAAGAAAAACATTTAGAGATAATTAATCTACCACATTCACCAACTAAGACTTAAATTGGTAGAATTAAAATGTAAGGTTGGACTTACTGACTTACTGCATAGATTGATGTGCCCATCACTATACATTACCTTATTTTTATAAATAACAGCTTTCTTGCCAATTGCTTCTCATTTTTTTTCTAAATGATCTTAGTGTGAACAGCAAATTTCTTTGAAAGGCCATGTATTGTATACTAATTAGTAGCAGGAAAAAAATGCACACAGGGGAACTCTTACCTGTAAGATTATTATAAACAGGAAATACAAATTAGCCATTCGGTGGAACTGCTCAAACAGATTCAGTGGTATAAATGTCAGGACGTTATATTTGCTTGTTGTAATGCTGTTATCCTAAATAAAACATACAATAAGTAAAAATATGTATCTGACTAGTCTAGATCAGTGATCCCCAACCAGTAGCTTGGATGTTGCTCCCAGTGGCCTCAAAACAGGTGCTTATTTTTGAATTCCTGGCTTGGAGGCAAGTTTTGGTTGTATAAAAACCAGGTGCACTGGCAAACAGAGCCTCAATGCAGGTTGACAATCCACATAGGGGCTACCAAATGGCCAATCATAGCACTTATTTGGCACCCCAAGTACATTTTTCATGCTTATGATGCTCCTCAACTCCTTTTACATCTTAATGTTGCTCACTGGTCCAAAAGGTTGGGGATCCCTGGTCTAGAATATTGGTGTACCATAAATATAGGAATCTATGGGGCTCAATTATTAAAGGGATACTGTCATGAAAATTTTTTTTTTCAAAATTCATCAGTTATTAGTGCTGCTCCCAGGGCTGGATTTATACAACAGGCGCCCCTAGGCCCGCTGTCGTTTGTCACCCATGTCCCCCCTTTTATTTGCTCAAATTTTCATCATCGGGATGGAACAATGAGAAATTAAAATTTCTGAACCAATGTGGGTGTGGTTGTGCAGCATGCCGCCCCCTAAAATTCTGCCTCCCTAGGCCCGGGCCTTGGTGGCCTCTCCACAAATACAGGCCTGGTTGCTCCAGCAGAATTCTCATTTCTCAAAAGAGCAAACAGATTTTTTAATATTTCATTTTGAAATTTGACATGGTGCAAGACATATTGTCAAATTCCCAGCTGCCCCAAGTCATTTGAATTGTGCTCTGATAAACTTCAATCAATTTTTACTGCTGTACTGCAAGTTGGAGTGATATCACCCCCTTCCTCCCCCCCAGCAGCCTAACAACAGAACAATGGGAAAGGTAACCAGATAACAGCTCCCTAATACAAGATAACAACTGCCTGGTAGATCTAAGGCTAGGTCTACACAAGGAGATTCAGGGACATTAGCCGCCCCAGCGACAAATCGAGTATTCTTTTGGGCGACTAATCTCCCCGAACCGATTCCCCCTGTCTTTCACTGGCTAAAATGAAAACAGCCTGTGGCAATTCACATGCAGCACTTCGTTTTCCGAAATCGCCCAAAGTTTCCTTGTGAGCCAACTTCAGGTGATTTTGGACAACGAAACACCGCGTGTGAATTGCCACAGGCAGTTTTCATTTTAGCCAGCGAAAGACAGGGGGAATCTGTTTGGGGAGATTAGTCGCCCACAAGAAGACTCAATTTGTTGCTGGGGTGACTAATCTCCTTGAATCTCCTCGTGTAGACCTAGCCTAAGAACAGGACTCAATTGTATTCCATTCAGTTACATAGAGAAGGAAAAACAACAGCCTGCCAGAAAGCAGTTCCCTCCTAAAGTGGCCACAATAGCTCTACAGGATACACTCTAGACTGCATCCCCAGCTAAACCCCTATCTAGACTTAGAGATATTATGGAATCAGTCAAGCCACCCTTCGACCGAACCTACCCCCTTTGGACGCATGCCACTTCAGGACGTGGAAGGAAACTACAGACTATTCTTATATCTTCCTAATCTCTCTAAAAGATAGGCTCAAACAGTATAAATTCCTTCACCAAACCTACATAACCTCCTTCAAGTTAAAGAAATTTGATGGAAGACAGGATGACCTCTGTCGACAATGCAAATCTCCTGGGGACAATTTTATCCATATGGCCTGGCCCTGTCCCCCCCCCCCCCCAATAATGGTGTACGGTAATGGAGACTCTAGCAAATGAACTGGGCATTCCATGCATAGTGCACCCAGCAAACTGTTTGCTAGGGCTAATAGACAAGGTACTATCCACCAACAAGGCCAGAGTACAGTTACGCACGATTATGTTCTATGTTAACAATGCAGTAATCATGCACTGAATGGGGTAACCCTCCCTAACATTCTGGAGACAGTTGGTGGATGGAACACTTCCCCTTATTACATTAACTTATAAAATTAGGGGGACGCATGATAAGTTTGACAAAATCTGGGTGGATTGGTGTGATCTGGACTCTATGGACATGTAACCTATACTAGAAAACTTGATGTGACCTGCTTTATCCCACTAACTACAGCAACATGTACATTGAAAATTACAACTTTCAGTGACAGTATAATCCTGCCTGTACAAGCAGGTGCTTGACCTGACATCAATCCTATGCCATTCTATCAGACACTCTATTTTATTTTGCCTGTTCTGTGTTGGTTCTTGTTAAAATCAATTACATTTACCTTTTAAAAAAATTGATTTTCTTTCAGTATTGAGAGGCGTTACCTAATTGTCTCTAAGGGGGGAATGTAATTAAAGTCGCAAAGAGAAATACATTGCGCACCAATAAGTGTAAAAATCCACATCTCGCAATGTCACTAAACAGTTTCTGGGTTCGCAAAAGGTATATTGCATTCGCGCAAAGCAAAATTTCTTCTCGCAAAGGCTTAACTTTTCACATTGCGAATAATTTTTGCCTTATATTATATTCCCCTATAAAAGTCTTATTTGTAAAAGGCAGATAATGAATTGACATATTGCAAAGAAACTAGCATGGACAAATGGAGGATATCATTTTCATTTAAATTTATATTGCCACTCCCCTGGGCTAAGAAGAAGATACAGAATGTGACAGCATAAAATTGAGTTAAAGTGAGGATTAAACAGTGCAGGGCTTCTCCATTGTCTCCATCTGTATATACTAGTTCTGCAATTATGGCTTCTACACACTGTAGGTACATGTCATTAGGCATGGTTCAGGTGTGTTTCCCAAAAGATCCAGCATGTTTGCAAGACTTAGCTGTACATTTAGCACTTCTCTTTGGTATTTTGAATGGCATTAGGAATACTGGATGTTAACTTTAGCTATAACCCATTTTATGTTTCTAAACTCTATCATAAATACTAATGTGTAAGCTCTTCTTCATGTTGGAATCCATGTAAAAGAGTGTTGATTCTAATAGTTAGTAAAACATGAAGCAAAATCAACTTACTTCTTCATTTTGGAAGCCATGTAAAAGAGGGTTCATTCTAGTGAAACATGAATCAAAATCAACTTACTGCATATTTCTTTTTTTTCCAAAAGAGCCAGGTCTTCTTTTTAACTGATGAATTAAATATACGGTCATTTGCTCTGACCTCCCAGGTGAATGCTTGATAAAATAAAAAATAGAAAACAATTATTAACAGAAGATATTGTTCCAGTCACACTTTGCTAAATCATTCACTGTAACTATAACTAAAAAATAATTTGCCTTTATCTGACAGCAAGTATTTACCTGTATATAAAGTTTGTATATGATCATTATACTGTATATACATTGCAGGATTTCCCACACCCTTCTTTAGCATACCCAGGTGGGGCAAAAGCACTTGGAGTTTATACATCATGCAATGCAAAGAAGTATTCTCAGGGCTCCAAATTTCCAGTCATGAAAATCATTTACCTAAGTGTCATTACAAAACAATTGTACAATATGCTCAATTGTAAAAAAAGTTAAGGGTTAAGTCACAACATGATAGGCCAAGAAAGCATCCTGTCTAAAAATGGAAATAGGGTAGTGTGTAATACATGTAGTCCTTTGTAGTTCCTCAGAGGAACTAATTATGCAGTTCCTTGGTGTTTCATGCGCTATACAAAAGCACTTGGCCTTCATCCTCATGCCATTGAACTACTATGTGACTTAAAATATCCTTATATTTTACAACAGGGGGTACTTTATTCACCATGTAATTCTATTCATTGGCTAATAAACAAACTCCTAAATAATAGATAGCCAAACTATAAATATGTCCTACGATAAAAATATTAACAAAAATACAAATACAAACAAAAGTTCAATTATACAGCCCTTTTATGCCATTTAGACACTGATAAAGACAATCATATTTAACACCAGTTAATGCTGGCATGCTAAGAACTAAAAACAATGTGTTACACAATTAAGCCACTTTAACCGGCCTTCCAGAGGCATCTAAATTAATTAGGATATACTCCACCCCTTCCCATCCTGCCTATATTTATAACCTCTTCCTTTTTTCTATTCATTGTGTATTAAATACACAGCTGAGAGCTGTAGTTAATTTACATCTAGAGCGATACAGGTTGCTCATCCCTTGTGAATGTTAAGGCTGATAAACCTGTATGAATAATGTATTGAGTAACTTTTCCTTTTTAGATATTGGAAAATATATAATGGTATACTGAAAATGTATCTGTTTTTTAACTTTAGCTTTACAGCAGTTATTTTAGCTGCAGATTCGGCTCCAGTCTAAATTGACAGCTTATCTGCCGGTGTATGAGGTGCTCCACCAGGACTACTGAACCAATATCTGTCCGCAAATTGCTTCGATATTGATCAAAATCTTGTCAGAATGATGAATGCAGCGGCTTTTTGATCAGCCCGATATCACCCACCTCAAGTTATGGCCAACTTAAAGGAGAAGGAAAGCTATCAAGGCAGTTTATTGCCAATAGATTAGCCACAATATTGCAAGAGAAAGCAGTATATTTATCCTGTAGAATGGTTTACCATACGTAAGCAGCACTAGAAGCGCTCTCTCTCTGTTATTTTAAGATATCAACTGCCATATTAGCTTTGTATGACATCACTTCCTGCATGAATCTCTGCCTGCTGGCTCATAGCTCTGGGCTCAAATTACAGATGGGAACGGAGGAGGGAGAGCGGAGAGCGGAGCAAACTGAGCATGCCCTGGAGTTTAAGCTGAAAGAAGGAAGTCTGATACAGAAGCCTGTGTGTACACAATAGAAGGAAATAAATGTGGTGTTTTTTCGAGAGAAGAAGCAACATTACTTTGAAGGTTTACTGGTGTATTTATATAAACTTTTCTGAAAAAGCTCATTTAGGCTTAACCTTTCCTTCTCATTTAAGGGCATCATATAATAAAATGTGCTAAATTTGCCATCCAATCACCTTTAGCAAGCAATCCCCAGATATCATTTCTATTTGAGATCAAAAATCTTAATGAATCACTGCACCTGGGCAAACTTTGTGATTTTGATTTATTGTTTTGTGCCCCATTATAGGTGCACAAAGAGTTTTCCAATGAGTAAATTCAATCACAAAAATGTGAAAAGTGAAAAAAAGTCATGGCATTTAGGGTCCATTTATGCAATTTTGCACCTTGTCCAGTTTTTGTATATGATTTAACAGACTTTTTTCTTAGTCAATATATATACAAAAAAAGTTTAAAGGAGAACTAAACTAAAACGAATAAGGCTAGAAATGCCATATAGATACTGAATATAATGCACAAGCCTAATGATTCAGCATATCTAACTGGATGTCTAATATAACAGAATACAACACAACTTCCTGCTTTTCAGCTCTCTAAATCTGAGTTAGTCAGTGACATGAAGGGGGGCCACATGGGACATAACTGTTCTGTGAGTTTGCCATTGATCCTTAGCATTCAGCTCAGATTCAAAATCAACAGTTATGGCCTGTGTGGCCCTCCCTCAAGTCTCTGATTGGATACTGCCTAGTAACCAGGGTAACCAGTCAGTGTAAACAAAGAGAGCTGAAAAGCAAGAAGTAGTGTTCTGTTCTGTTAGGTTAGACTTGCAGTCACTCCAGCCTTAATACATTACATTTTTGCCTAACTATATTGAAAACATTTTTTATTTTGCACAGCCTATCTATTTACCCAGTTTTTACTTTTATACCGAACAATTCTTTAAAGCTGTGTACAGGAGCTCAATATGTCAGATTTTTTTGTGTCAGTGACTCTGCACATGCTCATTGTGCTCTGAGCAGCTGTTAAAGAGATACTGACACCTGAAATTAAACTCTTTTTACATATATTATAACTTTGCCATAAATTATTTGCATGATGCTTTTACATTACCTGTCTGTTGCCTCATGTTCCTGTATGAAGGGGCTGCCATATTTGAGCAGCAGGAGTCCATTAGCATTAGAAACTATAACTAACAGGCTGAGATGGGACAGTGAGGTTGGCAAAGTCAGAGAGTCAGGTTTATGAACTTCAACTAACAATTATATACAAAAACAAACCTCTCAGCATAAAATGATCAACATGACCTATAGGTAACATTTAATGTACATTCATATGTTAAAAAGCCATTTTTAGTGTCAGTATCTTAAGAAGTAAAGCTTAGAGACCATCACAAAAGATCAAGCAGAAAATAAGGTGCAACTGTCATAGTAGTGATAATTATATAATTCTGATTGAAATTACACCGGTGTTTGAGCTGCATTGTAATGAGAATCTGAAATCTAATCGGCCAAAACATAATGTGCAGCATATCTACCAACATGCTTGTTCTCAATTAAAATGACAAAAATATATTGCCTCCTACCTGATTTTCCTTCAAATTTAGAATCTTCATCATCTTGATTTTGTTTAGGATTCATTCTTCAAGCTTTGCATTCATTTGAATGATCTAAAGAGAAAAATTTATAGTAAGAAACTAAGCAAGTTCCTTCACAGAATTATGCCCCAACCTAAAATCTACCAAAAAACCATGATAAAAGTAGTTAGTTGTCTATATGGTATAAATGCCAACCTCCCAGAGATGATTTTCAGGATATTTTTGACCATGACCCTGGAACAACCTGACCACACACCATAAAACCTTGGTCATGCATGCATTCCCTATTTTACTCCACTGCATCATGCACAGCTCCATTCTCGCCATATATATGATTCCAGGTGCCTCTCAAAAAAATCCGGGTGGTATGCCAGTTTTGCTCTTTGATGCTGTCATCTTTTGCCAACAATCCCTTAAATGAGTTTATTCTTGATACATACACAGTACAGAACTTTTCCATTTAGTTTTGAACTGTGAATGCAGCAAACTTGAACTTGCACATGATATCCTTTGAAATGGGTAAATATGGTGGTGACCCATCCTGCAGCAAACATCCTCAGGCAGCAAGAAAATGTTTTAAAACTCTATTACTGACCAAGTCCCATTCACTTGAATGACAAAATATATCTGAACATGGGTGCATAATAGCCGGTGGTGCACAATGGTGATGGTCACAATGAAGATCAAATGCATTTCAAGATTACTACACCAAATAACATATCATAGGTATACGTAGCATTGGACTAGGATGCAAGAGGCCAGATGGCCTCTAACATACTGCTTTTTCACCTTTTTATTATTTAAAGGAACAGTAGCATGAAAAAATGAAGGGGTTTTAAAGTAATGATGAAAACTTATACTGTTGCCCTGCACTGGTAAAACTGATCTGTTTTCTTCAGAAACACTACAATATGTCATATAAACAAGCTACAGTGTAGCAATGGTGGAAATTGAAATAAGGCTATATGGCACAGGTTAAATAATGGATAACACCATTATGTTCTACAAAGCTTATCTGCTATCTGCTATTTAACCTAAGCATTTTCTCCTATGAATGGTTGCACCCATTGCTACACATTAGCTTATTTATATAAACAACAGTAGTGTTTCTGAAGCAAACACAGCAGTTTTACCAGTGCAGTGCAACATTGCATTACATTTTTATTACTCTAACACTTTCATATTTTGATGTTACTGTTCCTTTAAGTATCTTTTCTTTAAATACTCTTATCTATCTTTCTCCCAATGTCTTCATTCTCTCTTTTATATAGAGGTAACATAGGCCAACTGGTTGGGAGCAGAGCCGCCATTAGAAATCATGGGGCCCTGTACAACAAAACTTTCAGGGCCCCCTGGGCCTCAACCACCCTGGCCCCCAAGCCTCACACCAGAACCCGCCCACTCCACACTACAGTTGAAAGACCACACAGACACCAGTGCTAAAAAAAGATACCCCCCCCCCCACTAGGGTTGCCACCTGGCCGTTTCTTTACCGGCCTGACCAGTATTTTTGATGGCTGATCCCAATGTTATTAATAAGAAAAAAAGATAAATATATAGGAAGGCCGGTATTTTTTTAAAGAAAAGGTGGCAACCCTAACCCCCACACACAAGTTATAAAAAGCTATTGATGGTCAGGACCCTCTTATAAGTTAAAAAAAACTGTGGTGCCAGGGCCCCCAAAATTTTTCTCTGAAAAATTGGTGAACAGGGCCCCCTATAAGTTAAAAAAAAAACATTGGCGCCAGCGCCCATTGGTGGCAGGGACCCCCTTACAAGTAAAAATAAAAATGGATGGCCTGGGCCCCCCCCCCACAAGTTATAAAAATCCATTGGTGATCAGGGCCCCCCTGCAAGTAAAAAAAAAAAAAATAAAGGCCTGGGCCCCCATAAGTTATAAAAAGTCATTGGTGATCAGAGGGTGCACCCTGCTCCCCCAAATTTTTAAAAAATTGCCTTCCAGGGTTTTGTGTCTAAGGGAGGGAGGGCCCACCCATGCTTCACCCATGCTTCACTTACTTGATTTGCCGGGCCCCCCTGCTTTCAGCCTGCTGCCGGCTTCACAAAATCGGACAGCAGCTCTGTGCATAGAAGCTTTTCTCCTATTCAGAGTACCCTCGTGGTCCTGTAAGAATAACTGTCCCCCCTGTGACCCCCTGATGGCGGCCCTGGTTGGGAAAGCAAAAGGATACACTGGGAGTTTCTCCTTGTTGCTGCTGTTAGCCAATCTAACATTGTACATAGTATGTATTTTTCAGCTAATAGTAAATAAATATTATGTGAACATAATGAATATAATATCATGTGTATTATGCAGTATGATCAAGATCAAAAAGCACTCTATAAATTACAGCCTCCCATAATTCTTGCTCTTTGCATTATCTTATCTACCATGTACAAACTAGCTCCAACCAAAACTGTAAAACAGGCTTATACTCAAGTTCTCACTTGCACACACAAGAACGAATTTGCATGCAAAATTAAGAACATTCAAACACAATTAAAGGTATTTTTAACACCTTGAACTAAAATGCAATTTTCACCTGCTGTTCCACCCTCTCTAAAACAAATAAGAAGGGAGCCAATACGCTAACTGCACATTCAAATGATAGATATTGGAACAGGCCCGGACTGATAATCTGTCCTTTCGGGCATTTTCCTGAGGGGCCGCTCTACACTGCGTTCATCAAGTGGTCCGCCAGCTGCCTAATTGTATGTGCTGCAATCGTCTGCTAGAAATCACTGACACCAGCGTACACAGCACGGCAGTACTACCTAATTAACCTTTTCTTTTAACTCAGGCCCGGCCTAAAGCCAATTGCACATATTACACCCAGTTATGCCCTGCTCCAATGGGTCCCGCACCACAATAGGAGCTTTTATTTTATTCCTCCCCCACCAATGTTCCCTTGGACGCAGACACAGTGCTTGAATCTAGGTGTTTGTGCATAGCGGAGCTTTTTATTTTGGCACCCGTTTGCCATCCTACCAGTGCCTGTGAACTTTTCAGAACTCCGCTGTCATTGCTGATGGATTCATGCTCCTGATTCCGGCTTGTGTAACAAAGTCTGTTATCCCGTGAAAGAGAGAGACACAAGCACTGCAGGCACGCAGCAGAAGTCTGACCCTTTGACCTAGGAGAAGGAAGTGATCAGCTGTGACAGAAGAATTTAAAGCCCCCACTGACTGAACATGCATTCTGCACTAAAGCTGAATTATAAACTATTGTAAGAGCTAGCGAAACTTTATGATAAGGGGGAGTTTACTTAAAAACATCTGATTTAGAAATTATATTTACAGGAAAGGAGAGGCTGTCAAACAGAATGCAGTGTTTAGCTTAAAGACAAAGCAGGAATATCATAAACTTAGTCAATGTGGGGCAGACAGGTGAGAAGGTACTGTTAGTGTCTGGAGGAAAAGAAGGGGAGAAGAGTGGGAGGCATATCAAGAAAAATGACAAATGCAGAGATTAAAATAATGAAGAATGATATTTAACCTAGTGAGGATTTATATTTTTTGTTTCATTAGTAGTGCTGAACAGTAGCCTTGCTTCACTGCGTTATGCTGTAAAATCATGGCTTACATATTAACACCTGCCTAACTACTATTTGATCCAGAGGAAGGCAAAAACCTACCTTATTGACGGTGTGGTGCTGATTTAGCAAACAATCATAATTTCAAGATGGCAAATCACTGGTGCTGCCTTCTACTTGTCTTTCTACAAGCTGTATTGCGCTTGGGGCTGGGGTGGTTAATAAGAGCTTAGCAGAATAAGCATGTAACATGTACAAGTGGGGAAATATAAAGCTTTTGGGCAAAGGTACAAAAAGAAGAGAGCAGCAGGGTCTGATATATGAAGAGAAAAATACCAATAAGGGGAATACATTTTATGGTTGGAGCAAGAATAAGTAAAGGTGATCATTATTGTAGGGGTGGGAGGCAGTCCAGAAAGAAAACTAAAAGGAGGAAAACAATATGAGTATCACTCATGTATTATAAGGGATAATGAGAAGGATATTAGAAGTCACTGAGGGGTTGTTCTGTGACCAGGCACAAGGCTGAGTTATACAGGGAACTCTGAGTATCACTCATGTATTATAAGGGATAATGTACCCCCTACTGTAAATGATAAGGATATTAGAAGTCACTGAGGGGTGTGACCATATAAAGACACAAGGCTGCAGGCTGAGTTATACAAGGAACTCTGTGTATCACCCATGTATTATAAGGGATAATATACTGTAAATGATAAGGATATCTATGTATACATATATAAAATATGCATATATGTATAAGTAAAACACTAGCACACATTTATGTGTGGGCTGCTTTGATTTTTTTTTTGCGGGGTCTGCTTTTTACTCCCAGTCCGGCCCTGTATTGGAACGTTCAGAACAACAATAAACTGTACCAGAGGTTTTCTTATGCTCTTATTTTGTGAGTCCCCATACAAACATCCGATCACATCTGCAAAGTGAAATGAGTATGCGGTAATTTTGACAGTCCCTATACAACTGCTATGACTTTAATAACCAACCAACGACTGTACTTTTTCTTTATGGACAAAAAAAGTAGAAAATCTGTAAACAAAAGAGATTTGGGGAAAAAGTAGGACAAATATATCTAACTAAAATATTATATATTTCTCTGTATACTGTGACTAAAATTAGGTATGACACAACAAAGAGCAGACATAAAATTGAGAGTGAATTGACACATGCAGCAATGCACCCTTTTAGCATGCTCTGATGAATTCCAAATACTTGGGACTACCTATAGTCTGGACCTGTTGGTTGATTTTAAGTCACATTCATTTACTTCCCAAGTACATTGGATGTTAATATCATTATTGATACAATGCACATTGGCAAGTTGTAAGTGAACTGTCCTAATTATAAAATCATGCACTGTAATTTGTAGTCTTTGTAAATGAGCCCTTTGTTGCTGGATTTTATCATTTATCTTTTCATTTAGTCCTCTCCTATTCATCTTCCAGTCTCTCATTCAAACCCCTGTCCAGTTACTGGGATAAATTGGACCTTAGCGATATTTCCCCAATTGCTTCCTCTGCAGTCCTATATTTCAAGTGCATAGAGACACAAAAAGCCGTCCCAGCATCCCCAGTTTCTACAGGTTGCTAGTCTGGGCTTGGTCAGATCATTACTACCCCCCTTATACTTATGTGTAGGGTAGGTCTGTTCTATTTTTTTATTGAAACCTTTTATACAAAAATACAGTACAGCTCTGCTTCAGATCAGAGGTACAACAGTAATTTGTAAAAAAATTCCTGCTAGTGAAATGCCACTTGCACCAGGAACACTATGTTGGGGCACACATATAATGAGCATGTACCCTTTTCTTTTTATATTTTGATCTAATAAAATAAAATACCCCAGATGAATGATGAAGTGGCGAGACACCATGAAACGCGTAAAGCGTGCAGGTTGAGCCTGTGATTCATTGCTGCCTATAAACACTACTATTGTTTATATAAATAAGCTGCTGTGTAGCGATGGGGGCAGCCATTCAAAGGAGAAAAGGCTCAGGTTACACAGCAGATAGCAGATAAGCTGCAGAGCATAATGGTGTTATCTGTTATACACTATGCAACCTGTGCCATATAGCCTTTTTTTAAATTTCCACCATTGCTACACAACAGCTTGTTTATATGAACTATTGTAGTGTTTTTGAAGCAAACACATAATTTTTACCAGTGAGGGGTAACAGTACATTATATTTTCATTACTTTAAAACACTTTCATTTTTTGGTGTTACTGTCCCTTTAAAAAAAAACAAAAAAACATAAAAGTTAACTCACCCAATTCTCTTCTATGGGACTGTAAATGCAAAATTGCATTAAAATGCAGATTAAATGGTATATATTTTGTCACATATGTAGTAAGAGTTTTAGTCCCATTCCATAATCCATAAATTCTACTTGCATGTTTCTGACAACCTAAGGGCAGACTATAATGGTTTTCTTTAAATCTGAGGAATCATTTACGTCTGCTTAATTCCCACAAACAAATATAAATATTTCATTGTAGAGGACAGCACTCCGTCTCCAATCTCAGCAGGTGCAAGACACTAAAAAGTGTAATGAAATTCCCAGTTCTATTTGTGACAAATGGGATCCAACTACCTTTTTCACATTGCATTCCACAACAGACTTCCTCTAACAGACGTGCATGTATCGTACATATGCTACAACACTGAATTTATACATGAAAGTCAGCTAAAGCCACATTGATATGTGAAATGAGTGTAGGTCATTGGTGAGGTACCCCGACTAAGTCATGCATGCTACTACCTAGAAATTGCCATATGTCTAGTAATAATAAAGTATGCTTTATACTTATTGTATTATTAAGCAGGTAAAATAAATTAAAAGCCGAGGGTTAACATTAGCAGACTGCCTTGCAAGCTGCAGCCATCTACTAAAGAATACTGCATATAAATGACAGCAACTAGCATTATGAAAAGGCAAAAAAGTAGTTATATCTGGATACATAAACATAATACAAAAACAGTTTGATAGAGATGATAGATGGATGTTATGGTACACATATGCTGCAATTGCAGGGTGTTTGCATACCGGATCAAAAGATATGAAGCAGGTTACAGGTAAAATGTTATAATGATGTGATTGTTTTCTCATGCAAAAGCTTGAAGTCATTCTGCTATATTTTCTTTACAACTACAGGTAACATACTGCACAAATATAAATATGCCATTATGGCATAGGTCTTAAAAAGTTAACTCTGTAAGTATGTCCAATAGATGCACGTGACAACATGTGATTTTTGTAGCAATTATCTTCTACATGCCTATATATTAGAGATTGTAATATTCCCAGTGCATTTAAAACCCTTCTGTATTTGCTTTTGTTTTTTTTTAAGGCAAAACATAACTCTTACCTGATGTCTGTGAAAATGTGTAGTGTTTTCTAAATGATCCTTAAACGTCCAAACACAAGAACATGTTGCATATAAAAAGGCTGATGGATTGTGTTTCTCAGGATACTCACTAAGCTCCACCTTCAGCATCTCTACAGATAGGTAACCCTTGGTGATGTTCTCATTGCACCTGCTCTTCTACACTGTAAGAAGATTAAAATATATTTCCCTTTACAACAGCAATGCAGACGTCTCAGTTTACTTAACCAATGAATATCACTGCAGAACAAAAAGTCTATTATGTGTATTTCTATAGACAGTGATTATATTTCCATGTACTAAGGAATAACAAACTGGAAAAACCTGATATTGGGCAGTCTTTAATTTTTTTTTTTTTTAAACATTACAAAAATAACTAGAGATACGTTTCAGTTAACAGTGGAAAAAGGCCTGAATCTGTGGGAAGGGCATAAGCACTCAAGCCTAGGGTGTCAAGATTCTATGGACAGCATGCTGCCCAGGCTGCATATTCATTGCACAGGGGATTCAAACAACTGCCAAAATCTCTTGGACACCCAGTACAGAGTACTGCTGGTAAGGTGCAAATGCAGGTGCAAGTGGTTGTACCGGCCTAGGGTCATCCCATTATTAAATCCAGTCCTGAATGGAGTAATTAAAGGTTAAAGGGACCAAAAGCAAAATCATTCTAGCAGCATGTGCTCCCCTGGGTCCCCAGCAGTCTTGCTATTATGAATATTTTCCAGTTGGAGTATGAGGGCTAGAATATCATGAATATCATGTCATGAAATACAGTTCAGAACAACCATTAAAAAATGTTAACACCCTTGTCTTGATACAGGCCTGTAATAGCTAATAAAACAGGCCAAGGTATCATGAAAAGCATTTCTGAC
>CM044431.1:105632584-105646716 GCA_024363595.1 Xenopus borealis | reverse complement strand
ATATATATATATATATATATATATATATATACACACACTGATATATATATATACAGTGCACTACAAGTACAACGACCATCCAGGACATGGCCGACAGATGTTTTGGAATCAGCAAATACTGGCCTCAAGTCAACTCAATACTTTTAAGATATGTATTACCTAAGTGATCATAATTTAAAACATTCAAGGAAAAACTTACAAAATGCCACTGGAATTTACTAAAAGGTCACAAGACATCACAAAATCATGTGTTTTCTGTGGTTGGACTTATTCTAGTCTGTGCTGGAGTCTACAGATAGAATTCAATTTTTAGAGGGTCATAGTAAAAGGAAAAAACACAAAAACTAAGAGTAAATACCTGTATAGTAAAAATGTGCAGAAAAACCCAAATATTTAACATTGGACTATAGGGACCAAAATGACGGCATAATGAAAGTGAAACATTATGCAGCAAAAACAACAGAGAAACAAAGTGAATAATTATCATGTAAATTTTAATTGACGCTGATCTTAACAGCAACACATTAGATATGGTATAAATTTGCTGACCTTACAGTACAAAAACAGTGTTTATAAATTAAATACAACCTAAAATAAACAGAAATGGGTGGTTTAGCGTAACCTGGTTAAGTTTTCATATTTTTCACCATTTTTCTATTTTGCATAATTACAATGGTTTTCCAGGTTTTGCAGCCTGCTTAATACCTTGAGTATTTTTATACATATTGCTTTGCGAACACTTAACGTAAAAATTGTTTGGCAAAAAAAAAAAAAGCAAAAGGGGAGGTGGCTTACTTCCACACTTTTCAGCCTGTATGGTAATAAATAAGCAAACAATTGCTCAATTTGTTTGAACACTTTAGGGCTATGGCTGCCAAAATGTCCACTACCTGAAGAGGATCACTTTTGTGATTTGAATGGAAAGTGTTAGGGACCTGGGCAGTCTACAGAACTTCCAATTTGCATCAATGCAATGCTTTTCACACTGGGTGGCAGAAATTAAAATGCTCTGGTGCCATGACCCTTAAATGAATTGTTCAGTATAAAAGTAAAAACTAGGTAAATAGATAGGCTGTACAAAATAAAACATGTTTTCAATATAGTTAGTTAGGCAAAAATGTAATGTATTAAGGCTGGGGTGACTGCAAGTCTAACCTAACAGAACAGAACACTACTTCTTGCTTTTCAGCTCTCTTTTGTTTACACTGACTGGTTACCCTGGTTACCAGGCAGTAACCAATCAATGACTTGAGGGAGGGCCACATGGGTCATAACTGTTGCTTTTGAATCTGAGCTGAATGCTGAGGATCAATTGCAAACTCACTGAACAGTTATGTCCCATGTGGCCCCCCATCAAGTCGCTGACTTACTCAGATTTAGAGAGCTGAAAAGCAGGATGTTGTGTTGTATTCTGTTATGTGAGACATCCACTCACACCAGCTTTTATACATTACATTTTTGGCTAACTAACTATATTAGAAACATTTTTTATTTTGCACGGCCTATCTATTTACCCAGTTTTTATTTTTACCCTGAACTGTTCCTTTAAGGAAATAAACTTAAATTTTTCAGTACTTTTCCCAAGTACTTTAATAAATCATTCAACATGAGCTGAATGTCAATTTCCTAACTAAAATATGATTATGTTGGAAATGTTGCTGCTGGGAGATCCAAGTCCAACATTTTGAGTTTACCATTTGAACAGTAACTTTTTCATTACTATGTTAACAAGTAGCCTCCACAATAAAACTGCTCCAACAAATTTAGGGCAATTCCATATTCCGAATTTGGTCCTTACTGCGGGGGTTTAGTTCCTCCGTTTGAGGGCTCAGTCTCTCATGAAAGCATGTCTGTTGTACAAAATCATCGTTTCACTTTAGCATCTTCCTTTATCTTCCAGATCATAAGCTCCATGCAGGAACATGCATCTTCACTGGAGTCATGACCCTCCACTAGGATAAAACAGAGAAAGAACAAGTGTCAAAACTGGTGATGCCATCACAGCAGAAAATGGCTGCCTCTATTTCTTGCCACATGATTTATATATATAAATTGTCTATTGATAATGGGTGAGTGCAGAGGACCTTTGGTATGTGTGCATATATATATATATATGTGTGTGTAAAAACATGTTCTTGGACAGCACCTGCTTTCCATTTAGCTACCTTGTAGCTGCCCCTGTGCCCATAAATCCAATGTATACAAAAAGAAACCAGCACCAAGGGTCTTAATGTGACAAAAAAATTATGTATTGTTACATGGTATGTAAAACCGACGTTTCAGTCCCCACTGGGACCTTTATCAAGGTGAGTAATACATACAAAACTCTTACTTAAATAACCTCTGTCACATATTGGCAAAAGAGAAATGCATTAGTAATTTGAAATATTTACAAGCACTTGCACTAAAATATCATCTTAGATATTTATAACATAAGTGGGACATTTTAATGATTAATGCTACTATACAGCCATATAATGGGTTAAAATTACTTATGCGCATGATGTCACAGGTACCTACACACCATGTGGGCGGAGGTTATTTAAGTAAGAGTTTTGTATGTATTATTCACGTCGATAAAGGTCCCAATGGGGACCGAAACACGTCAGTGTTACATACCATGTAACAATACATCATTTTTGTCACATTAAGACCCTTGGTGCTGGGTTTTTTGTTATATATATATATATATATATTTTTTTTTTTTTATTTTTTTTTTTATTTATCCCAGAAGAACCAGCAACACCGGGACATTTCTCAAAACATAGAAAGTGTATTTAGTCAAGTATGTTCCAGCCAACCTGACGTTTCGGACGATTTTAACCATTTGATCGAAATCTTTTTTATTCAATCTAAAAATCTTTAAAAAAAATGCAATGGGAGCTTCCCATAGAGAAGTATAGCAATTTGGTAGATTTAATATGGTGAACTAGGCAGTCGAATAAAAATTTAAAAAGCAAGTAATTCGACTGTTGAATATTCGAATGATTGAATATATTTTTATTCGATCTATTCGAATCATTCGATTTTAAAAATTCAATGGTCGAAGTGGCCACAAAAATTATTCGACAATTCGAATCTTTTTGAAAATTCGATCGAATTTCGGATCATTTACACGAATTTAGTAAATCTGCCCCTAAATGTACATTCATATGTTAAAATTTATTTTTTAGTGTCACTGTCACTTTAAGGCTTTTTGTAAAGCATATTTTTAGCCTTTTTCTCAGGGGAGGAACACTGTCTAGGAATAACCTATTTAACCCCAGAATTGGGGTTAACTGTGCATCATGTTGATTATTTGAATGTAGCTAGAAATTTACCTTTGGCATTATAGACTCTCTGAACAGCATTGGTACCCATTTTTAAACGTTAAAGCAGCAGTATAACATATTTTGATAACATTAGTCCAATTACTGGGGCTGTGCTGATCCTATCAGTATGTAAAAGTACATTTAGCACAAGTCACATTCAATAAATGTTCAAAAAGTGAGTTTGGGGGGAGAAAAACCATTGCTGCTAGATATACGAGAAAAAAGGTGGCTTAGACAAGATACATTCGAAGTCCATAAGATCTTTACTTAATATTACAAACAGAAAACAAAAGTATTTTTAAAGGGGTGGTTCACCTTCAGGTTAACTTTTAGTATGTTATAGAATGACCAATTCTAAGCAACCTTTCAATTGGTCTTCATTATTTATTTTTTATAATTTATTAATTATTTGTCTTCTTCTCCTGACTCTTTCTAGCTTTCAAAAGGGGGTCACTGACAGCCTCAAAAAACAAATCCTCTCTAAAGCTGCACATTTGTTATTGCTACTTTTTATTATTCATCTTTATTTTCTGACCCTATCCTATTAATATTCCATATTCTCATCAAAATCAATGCATGCTAGGGTAAATTGTCAGATTGCGGACATTGCAAACTGGATGGCTGCTAAATAAAAAGCTAAATAACTCAAAACCCACAAATAATAAAAAATGAAAACCAATTACAAATTGTCTCAGAATACCACTCTCTACATCAGGGGTCCCCAACCTTTTTTGCTCGTGAGCCACATTTAAATTTAAAAAAGAGTTGGAGAGCAACACAAGCATGAAAAAGTCCATGTGGATGTCAAATAAGAGCTCTGATTGGCTTTTTGGTAACCCCTATATGGTCTGGTAGCCTACAGGAGAGAAGGTTTGGCAGGACATCTGTTTTTTATGTAACCAAAACTTGCCTCTAAGCCAGTAATTCAAAAAGAAGCACCTGCTTTGAGGCCACTGGGAGCAACATCCAAGGGGGTTGGAGAGCAACATGTTGCTCGCGAGCTACTGGTTGGGGATCACTGCTCTACATCATACTAAAAGTCAACTCAAAGGTGAAAAACCCCTTTAACAACAGAGTGAATTGTTCTGACACAATTGCAAGTGTGCTACATGGTTCCATTTATAGTCATATTAATTATACTAGTCATATCAATGAAACATATGCTTACCACTGTCCTGAATTATACGTTTCAAGTGATCGGCCATTAGTGATCTCAAAGCCCGCTTGTAGGGCAAACCCAAACGATGGGGGAAGACAATGGCTGTATCTACTACTGAGGCATGAATAATCTATGGACAAATAAGAATACCATGTTAATTCTGAAGTTTTTCTTTTTTAAACCACGCCTACAAAACTTAAATTTAAACAAAAGACTAGCACAGGATTAGCACTTTACCTTTTTTACAGTGCATGCACTGGTACAGCTGCCCTACATCACTGTAGATTCAAACCTTAAAAGGTGTCATTAACAGCTACATACCATTCTGTTCCTGGCTAACCTATTCCATGATGTCAAAGGTACTGTACGTGCTCAGCACTTGAATGCTGTTGATCCATAATGCGTCCAACTACACATATCTATAGAAAACCTGATACAAACAGATTTTGCTTCTTTCCTAGTGACCAATGTGGTGGCTTGGTGCTATTTGGATAGACAATTACCCTTATATATGGTAATCCATAATTTTCTCAACCAGGGTATCGGTTCTATGGGCAAATGTTACTGTGTACAGGTTCAATCCTTAGTAGGTTGATAGTATTTTATATAATCTGCAAACTCTGTTGGCATTACTACATTTGCTCTTCACTTTCTTATTTTGCATAAGAAATCTCTCACAGCTGGTTCTTTAACCAAAATCAACTTGAACCACTTGTGCTTTGGAACACAAATATCAGGCACATTTTTAAGGAAAAAGTCCAATTATGCATAATAAAAAAAATAATTTTTTAACAAAAATATAATTTGTTGAAAATGAACTTTCTGGACAACAGGTTTTCAGATTAAGAATCCCATTCCTGTAATAAAAATGTGGTTGGTACATTACCTTTAGTGCAAATAGGTCACTCTCCAAGCTGTGACCAATCAAGATAGTTTTAGAACTAAACATGGAAAGCAGGACAGCCTGTACATCCCGCAGTGTCATAGTAGTATTCTGCAAATCCTCCTCTGTCACTCCTGAAAACCTAAGAGGAAAAAAAAAAAATTTGTCCTGAGATTATTCATCCCACAGTGATATATATTCCATCAACTTTTCACTTCGGTACTACTTTTGTATTGCATTTAGGACAACTGATGGCAGAAAAAAAACTATCTAGATTCATTATTCATAGTCAGAACGGTCATCTAATACCACATAGCGAGCCTATCTTCATCAACATGATGGGGCTATGGGACTTTAAATCCATTACTGTCACTACAGAAGCACTATAGACATTTTAAAGCCCTTCATGGATGAATAGCAGTTTATTCGAGTAAATGTAGGGCCAGGGATCCTGAGGGATTAATTAAATATTATGAGGAGTTCATCACCTGGGTGCTTTGTTTTCCTACAAGCCACTGATTTACTATGAATGATAGTTAAGCTTTGGAAAATACATGTAAATAAGTTTGAAAGAGAAGGTGGATATTCATTTAAAATGGAAGAGGAGAAGATTATACATATTTTTTTTTATACATGACTTTGGCTATTTGCTCACAAACTTCCTGGGACATGGACTTGTCACTTAGAACCTTGTGAAGGATGTGTTGTTTTTAGTCTTCTTAAGAATATTGCTCATTATGGAATGCTAACAGCTTGATTGAAAGATACTATTCTGTTGTGGTTTTTAGAAATAAAAATAGGCACAAACAGTTGTAGTCACCTTGTGTTATAATCCACAATCTTGTTGTCGGGTCTAACAAAAGTGTCATATACAACTTTAAGTTCTGAGTTAATGACTGTGACACGGGTCAGCTCCAGTCCTTGTGTGGTGTAACACTGTGAAGAGAAGAATGTTCATAACTATGGCTATATCAGTCAAAACTAGGAAAATGAAGAAGTGATGTTTTTCTCAAATACTTGCTTTCGGATGTTGGCAGACTTAAAAAGCCCTGGTTTGTCCTTGTTTTTGCTGTTACTAAATTGAATAAGGTTTTTCAAAATTTGTGGTAAATGGGATCAGTCAAAAAATATTTTGCAGCCACTGTTATATGCTATTGTACAGTAAATAATATATACAGATATAAACTGACTGGCTCTAGGCCAGAGATTCCCAGCCTTTTTTCTTTCCCTTTGAGCCACATTTAAATATAAAAAAGTTGTTGGAGCAACACAAGCATGAAAAAAAACTCCAAGGGGTGCCCATTAATGGCTGTAATTGGTTATTAGGTAGCCCCTATGTGGACTGGCAGACTTCAGGTGACAGTACACATGGTCTTTATGTCTCCAAAACTTGCATCCAAATCAAAAATACAAAAATGAACATCTGATTTGAGGCCACTTAGAGCAACATTAAAGAGTTTGGCGAGCTACATGTTGCTCACGAGCCTATTTCTAGGCTCTCTAGTTTCAGGCAAATTAATCCTAAAGCTAGCATTAAACACGGGTACCAACACTTACACAGGAGCATCTATGCAAGATATGTCACTATTAGAATGACTAATTTGTTTTAATACAAAACCACACAATAATTATTAAAACAAAATAAGCATATCCATTACATCATATTACAACAAAATGGTACATTAAAAAGGTTTCTCTGTTTAGGCTTTTTGTACACCAATACAAAAAATATTATATAATACAATACAGTTACAAAACAAAAATGACACATCTAACACCACAAATGTTTGAATCAAAAGATGAAATATGGTTAATAGTATGGACAGAGTTTACCTTGCTTGGTGTTAACTACTGTTAACTACTGTTAAATATATGTGCTTTAGGGATAGTATTTAAAGGAACACTATTACTTGTTTTGTGACTATTTATAGCAGGGAATGACAATATGGTAGACTTCATGAACCTATGAACACTGAAAGTGCTGCACAATATACTAGATTTTGGCTTAACCATTGGATTATGACTCCCTCTGCATTTTCCATGGTAAAATCAGATCCCCTCAAGTAATTTTTTTACTTGCAGTGATCTTAAGGTTTCTCAATGGAAAATATTTTTAGGGAGATTTGTCAGCCTGGGTACCCAGGATTTAACAAATCAGGGTGTGTGCCATTACCCTAAGAATGCTAAGAAGCCAACCTGATTTTGTAGTTTATGTATAATAATAGAAAATATGCTATGTGTGTGTAGCTATAAATATATACAGTTGTGCTTGAATGTTTGTGAACCCGTTGAAATATTCTATATTTTTATATGAATGTGACCAAAAACATCATCTGATTTTTTAGTTATAAAAGTAGATGAAGAAAACCTAGTTTAACAAATTAAACAAAAATATTATCTTTGGTCATGTACTTATTGAAAAAAATCATCCAATAACATATCAACAGTTGAAGGAGAATTCAACCCTAACGTTCGAAAAAACCCTACCCCCTCCATCCTTCCCCCAGCATAAGTTTTACCCCGGGCAGATGCATCTAACGCTTTACTTACCCTCTGCAGATTCAGCCTTCGGGGTTCACAGGCACCATCTTCCTCTCTTCAGAAATCTTCCGAATGAGAACTGTGTATTGGTGGATGTGCAGTTGCAGCTATTTTCTGTTTTGCATCAACTGCTCATGTTCAGAAACTCACGAAAGTTGCCTGAAGTGCCGGTCTCAAACCAAAACTTACTGAAGTGGCTGAAGATGGCACCCGTGAACTCCAATGGCTGAATCAGCACCAAGGGGTAGGTAAAACATTAGGGTCATTTGCCCTAACAATTAGGCTGGGGGGAGGAGGGAGGGGGGGTCTTGGTGTGGATGGGATGTCGGGGTATTTTAACGTTAGGGTTGAAGCAAAATCACTTCAAGTAATAGGTATTATTTGTGGTGAACTTAAAGGTCCGAAACAGAACTAACAAATCCTTACCATAAAAGTGGTATAACTAGGCTTTCTTCATCTACTAGGACCTTTGAAAATCAGATGTTTTAGGTTGCATTCATATAAAAATATTGAACACTTTAAAGGGTCCACAAACTTTCAGGCAGTCAAAATTCCTATATGCACCCTTTTAAAATAAAAGATCAAACATTCAGGACAGTGTGCCTTTACACCTGAATATCCTGCATCATCGAGTAATTACAATTTACGGGTAATATACATGACGTTGATATAATATCATTATTAATTAATATCATTATTATATAAAAATATTAATTTTTAACCCATGAACACAGTATCTAGCAAGTAAAGGATATAAAATGTGTACACAGTCAAGAGGTAAATTTTAGACAAAATGTAATACAGAACCTAGCTGAATAAGTAACTAAAATGCAGGAAAGCCATAACTGCAGGGCAGGCAGACCCTATGAGTGGAGATAATACTGCCAAATTGTGGCTCACCATTTCACAATCCAAGGCAAAAATCCCAGGATTGCCATCAGCAAGCTGCAGTTTCTCAAATGTCTTCACATATCCATCTAAGTTCTCCTTCCGGCCATCCTGCACATGTTGCTGAAAAAGCAGAGGAAGACTGACATTGTTGCCCTTGCTGCATTAATGGCTAATAACTTGCACTTATATTGCAGTGGCACCCACTGTAACCCGCAGCACTTAATATCCTCCTATTTTGGTCTGTAAGATAGACCCTCCAGTATAAACTCTACATGGAAGGGAGATCCATCCTCTTGTCTCTTTGGCACAAAGCACTTAATCTGTATTTTAACTATACTTTTGTATTTATTATTGCAGTGTGTATTTATTTATAGTATTGTACTTTGTATTTGCTGTATATGTAAACATGACACATACTGAAACAACCTCAACACCAATTTAATTAGCAGCAAAAAATTAAGTAGGGACGTACAGCACTGTAGAATGTGTTGATGCTTTCTAAATAAATTGCAATCATTATTATTATTAATAATAGTACTAAAAGGTATGCAGGGTCCCAGTTAAAGGGGTTGTACAAAAATACAATGCAAGCATACCCTTCCTTTTTAAGCAATATAACACTCTGCAAATAGTATTGTATATGTATTTGTGCACTTACTATTAATATCACAGTAAAAGAATAAGGTGTCATGACTTATGTAAAGTATTTTTTATGAAATATAAAAAAATATAGAATTAAAAATATTTCTTACTTTGGCTGTTTGACATCCAGTTGATCCAACAGCTCCAGAGCAGCAATTATACTGTGTCTCCCAACCGCCATGCGCTGAAACCAAACAAAAATGAATTGTAAATTGAATAACCAAATTGTTTGCCATATTTTACGTGGACTATGCAAACATACTAGGACAGCTAGTCCTAAATCCCTTTCTAAAAAAACCTGTTTCTTTCTCTCACACTTCCTTAATACTCAAAAAATTGCTTCCTCTATACATATGCTGACCCCCACACCCAGAAATACAATTAAATCCCTTCTCTTGCAGCCCTGTTATTCTCACACACTGTCTGTTGCTCTCTCAGCCCCTCCCTTCGTCAGACGGCACCTCTCTGTCTGCGCAGGCGACCCCAATGATAGATGCATTCCTCTCTGCGCACACAGTTTCCACTAGTGGACACCGAATACTCTGCTCCACAGCGGCAGCACACTCTGCAGGAAGCTGCAAAAATCAAAAGCACAGAGTTAAGGAACCTACTTTCTTTAAAATTAGTAACATGCATTACCATACTGCACATGATAAATATTATCAAAATAAAATGTGTTAAAAACCCACACACACCCTTTTTCTACCACCTCCCACCCATAAAAGCCTGTGCTAACCCCAGTACATTGAATTAACCTAATAAACCACTGCAGAGGCCAGTGAGAGAAAATGCTGTATGCTCTGTACTTTATTTGCTCTGTTTTGCTGAAGAAATAAAAAAAAAAATCTTAACAGGCCAAGTATGCACAGAACAAGCCCTATTAATTAAACTCATGTTGAAAAAAGGGTATTACAACCCTTTTAATATAATTTCAAACAAGTTTCACATTTTACCCTAAATGGTCCAGAAGGGTTGTTTTCAGCCCATAGACTAATTAGAGTTACATGGGTGACAAATGTTCCATGTGCCAGTACCTACTCTGAACACTGGATTCCTTAACTGTAAAAGGGCATACATCCTGACAAAGAACTCATCCAGAATAGAGATGTTGCATAAAAACAGCCAATCTTTTCGGTCTGTTTGTGTTTTCCCAGCTTGTTAGAGAGCTTATACACATTTCTGCTGTATTTATAGTGTCCTGTTTCATTTAGAACAGGGGTGCCCAAAAGTTAGATCGGGATCTACATTTTAGGATCTTCATTGAGATATTTATTATGTTATGGTTACTTAAGAAATAGTTGATTGTTAAATCAATATTGTCAATGGAACAGAATGCTAAAAATGTTTTTTATGGATGTATTGGGACAACATCACTAAAAGTAGACCTCACATTAGTAAAGTATGGGCACTCCTGATTTAGAAGGATAATCATTCATATTTAACTTACAATCCGAGCTCCTCTTTTCCTCAGTGTTAAAAAGCATGGCTTTTCCAGCTTTATCAGGGTGAGCCATTGGGTATCCATGCTCTTTCATTTGTTCTTCAGTTAGCATGTATTCTTTCAGTTTTGTATACAAAACAGCATCTGTTTAACATATAATAAATATGCACAAAGAATAACATTAGTACTTAAATCTAAAAGTAAATAAAGACCCTACACATAGAAAACTAACACACATATATATATATATATATATATATATATATATATATATGCCCTGGGCAGTGACGTCATCCACAGACCCCTAGGGAACACATCTAATTAATAATATCTAATTTCACTAAGTGGTGTACCAAGACTACTAATGAGTGCTATATTAGGATTATTACTTGTGTTTATTCCCCTATTCTCTGTATCTCGATTTGCCTATCCTCGAGCTGGTTTTACAAATTTATTGGATTATACTATGGGTCTGAAGTAGAAAGGACAACACTAAACTGCAGAGGCAGCAAACTATCGGAACCTGGAATATCCTTTTTTCATCTATGGGAGATAGCCTTCCCATAACAGAGCTTTCAGGATAGCGGATCCCATACCTGTAGTACTATGCATTTTCACTTCTTGTGGCTGACAATATCAATGGATTAGAAACTGAGAAGACATATGGTCCATCTTTAATTCGCTTTATATAAGGACTAATCGAAAATAAAGGCATCATTCTTCCATTATTATATATTTGTTGGAAAGGAGAATGCAAACTTAAAGAATTCTTATAAATAGGTTTTTTACATTATAAACAGTTCAAAGAGCCTGTGTAAAGGAAAGGTTTCCTAATACTTACAATGAACAGCTAGCGATAACCATCAAAGTATCTAACCAAATGAACTCTTGATCTAAAATACACCCTTATCCTTTGCAGTACCCAAAGCATGACAATTTTTTGTAAGCTACAAGCAGTACTCCCACTCAGAAATCCTGTTATTAGCACTGAAGTCAGTGCTGCCAGTGTGCTTAGTAGACTAAGCAGCAATCTTTGAAATAGAAATGTATAAAATAAATCAAAAGAGGTCCAATTTTACAAAATGATTAATTTGCAAAGCTTTGTTGATATGTTCTTATCCCCTTTTACTTTGCAGGTGGTAGGGTTCTCCTACAGTTATTTTAGGAAGTTTATTTCTTAAAGTTTTGTAAACTAAATGCATTATTTCTTAATAGAATTCTACTTCAAAATATTACCCAAAAATATTTTTTTCACTTGGATTTTCATTTCTATACTATTTTTCTTTTTTTTTACCTCTTAATAAAATGTAGGTTTTAAAAATTAATCTGTTTAATTTTTCTCCTTGTTTAAAGGGATACTATCATGTGAAAACTTTTTTTTCAAAACGCATCAGTTAATAGTGCTGCTCCAGCAGAATTCTGCACTGAAATCCATTTTTCAAAAGAGCACACTTTTTTTATATTAAATTTTGAAATCTGACATGGTGCTAGACATATGGTCAGTTTCCCGGCTGCCCCCAGTCATGTGATTTGTGCTCTGATAAACTTCTTTACTGCTCTTTACTGCTAGTGATATTACCCCCACCCCCAGCAGCCTAACAAAAGAACAATGGAAAGGTAACCAGATAACAGCTCCCTAACACAAGATAACAGCTGCCTGGTAGATCAACACTCAATAGTAAAAGCCAAGTCCCACTGAGACTGATTCAGTTACATTAAGTAGGAGAATTAACAGCCTTCCAGAAAGTAGTTCTTAAAAGAGCAGGCACACGTCAAATGAATGGGGGCAGCTGGGAAACCGACAATATGTCTATCCCCATGTCAGATTTAGAATTGGATTTCAGTGCAGAAGTTTGCTGAAGTAAAACTATTAACTGATGCGTTTTGAAAAAAAAAAACACATTTTCCCATGACAGTATCCCTTTAAACTTGGTTACGGAGCTTAGAAACTTATAGAAATTGTTGCCTCTCAAAAAATGTCCAAAATAAAATGAAAATTATGAATACAAATTTAATTATAGTCTAAACCGTTCAAAATACCTGAAAATTTCTCTTCCCGATGACCACTGTTACTCTGCACAGAAAAACTGTTTTTTGCTGCTAGCTTTCCTCCAAGGATAGATTCATGAGATACAGCTTTCTTGTTCATGCTTTCTGAAATATGTAGAATAAAACCTTCAATGTTCCAGTTTTTTGAAAACCAGGATCTTCACTAAACAAAGGGGGCATTTTATGCAATTTAATGATACATAACATGTCAAATACAGTTGATACAATCTTGCCTGATCTCCACTGCAAATAATCATTTAAAGTTGTAAAAAAAATAAACCGCAATTCTCAGTATAATGAATTTTGATGCCATTTGAGCAACAGAGATTGTCCCATTTTTATGGGGAAAAAACTCTCTCTCTCCCTTGTCATATTTATTCTTCAATCCATCTTTTGTTCAGTGATAAGGATCATTTTTATTTCATGATGCTTTAGAAATGTCATTCAAATTTTTTCCCTACAAGGCGGACTACATTTACCTATACCCATTCCTGCTGAAAGGCTTGGATCTGAGCAAATCCCAAACCAATTCCATGCATCCATAAAAGAAAAAAAATGAGGTCCGTTATAATGTTACACTGTATTAAAATGCCCAAAACCTCAAATTTGATATTATACTTACTAGAAGAAGATGCTTTATTACTTGGTCCTTGATTTCTCAGTTTCTTCAAAGTGTTAACTGCCACATTCAAGTAAATATTACGACTTGTGCTACGACTATAGACCGCTTTCTCCTCAAAGAGAGCCTGACAGAAAAGAAAATTATGACCTGACCACACAACTGAATAAGTTACACTTGTTTACACTTCCATGTCATACCTTGTCAAATGCCTCTTGTTGTGAAGCACATAGCTTTAGGCACTCATCAATAAAGAGGTTGAGGTAACGTTGCCGTACAGTAGTTGGAACTTTAGCACCAAATTCAGTGGGAATGACTGGTCTCTTCAGGGTGGCACTCTGAATGGGGAGATTTCTTACCATTAGTCAGTATAGCGAGATATATATTTAAAGCTGTACTTTACATGCACAGTTAGGAAAACAACCACATTGAGTCAAGGGATACTGCATGGAGACCTGAGTCTTAAAGGGATACGGTTATGGGAAAAAATGTTTTTTTCAAAATGCATGCAAGGAACAGTAACACCAAAAAATTAAAGGGTTTTAAAGAACAAGTAAACGTTTTTTTTTTCTATCTCTAAATTTGCTCTAAACAGC
>CM044431.1:105612105-105624186 GCA_024363595.1 Xenopus borealis | reverse complement strand
TAAAAAAAAAAAAAAAAGAAAAACACTTACATTAGGTGTGTTGGTGACATGAGAAATTCTTCTCTTTTGTCCAGGAAATAAATTTGTAAAAGTCTCTTCTGATATCTTGCTTTGAACTTGAGCCTAGCATAGAACAAAACATTAAGTGAAAATTTACTGAATATATGACTAGCAGACTATAGTCTATCTCAAATTAAAAATTAAACTGGAGTTAGAACTCTGAATTAGATTTAAAAGTTATCCCAGGTGCCACTTCCCTATAAATGCAGTGAAAGCAGAAGTGCTCTAAACCCTCCTCTAATAAATATAAAACACTATTGACACGTAAGAATTTTACAAATATATACTTGAGATTATAACCTATTATAATCTATTCAAATATCTCTGTTCTATGATCTGAATAAATAAAGCATGTATCTTTAAAATAATGTTCACTGTAAAAATAAAAACTTACTTATTGGTTAAGAGTAGAACTACATGAGCATTTTTCATCAGATTTTGTGGGTCAGATATTCTGATCCTCCATGCAACACCACGCTACGCCACGCAACACCAAAAGCTTTGTAGGATGCTACAATGGCTAGAATGGATCATCGGATCAGATAAATCTGATTGAGTCTTGTTCATGCGTTTACATCTGACAGTCAATATGTTTCAATGAGAAAAAAAAGTCTTTCCGACACCATTTGTTTTTATCTTGTCAGATGAAGATGCATTCACATCCGACAGTCGTGTCGGACTGAAAATTTTACGTGTATTTTATGCATCCGATTTTTGTATCAGTCTCGTTATATTTTAACCCACACGACATCAGGATGCGTTTTGTCGATCAGACACCATCCTACAAAAGTGCTCGTGTAGTTCTACCCCAACAGTCAGTAACCTATCAGTAACTTGGGGGAGGGGGTAATATGGGTCATAACCATTTGCTTTTAAATTTGACCTGCATGCGAAGGCTCAAAATCAAACTAACTGAACAACTATGTCCCATTTGCCCCCTTGAAGTCACTCACTACAAGTTAGAGACATGTAAAGCAGGAAGTTGGGTTCTGGCTACTAGGCGAGATAGCCATTCACTCCAGCCACTATAGAGTAAAATGTTTGGCTAACTAACTATATTGGAAACATTTTTTATATATTTTCTATTTTGCACAGCCTATTTACCCACTTTTACACTGAACGGTTCCTTTGCCACCACAATATTTGGATTCAGTCAGCATCTTTATGCAGCAAAACTGGCATGTTCGCCTACATATTCAAGTTTTGCTTTGGGAATTGTTGTCATACTTCCAAAATTTACCACTGACAGGTGATGTAAAACAGGTGAGCAGCCTATTGGAAGGCTACTAAGTACAATCAGCTCTGTTGCAGGGAGTAGGCAGTAAACTTTTGTTAGCTATAGGTGTAACTATTGATTTAGATGAGCTGAGCATTATTGCCTCCCTCTGGATTGTAATTCCTACAACAGTAATATTAAGATACCCAGTAATACAGAGACTTTTGGATATTTTAGAGAAAAAAAATAAAATATATATATATATTTACTATTCTCGTGTTTTTTTTTATAAAGCAGTTAACAGTATTAGCATTTGTAGTTTTTTTGTGAATTTGGAGTGGACTTATTTAATAACCTATTATCGATTGTTTATATTTTAGGTTTTTTTTTTTTTTTTTTTGCTATTCTACCTTTAGAAACAGCTGGTTGCCTAGGTTGTGGCTAAAACAACCTACATTCTTTGTTGATTACCTGGTTTGCCATTCTGCCCTTGTCCTCAGTCTTTACATCTTGAGACTCATAAAATACCCGCAGACACTCCTCCATTGGATCAGAGTCAGAATCAGCCTCTTTTTCTACCAGTGAGTAATCAATCTCATCTACAGATGATGTAAAAGGTTGTTGTGGAACTTTGCTACTCTGAAAACTGCAATGTTCCTCAGTGTCACTATGCCCTCCTTTATTGGAGCCTGCTCTAGAATTACGTGACCGGTGTTTTTTCTCTTTTATATCCTCCTCACTACTCTCATCCCCAAATAAATCCACATGACTGAGAGACCGTTGCTTTGTCTTAGCCTTTAGGAGTCCTTTAGATGTCTTAGACTTTTCTGTTGTTCCACTCTTTGTAACCTTTGTACTATATTTTCCATTTTTCATCTCACCCTTTGCATCCTTTTCAAATCTAGCTGGTTTCTCTTTGCTCAGCTTTTTTCCCAACTTCTTTTTATTTGAGTCTACAGAGGGTTTAACTGAAATTTTCTTGTCTGTTTTATGATTCTTGGATATAATCTTCTCTGTTTTGTGGGTCTCTAATTTTTGCTTTAGTGGAACAGATTCTTTATCGGCTTTAATAATAACAGTGTCTGTATCAGTTTTTGTCTTTACAAAATTATGTACATTCCCTTTCTTCTTCTCCTTGGCTGAGCCACTCTTGCGGACAAATGAAACCTTGGTTTGGATAGTGTTAACTAGTTGGCCAGTATCTTCCATATTGTACTGTACGGCCATTTCCTTCATTTCTCCAGAACTCCTATCTTTTTCTCCAGCTTTGATGGCTCTCTCTATAGGCAAGACTTCTTCTTTCATTTTGGATGTAAATAATCTGTCTTTAATTGGAGAATACTGTGATTCAGTTTCCTCGTCAGAAAATTGAGCTTCAACCACATTTTCAGAGGCATTTCTGCAAACCTTCTTGACTGATGGGGAGTACATTTCTTCCTGATTTTCCAGCCTGCATCTTTTGGTCCCTTTGCGCTCTCTCTCTTTACTTAAGTGTCTAGCCGAGTAGTTAGACATGGGGTCATATTCTAGGTCTGTAGGTGGTTTCGAATTATCAATTACATACTTGTTTGTTTTGTATTTAGAGACTGGTGCAGTTGGAACATACTCCAAAAACCTACCCTTGCTGTTCCCTTCACCAGAATCGTTTAGGGTATATTTGCAAGATACTTTGTCTGGTTTTGATAGTGGTGTGGGATTGTAATCTGTTGTACCATTTCTGCAGCTTCCTGGGTTGTATTCCATTGGAGAATAAGCCTCAGTCTCTGAAGGGCAGCTTGGGGACACATTGTACTCCTTATTTGTCTCAAGTAACTCCTTATATTTTCTTTGTTCTCTCTCCACTTCACTCTTTACTGCCTCAATAGCTTTGTTGACTCTTTCCAGTTCCAGAATATCCAATCTTGGTTCAGAAATAGCCCCCAGTACTTCATCATTAGCACTGCTTGGCACAGCTGAAAGCGCTGGACTGTATGGGTCATATTCTGAAAGAGAAAAGTAATTCTGGTGAGGTAGGACTTAAACCTCAAATACAGTAAGGGAGATCTATTATTCATAAACCTGTTATCGAGAGACCTAAGAAATACACAAATGGCATTTCTCATTCTTTATGCCCCGAAATTCCCCCTTCATTTTACTTTCTCTGACTGCTGAGGATAGGAAACCTCATACGGTCCATAACAGCCATATTGTAAACAGTACATCTGACTGAAAACTTGTTTGCACAGTACTAGATAACTATTTTCTAAAGAATACGGGTTAAATACATAGAAGTGCCTAACAAATAGGAAATGTCAAATAAGCCCAGAGTACAGGTTGAAGATTTTTCTCACTGGGTGATAAATAACAAATTGGCATCCCCATTGTCCTCAAAGTCCTTGATGCAACTTTCTAGGGACTCCTTGCAGACTTCAAAACAATCTAAAAATACACAACCTATTCTTAGTTCTTCTTGCTGTACCCTACAGCCAACAGTCTTTTGTGGACAAGTGGTAACTGTAATAAATCACTGCAACTCACAACTCAAATTCCATAAGGTTGTGAACTTATTTATACATGCTACTCCTTGAACCCAGCACATTATATATATATATACACAACTGGCCTTTGCACAATTTTCAACAACTCTCTCCCTAAATTCAGGTTGAATATGTTTGAAACCATGGACAAGGCCACATTAAAGCAATATTGTGTTATCATCAGTCAAAGTGATTAACTCTTTCTGGCCAGTTCTACATGGCAACTGTGTAACAATGGAGCATGTACTTGCCAGCCAATGTGGATAGTAGCTAGGGTTGCCACCTGGCAGGTATTTTACCGGCCTGGCCGATATTTTTATATTTTTGATGGCTGATCCCAATGTTATTAATAGGAAAAAAAGGTAAATTCCCTTAAAATGATACAGATATTTCAGATATGTAAAAACCTAAGCCTTCCAGGTTTATTGATCTGCCAGTTTATGCTCACTACTTGATAATGGTACTCAACCTATTGAGGAAGGAACTCAAAGAAACATAAAAAAAAACCTAGTGGGAAAATAGACTGCTCGAAGTTTATTTCTCCTCGGCAATAAGAACTTGCATCACATGAAAGGACAAAAGGACTCAGGCTGTATTGTGGGAGCAATTCGTGACTGCATTGTGTTCGTCCAAGCTGAAACACAATAAAGGACTTAATTGTGGATGTCAAAAGCACACATAGCGCAATATAATATGTAATGTTACGCAAACAGCTGTCAGCACAAAGAGGTCCATCTTCTTAAGGGTACAACTACATTGAAGCCTGGCACGCTGAATTTTTCCTACTGTACAGCAAAATGAAACTGCTCACCCGCCCCGACTTGGGCCTCTTCAGTAACTACGTTCCCGGCCGCCCTCCCCTGGTGCCTAAAGTGACAGTACGGGCGCCGGCAACACTCCCTAAATGGGCATTCGAGCCCCCGGAAGTAGCCGGTATTCTTCAGCATCCTATCATCTACGGTATCTGGTCACCGGGACAAATAGACCGCCGCCATCTTGGATATTTAAGGCTCAGGGGCGGGATTAACCAGGTCCTCAAATTGGGCTGTCTACTTAGTATGCCTGTGCGGTAAAACAAGAATCGGATTAGGTTTTTATTTTCAAAGTGTCTTACTGCAGTTTAGCTTTTGTTAAATCAGTCACCGCTCTCAATTGGTGAAATTACTGCGTGGGTTTGTCATTTTGAATACAAAGGTCGGGAATTGAATGAACAACATTTCCCAGCGTTCTTAGTAGTCCACACCTTCTGACTGAGGATTCTGGAGTTGCGATTCACAATGAGACGGACGGGTGTAACTCAAGATGTAAAACTGTGTTGGGGGTGCACCGTGCACGTATACTTGTCATTGTTTTTTTTTTTTTTACAAGCCTCTTAATAAAATACAGTATATAAATATGTATTTATATATTCTGTTATCTTCTGTGTGAATTATACACATTTGTGTTGCATTACTTCAAAGAACATGGAGTGAACTGAACCCCGTGGATCATACCTCCCAACTGTCCCTTTTTTGGAGGGACAGTCCCTCTTTTGAGAGCTCAACCCACTGTCCCTCATTTGTACTGGAAAGTCCCTCTTTTCTCTGCACTGAACAGCTAGAAAAAAAAACAAAGATTTTAACTTAATGGCTTTTGGCAGAGAGCCCAGAACAGCTAACAGGTGCAAATAAGATGCTTTGTAACACTTTTGAGATAAGAAAATAAGTAATTGTAACAGTTTAGATAAGGAGAAATATTTTCAAACTTTCATAACCTGTCAAATTTAGTAAAATAAACATGGTAATTAGGGGGTGTGGCCACAAAAATGGGTGTGGACACAAAAATGTTGCCGTGCTGTGGGCAAGATAAATTTTTGTCCCTCTTTTTACTTCCAAAATGTTGGGAGGTATGCCGTGGATATTCCTTCAGTTTGTGAAGTTAAAGACAGAAAAAGTCTGGGATGTTCCTGGCGATTACTATTAGTTAGAACGCAAGTGCAGTACACACAGTTAACCTGGGAAATAATTTATGTTGAAATAAAAATGAGAATAGATCTGTGTGTTATTCTTATATGCCTGCTGTGCGTGTGCCTGCTTCTTTTTTTTGTTATGTCTTGAGAAAGGTCCAGACTTGACCGAAACGTTGACAAATAAACTTCACTTTTTCATCTCACTATGAAGTCCTGGAGTGCGTCATTACTTGGAATATGAATATTTACATGATATATGACAGCACCCATACAGTAATACTCTGCAGAATTGGAGTGCACCACAGCTTGAACTGTATATAAGGGTCACAAATAGGGTTGCCACCTGGCCAGTATTTTACCGGCCTGGCCGGTATTTTGAATGGTTGATCCCAATGTTATTAATAGGGAAAAAAGGTAAATATATAGGAAGGCCGGTATTTTTTTCAAGAAAAGGTGGCAACTAGGGTTGCCACCTTTTCTTTAAAAAAATACCGGCCTTCCTATATATTGAGCTTTTTTTCCTATCAATAAAATTGGGATCAGCCATATAAAATACCGGTCAGGCCGGTAAAAAACCGGCCAGGTGGCAACCCTAGTGGCAACCCTAGTCACAAACTGCATTTGTATGAAGACAGATTGTATAATTACAATACATTCATGTGATGCTGACACATTCCTATGACAAACACTAGGATCAGGTAGAGTTCAGCCTAGTGTGACCAACACAACCAGCTCCCTGCAGGCATGACCCTTATATGCCAGCTGTGGTCAGGGTTGCCTCCTGGCCACTATTTTACCAGCCAGGTGATAAGGAAAAAAATCTAAAAATATAGGAAGGTCAGTAGTTTTTTTCCAGGAAAGGTGGCAACCCTAGCTGTGGTAAGTACCACTGTGCTTGGGGTTCTTATGTGCAAAAATAATTTTGTGCAAAAGTTGCACCTCTACTTTAATAATTCTGACACATTCCTTTGGACATTCACAGACACATGTAATCTATGTATTATTTTGAATAAAAAATTGTAAGTGATATTTAAGTTATTTGCATGGATATCGTGTTTCCTGCAAGCAAAAAAAAATCTTACATGGCAGGATACAGAAATGGCCACACACTGGGAATCAAAACCTGACAAAAAGTCATGTCACGCACAAATACAGAAAGAAGCATTTTCATGCGATTATACACAAAAAGTTTAGTCCTGTTTCTTGGGGCCAGGCCTTATTTCAGGACCTTGGTGCTAGAGTCCTGCAGCGGGTCGGGTACCCACGGGTTACCCGCAAAATCCCGCGGTACCCTGCGGACTGCTCGTAGAATTTCTGGGTGCGGGTATAGAAGCGGGCCAGTGATTCTGCAGGTTGGCGGGTTGAGGGTCGGGTCGCGGATCCTCGCTATAGCGATTTTTACTCCTTTTTCTGAGCATTTCTAATAATGATGATGTCACTTCCGGTTTACGACAGCACTTCCTGTTTTACTCCTTTTTTCCCTGATCGTGGCTATTTCCGATGATGTCACTTCCGGTTTACAATGACAGCACTTCCTGATTCTTGATGGTCAGCGGGTCGCGGGTCCGGGTTGCGGGTAGCTAGTCGCGGGTACGGTTCGGGTCGCGGTCCAAGCGGGTAAGATTGCGGGTCGCGGGTCCGGGTCGCAAAAAATGGACCCGCGCAGGACTCTACTTGGTGCTAAGGGAAAAGGGACCCTGTACAGAGTCCCCCAAAAGCTATTGGCCCAAGATTGTCCCCATTATTTGCTTTGCCCTCACCACAGTTCTGATCTAGGGAGCTGCTTATGCTTTGGCAGCAACAGCAGTGTGACAGCTGCAATGTATGATATGCTAACATTTGTTTTCTGTTTTGTTATTCAATCAAGCTTTGTAGCTCTGGCCTTGAATTGTTGTATTGGGAGGGAAGTCTAAATAAAACTATGTGCAGCACAATTTGCACACCAGATTTTTATTGGTGTCCCTTAGATATTACTTTGAAAATATGGTAAACTTAGATTACTGTGCCTTGCAATATAAAGATATATATTGGGTACTTTGTCATCCATAGGAAGACCTCAACTGAAAGCAATATGTGCTTATTCCTTTTGTCCTCTGTGTTCTTTCCAGGTTCTGATTCTTTAAACACAGTAGCTACACTGTTCCTGGAGTCAGAACTAGTAGAAAAAAATATAAAGACACTGCTTTAGTATGTATTATATGTAGGCATAACTTGATGGTATACTAAAAAGTTAATAAAGATTACATTATCTTTCATAATGTAAGAACAAAAAAAGATATCTTTTGGGTGGAGATCTCCTTTAAAAGGCAACTCGGTCATTCTATAATAAATAGAGCTCCACTACTGAAATGCTTAAAGAACCATTGAACAATTCAGTACTTAAGTTGTTTACCTGCAAGATGTTATTTAACATTTACATGCTAGAGTTAGGCCAATGGCACACAGGTGTTCTGGATATGAATTGGACCATGCTCGAAAACCCTCGACCTCCACAAGTAGAATGCCTGGTACACAGTATAAAGCTGGCCATAGACATCTAGACTTTGTTCCCACAAACGATGGACAAGCATTTGTTCCAATGGACCAGCCTGCTACTAACTATTCAGATTAAATAAAGTAGTAAAAATATCAAATCAGTGTTCTAGCCAATAATTGACAGACTGCAACTGTACAAAAGTTATGTCAAAGACTAGTGACAGCTTATCATTAGATAAGCAATACATGCAGAGATATTACTGTTAGCCGATCAGAATCTTCTAACCTGTCCTATCGACTAAAGGATCGACAGTCTGAAAATCGTACAAATCTTCTTTTGTACGATTCTATGTCCATCTTACCAGGGATTGGCAACCTCCCAACTAATATACAGTAGTAGGAAAAAAGTTCACTGACACAAGTTAGGTGCTTCCATTATTCTTAGCTTTGCTGTAAAGATCAAATTATATTTTCATTCAAGCTTCTTAACCTCTGTGAAGCTGCTTCTTTTCTGCTGTACACTTGAACAGCCCAGGAACAAGTTCTGCTATTACTCAAAGAAATAGCCCTTTTTCAGTTGTGTTTCAAGAGCATCTAAATCAGGAAATAGACCTTGAAATAGATCTTTTTCAAATGAGAAAACTGTTAGTGGTATTAATGTTCCTATATATCTTCAAGCCTGTCATTCAAACCACTTCCTCATTGCTAGCTGGGTGGTGTGTGGTTAGACTAGGCTAGTGGGCGACCTGGAGAAATCCTTAAGGGCGCTGTTGTTTTTGGTCTTCTGGGAGCAGGTGTCTTGCCAAGCTTTCCTTGGCAGACTTATCACACAAAAAATGTCTTGCCAAGCTTCCCTTAACAGACATCACATATATGGATAAAAATAAAACTCACACACACATTGATCAAGATTAGATGAGAATAATATATTGTAAGAAAATTAATACATCACCGATTGAACACAACCCAATGTCTAGCCGAGCTTCCCTTGGCAGACTTCTGAGAGGAACATCATCGGGGGGGACTCCGGGCCAAAAACAGCAAACTCACAAAGCCAGATCAATCAGGCAATGTTCTTGCACAACACGTCTGCTTGTAGATGAAGTCCCGAAAAGGGAATTCAACCCCTCCCGCGCTTAGCCCCATCCCCCACCCCTGTAGGCCCTCCTCCCCACTGGCATACCTCCCCCCAACGGCATACCTCTCCCCCTCCGTGCAGGTCCCCTCCAGCCAGGTTCCCGGGCGCCATCTTCTACAGCAACGTCTTTTTCTATCGTCGCTCTGCGGCGCATGCGCAATAGGACGCATTTGCCCATTTGTACTACTGCACGTGCACCAAAAGTTCACAAAGTTTGCATGGGAGGGGATTAATTCCCCTTTAACCAAGTTCTCTTTTTATACTAGTGTAGCAATAAAATAATCAATCATAACAGAATCGGGCCTTGATCCTAATTGTGGACATATACCAAAATAATGGTCATAGCCCAGAACTGTGACCATGAGAAAGAAAACAATAGTTTTATGCCTAAAATTATAACCATGTGAATGAAATATATGCTTCCTCCTTGATAAACATGTTTATAAGTTTGAGTTAATTACCTCAACTCCTGCTGTTCCCTGGTCTCCAGTTAATGATAATATATCCATATTAATTACCTCAACTCCAGTTGTTCCCTTGACTCCAACTAATGTCAGTACATCCATTTTATAAGGAAGGAGCCATATTGGATACACTTGATCACACTCCCATTCATACATGTCCTGCCATGTCACATTTGTATCACAGCAGGGGGTTGTGTTGTAGCTGAGGTAGCAGGGTTCTTGAGTGACAACCTAAACACCCTAGTTTGTCACTGTGTGTGGATATTTACAGATAGACAATTGAATGAAGGTTTTTTTTCTTTTTTAAATAATGAATATTAAGGGTGCATTGAATTCACTATTTTGGATTAGGCCGAACCCCTGAATCCTTTGTGAAAAATTCAGCTGAATACCGAACCAAATCCTAAAGTAGGGATGGTAATGGGAAAACAATTTTACTTGTTTTGTGACAAAAAGTCACGAGATTTCCCTCCCCGCCCCTAATTTGCATATGCAAATTCAGATTTAGTTTGGCTGAGCAGAAGGATTCAGCTGAATCCGAATCCTGCTGAAAGGCTCAATCCTGGATTCGGTGCATCCCAATGAATATGCTCCAAAATATGAATAATGCATTTAAATGTTCATGCTAATAAAAAGCCCATAATAGTCCATAAAGCCAGGGCTGGACTGGGAAGAAAAATAGCCCTGGCAAAAGTATCGAAGCAGCCCATGTATCCACCTGCATGCAAAGCATGATATATATATATTTCCAACCCCAAGGTTAACTAGAATCTTGGTGTTTATTGAGTCCATTACCATATAATCCCCAGCAATATTATACACCCTATGTGCTGGAACTGGGCCTTGCAACAAATATCTCCGTAGTTTCTATCACAACTATTTTATCTGATGGATTAGTGAACCTATACATTATATTCTAAATTTGTGTTTGTATGCCCCCAGCTAGACCATGCATCTGATAAGAGGATTTTAATTACCATGTGTGTCACAGGGCCCAAGTGTGGCATACTTGCAGTCCCGTATTTGTGGAAAGGCCACCTAGGCCCGGCCTAGGGTGGCAGGATTTTACAGGGCAGCATGCTGCCCAGCCACACCCACATTGGTTCAGAAACACAGGAAATATGATCGTTTTTTCAATTTCCCATGTGCCGATCCCCATTGCTCCGGTTCTGATGATGGAAATTTGCGAATAAAGGGCAGAGTATGGGGGGCGACGAATGGCAGTGGGCCTAGGGGTGCCCGCTATGCAAATCCGGCCCTGCATACTTGAAGAAACTAGGCTGTCTCATGCAATTAATGCTACATATCACAGTGTTCCATATACAGGCTGAAGTGACTGGGAATGGGTAGATAGCAACAACTCTAATATTACTAACTGAAGTTGGTCAGAATTCCTGGTTCCTTCCATATGCCAGTACTGACATGAGCACTACAAATGCAGGCATCGGCTTAGCTGTGGCTGGCTATTATGGACATCTAATTTACATTTCTAAAGTGATGGGTTAATTTAAATATTTAAGACATACCTAATTTGCATTTTCTAAGTGAGCAGTCCATTTACATATCAAAGAAAGCAGTCCATCGGGTATTTACCCAAACCTACAGATTGCCAGTCAGGGCCTGCATAAAACCATATCTTTTCAGAAATTACACATTCTAATTATAAACGTGTATGTATTTAACACTGCCAATCTGCACATTTTTGCTAAATTTTGTGACTTTTAGTCCAAGGGAATATGCTGTGGATTACCTGCTCTTCACTGCCTGAGTTTTGCACACAAGCCGAGGAAAAAGGATCTGCTATCATTCGCTCTTTCCTGTAGCTCCACTGACAAACAGCCTGTGTGGCATTATATTGAGCAGATAACATGAAAATGCACAAGTTTCATAGCGGACACTTCAGTCCCTTCAAACAAAATACAGTCTGTGTTTCATGCATATATTCTGAGAAAGTAGTTAAAACTCAAAACACTCACTTGAAAATACAAAATCACAAAACTCTGCTATAATGTATAACTACTGAAACACAATCCCTTGTTAAACACTGTAATTTCCCCAAAATTTGCAATACTTTTATACCCATGTCCAACCACATATGTATGTGTTTTATGTGAAAGCTGGTTCCCATATACAATTATATTATCTAGCATGCCTGGGGTCTGGGTCGGTTTGGGTCTCTGTCTGTCTCTCTCTCTCTCTGTCTGTCTCTCTCTGTCTGTCTCTCTCTGTCTGTCTCTCTCTGTCTGTCTGTCTGTCTCTGTCTG